>OZ018319.1:69342866-69721784 GCA_963969495.1 Ceratothoa steindachneri
ACTATGCGTTCATAAGAAATTCTGACAATCCCCAAAAGCAGACATCGCCCTAATCCCTCCACCCCTCTAATCAGTGAACATCCTACCTCCCCGTCTCCCCTTAAATCCACACTATATAAAAACACTAGAAACTTCGACAAAATACGCATCACGCCACACATCCCATAGGGCCCTATTCAACATGGATTCAGACAAATTGAATCCACAACTACATACCTCAGAAACTAGTTGCAACATATGTTAGACAGATCATACCAAAGGCACCATCCCCCCCCCCCAAACAAAGACAACAATCATGGCGGCTCTCTAAATCAACAAATCATTCGACAGTCTCACGCCACATCCTTACTCTAGCTAGTTAACTCACAATCAAAAATTTCCTGAATACATGGCCCTGTACAACGATGCCTCCTTTCCTCCCAAAGCTGTACAACGATGCCTCCTCCCCTCCCAAAACTTAATCCTGTCGCTTCTCTTTAACACATCCATGCACGACCCCTGATCTCACTCGCCATCACAATACAATCATATCCTGATGAACACACACTAGCCGTGCGAAACGAACATAAACACGGCCACTGAGAACATGCAGACAATCATCACCAGCGAAGAACGGCGGGTAGACGAAAACAGTACGAGCGTCGCACCACAAATCATCCCTAATTCTATTCGCCTCTCACAAACTAGAATCCGACAAACTTCGCACTCAATTTTGTGCAGTTGGCAATCTTTTCGCCTGCTCTGGGACGAACGAACCTCCCGCCAGTGGATCCGAACAAACTGAACTGAGATTCGTCACTGATGTACCCCCGCAGGAGTGTACCCGGTGTAGCTTATTACACTTGATACCTGGAGAAGCTGCACCTCCTCCCGGCATGAGTGCAGATTAAGGAAGCCTCACTGGGCTGACATGAACTATGATTGGGCCTGAGAAAGTTGGTGCGCTTCCCCCTCGCTCCATCTCAGCGCTATTTTATCTTTATTTATTTATTATTATTAAATTATTTTGTTTATTATTACGACTAGCCCTTCAACCTTTTATCTACCTGCACTTTGTCCAGGTGATAATAGTTCCTCCTGGTGCAGAGTTCAGTTCGCTATACATATGATGCCCTGGTGAAGTGCACGCCATCGCGGGATCACCTAACATCGAGGTATGATAATAATAAGTGATCACCCACCCTACTCGTTAGTGGAGCCGCTTATCTTTACTTCTCTTTATTACACACCCGCCTACCCCTTTTCAAACTTGCTCTCAGATCCACAGAGGCTCTGGCTGCTCGGCACACTTTCGTCCTCTTAAGGGTCCTCCTGTGAGTGACAGTGTATAGCGTGAGGTCCGTCCCTGCCTGCCTGCAAAGGCCGAGAGCCCGCTGGTGAGGGCAAAAATTACCTACTGGGTGTGTTGACCGTCGACTTTTCTCACTTCTTCCGGTACACATAGAGGTGGCTACGCTGGCACCATCCTTTATGGTTTAAGTTCGAGGACCCTTTCGCCTGAATAGCCAGCCGGGTTGGCAAATCTCATCAATGCACGGCGTGGAACGAGTGTGTGGAAATGATCCCATTCTGGAATTTTCCGATCCTATGAAGGCTTTTCTCAACCTCCCAAAGCATTGGGAGGTCTTTTTTACCGACTATCATGGCTACAACAGAAACAAATAGTGGGCGACCGCGTAGGCATGAAGATTCGCTCCAAGAGCGGCCTCGCCCTCCCTAGGTGTTGGGGAGGAAGAGAGAAATCGAGACAACCCTTCAACTGGTAGAGTGGCTCCACTCTCACGACTTATATGCGGCAAAGGGGCTTCCCATTTTCCATCTTTGGAGACGCCTCCGGGCAGCTCCACTTCAGAAAAGAAGGTGACCTCATATGCTTTCTGAGGGGCCCTTCCAACCCTCTTCTATCCGAGAGGAAGTTTACTCCTTCCCCTCAACCTCTCCTTTTGAATCGCTCAAAGGTTACTTCATCTATCCACCATCTTCGTTCTCCTTATGCTTTCACAGAAGACTGCAAAAAAGGGGAGGCAGGTGGCCCAGAATCAACCACTCATGGTGGATGGTAGGAGCTGCCCGAAAGGGTCGACCCTCTTGGGGGCGGGTGCTAGCATGACCCATCGCGTCCTGCTAAAGAGTCCTCTATTGGGAACGATGACACCTTGGTAGGAGGCAATTGGAGTTCACATCCCTCTGTACATTGGTTCATTTTCGAGTTCAGAATTTGGTTGGGGAAATATGTTTCCGAAGTTGCTGCGATTGATTCAACAAGTTTGGGCAGAGGCTTTTTAGTCGCGTTGTCGCGACTCTATAAGTTATTATGTAAGTCCTAGGTCAGTCGGTCGGATGGTAACCATTTTAATTTTCAATGAGTTTTTAAGTTTTAAAGGTCATAAGTCATAAGTAACTGAGAGCACACGACTTAGGTCTGTTGGCCTTGTTTGGAGGCAATTTGGCCTTCGATATTCCCTTCAACGGAAGGGGCTTTAGAATGTGTGTTTTTGTTGGAGGCCTCGGATATTGTAACGTAGGTGGGGGGTCTCCAGTGAGACTCCTTCCTCCGCGTACCGCCTACGGCCAGTACCAAATCGTAGCATGCGTATTCGTATCTCCTGATTGTAGAGAGAGTGTTCGCACGACTTTTTTGAATGAGTGGTTCTACAGTTGCGGCATTTTTCCTGTTGGGTTTCATTTTAGTGGTCGCTGGAGCTACATCTAAAGCCTAGTTGTCATTGCGGTGAACACTACTAAATTGGATGTCCAATTGAAATGGATAAGTTCTGGCTTTTACTGATGCCTGCGTTCGGTCTGGGCTAATAAAGAACTCTGGTAGAGCTTCTCCGGTGACCTTCTGTAGTCGTTCTTGGGGATCGAGGAAACCACCAAATTTTTATTTTCGTGTTGTTTGGATTGTCATATAGCATGACCAGCAAGTGGGGCCAAATAGTTGGATGGGGGGGTTAAAATCGTATTGTTTATTTGTTTGTTTGGGAGTGTTTTTGAATTTAGATTATCCATGGCCAAAATTATTCATTCACCACCCCTACCCGTGACGACCAACACTGACACCAACAAGGAAACGGCACTACTGAGCGCCTTTTAATTGGCCCCGCCGCTATCACTGGGCGGGGTGGGATACGCCTTCTCCGCCACCCCTTGGGAAAACTCGAGCCAAATCCCACACGTGGTTTGGTAGGCAGGTCGGGATGACGGATCCGGCTTGGTGACTGGTATCAAAGCGGTTAGGGTCACCACGCCCAACATTGGGTTGTATGAGCGATTCTTATGCAGGTCTTTTGGGTCGCCGGGTCGTGATCAAAGGGTCCATAAGCAGTAGGAGAAGGGGACGATGTGAAGGTAGAGAAAGGGACTGAGTAAAAAGGGTGGATGGAAGGACGCTGCGGGGTGAAAGAGAATCGGTACAAAATACGAGGTGGGGGTTAGCGGAAGAAGAAGAGGCAGACCAAGATGGGGCCGGAGGTCAGAAAGAGATATCGCAGTACCCCTTACGGGAGAAGGAACTACTACTGCCACTGCTTCGTCCATACGAATCACTCCTGTAGAAGTGCAAAGTCTGGTTTACTCGAATCTGTGCATGTTGCTCTGAGGCCGCACACGATAATTCACTATCGTGTAAGGCCAAGTGTGCGCATTGCAGAAAGCCGCACCTCGCTTCTTCGAAGCATTGTGGTGCGTATATCCTAGAAAAGGATCGTCTCCTTTCGCAAGGCTAAGGGCTTGGCCCCGGCGCACCCTTTGCTGCTTGGTACGTCTTTTGCTTCAATTATAAAAAGATACCGTCTGCTCTTAGCCTCTCCAGGCCTACGGACACGGTCGTTTCCTGTCTTGTCTGGTAGAGCTGGCGGCACAAAGGGTTAACACCCAGCCTCATCTAAAAACAAGAATCGATCGACCCTCCCCCACCATGACACTGTTTCCCCTTAAGAGGAAATGGCCGCGTGCCTAGAATAGTTAGACTTACAGGTAGCCAATTCCCAAAAGGTTGTCAGGCCGTTTTCCGGGATTTCGAAAGTTTACCCCGAAAGGACAGCACGAAAAGACTCGGTGGGACCTCCAAAAGAGCAGCCCCGCCTCTAAATCGCGGGGGGATGGGGTGCGTACGCTCGACGCCTCCCCTTCTCTTTAACCATCTTTTTGTAGGAGACCATGCAAGGTGCGTGCCCCCTGCCCACCTTCCCAATCTATAAGGGTTTTGCAACTCCACCATCACGGGATGGCGGTCTGGCAGTAGGATGCGCGATTTACATCCGGCATTATCTTTCATTTGCTATAAATACCTCCATTCGGGGAGGAGTGCAACTACACCTGGATAGGTGGTATATGTATACTGCAATTTACGTGTGCGTTACATCGTCAGCCGAATTCGACGCGGGGGATTTCCACTGCTTCGTGGCACCATTATGAGATTTGAACGGTAGACACCCTCTCTAGGGAACTACATGATCAATCCCAGGGGTCAGGTCCTTGCTGACCTGGCCTAATTGTAGTGCTTAGAACTGGTGCGGTGGTCTTTTTTCAGGAAATAGTCAAGGAGTTTAGGTCGGTGGATGAGGCCGTTGATAATTTCTCCGGCAACTACATCACCAAGGCCCTTACTACTAGAAATAGAACATCTGGTCCAGTTTCACACCTTCCACATCCTTCGTGGTCGGCCGAGTGTGAAGCGGCCCTCAGACACAAGCGGTACGCCTACATGCGCTATACGCGCCACCCGAACGACTTCACCGTCTGTGAATTTGGTCGGGCTAGGGTTCCAGTATATTTCGAAGCACGCTACCACTTTTCCTGGGGATCCTAAGCGTCTTCACTTAATGAGAGACCCTTCTTTCAGGGGTATGCAAGTCAAAAGGATTTTGGACGATTTCTTGCAGGACTCCCTTCTATCTCTCTCCTGGAAAACGGGACCGGGGAGATGCCGTGTTAGCTTGCCTGTTCATGAAAACTCTGGATGGGGGTCTCTTTCATCGGATCATCGGTCAACATTTCACTTGGTTGCAATGGGTCGAGGCTATGCTTGTCGCAATCCACCGAAGGATGAAGGGGATAAATCTCCTCCGGAAGCTCAAAGACCTACACCCTACAATAACGTTAACCCACGAGGAGGAAGAGGACAAATCCATCCTTTTCCTGGATGTAATGGTTCACCGAGGTGGGGTGGCCATCAACTTCTTTATTAGCACGAAGACTACCAACACGGACGACTTCTTACACTACTTCTCCGCGCAACCTACGAAATCTGGCATCGTGATTGGCTTCTTCCTTCACGCCTACCGGATTTGCAGCGAGGACTTCATCCAACAGGATAACTAGCAGATCTATTAAGCATTTGAGAGACTCAACTAACCAAAATCTTTCATCTGGTGGGAGATGAAGATCAATGGTAGACATTTGCGAAAATTTTCAGATATACAGCGGATAAAAATAGTGGGAATTCTCCGGTTGAACCAATCTCGCTTCTTACATCGCTCTCAACTTCTCTGAGAAAGGACTTTGCTTAAGTTCTTAAGCTTGGAAAATAAATATTCCAAGCTCAATTGTGCCGCAAATACACCATTATTTTTCTCAGCTTATATATATATATATATATATATATATATATATATATATATATATATATATATATATATATATATTTAGTTAGTTAAAAAAGAAATCTTAAAAGCAATATGAAGTGGATCTGCTTTTATGAATTTTCCCTCTCAACTTCCGTGAGTTCGTGTCTTTATATTCAGTTTGGATAAGAAGTTTAAATTTACCTTCACTTGTGCCCACCTAGTAGTTTGTGTGCATTTCTTATTATAAAATTGTTTTCAAAATGGCTTAGACATTAGAGCGTGCCGCTTGGCCCAGCAGATGGGGCGAAGTCAGGACTGTACGGGATGGACGGGAAGGGGTATGTTCAGCGCATTTCTCGCAAAGTTGACTTCATGCCAGAATCGGAATTATCAAGGGGGTAATCGTGATTAAAGACTTGTGAAATTTTCAGGGGCACTTCTCCTCTATAAACCTTGTGATGTTTTCCCATGGGGTCACAATCCTATCCTTATCACGTATTAATTCACATGATATCAATTACATATTCAAACAAACTTCCGCCAACTACAAGAAGCGAAACTAAGTTACCTTTAATCTCTAAGTAGAAGAGAAAATCGGACTTGTAAATCCTATCTGCTACATTCAAGTAAGAGCTGAACCTTGGCAAAATCGAGCACTTCACACAAGACCACAGAACACGTTACAACCCAACATCACTGCAGAGGTAGCAGACATAAAGCGAAGAAACCTATTCAAGTAAAACAGAACTACCCGAGAAATCACAGCGCAAATCAATAACCTTAATACACTCATTACACGCATTAACTCCAAGAAAAGGCACGGGTTAAGGATACGAGGACCTCTTCCCCAAGCCTCTTGGCAGCAGTGTTTAACCGAACACTCAGGAATGGCGCACAGGTGGTGTAGGCTGCAGAAAGGAAGATCGCAGACCTAGTCCGAACCAAGAGTAACCTAGTAACAAGGGACAAGTCCGTAGTATATGAGATCCATTTCATAGTATGTAAAACACCCTACTATAGTGAGACCCACAGGGACATGCACCAGAATTAGGAAGCACAAACTCGACATCCGTGCGGGGAGATTTTCCAACGGCCTGACACAGAATCAAAGAGATGCAGACCAGCATTTAGATTCAGGAACTTCAAAGTTGGTGGCTGCCATCAGGGATAGGAAGGTAACAAAGCCGGCATTCATTGCGTCCAGAGAATGCCTGAATGTATATAGCTTCGGGTTTGGCCTAGACAAGCGCGCTCCTGGCCCCGAAACTGGTTGACCGCATTCGCCTTCCCCAGGACCATAATTGTTTTAACGACGCCTCTCCAGGAGTGAAACTATCGATACTTGCGAGCTCTTATATATGAATTCACACGCGTGTCAGGGAATTCCAGTCAAGAGTCAGCAGAGAGTATAAATAGAAGAGCGCCATCCGAAGACATTTATCACTCGTCTTAACCTTGTTGTTGCAACATAATCTTCCCCTCACCTTCTGATCAGGAGGAAAGTGATAAGGAAAGTTGAAGAGAATACGTCTACAGATTCGTGCAGAAACCGGGTACGTCAGTTACCGCCTACCCCTCCATTTCAGCCTTGCTGCTACCACCCTTCCCCCGAGAGAATAATACTTTTTTTTTAGTGTGTTGTGTTTAACATGACAGCCTAACTCGCCCCACCCTTGCTCCGTCGTGATTTGGCCCCGTGAACGAAGACTTCACACATAACCCTTGTCGCAATTATGGATTTCTCTTGAAAGGGCAAAATTACAGGCTTCGGAGAAAGGAGGTTTTGCGGTCTAGCCCACTACGGAACCTAAAGCCAAGAGGCATGCCGGCATTCCAACCGCAATACAAATCACCTCCCAGAAAACATCTTCCCTACACTTACACACCTATGCAGTCTCACTTGCCTCTGGGCACTTCCCACAACCATTTAAAACAACATAGGTACTACTATACAAAAGTAAAAAACTAAACATGCCCACAACTACAGGCATATTACTGTTAGAGCATCTAGGTAAAATACTTGAGCGAATGATCAACACCCGTCTCACCAATTTTCTGGAGGAGAGTAACTGATTCTCCCCTACCAATATGGCCTCAGGAGAGGCTAGTCCACTCAAGCGGTTGTGACCATCGTTCATGACAATACAAAAGGACAAAAGTCAGGACAAAAACACTCCTGTTCAGCAAGGACGTGGAGAAGGCCTTCAATTAGGTGTGACACGACACATTTTGTTTGAAACTAGCCAAAAACACAGAGCTTCCTCTCTGCATCAGAAGGCTCATCTCCCAATACCTTACCTACCGGAGATATCACTTCAAATACAATCAAACTATATTACACCCTACACTCCACACATATGCGTACCCCAGGATAGCGTACTGGCGCCCATATCTAACATAATGCACACTAACGACACCCGACAACTCGAGGCCATTTCATAAAGCAAGAGATGATAAGAGTCAGGGTAGATATGGATCAAGTTCACTATGAACCTGGGGGGAGCACAATATTTCTGTCCCATTCCTGTTCTGTAGTAGAAATGGTCCAATGCGGCGCGTTTTCTGGTTCATTCAATCCAGATGGTACACCATGGAACTCAGCCTTCATCTCACGGCAAATATCATGCCCCTGCCAACGGTAGCAAGCAAGTAAGCTCAAGGGTAAAGGAACCTAAGGAACCCCCGGCCCTCGGAACTGACACTCAGTTTTACGAACTAGAATAGGAACATAAGAGAACAGAATGGAATAACACAATTGAAGGAAATAAGAATAGGAGGAAGAATGGAACAACCTGAAAATGGTTATTTGCTCTTTTATAAAAGTAGAAACTTCCCATACTAATATTGAACGAGATCTTTCTAAAGGTCGAATTGCGAATTAACAGAGGATCAAATTTCAATTATTATGCAAGGGAAATAAACTACTACGCTTAAGTCATATGATGTACTTAAGCCTTATTAACAACATACAAATTATTACAAAACTTATAACCAGACTAACACGAACATTAAACAGCAATCACCCACCAGAAGAGGAAGATTTCAAACCTATCTATAGTGATTATCATCTCGAGGCTGTAAAACAACTATTGCGGCGAACTAATGAATACGAAGCACGTCGGAATCTGGCACTCGTAAACTATGAAAACGATTCGAACCAAAGGAGGAATTAGCAAAGCCTACGGTGACATTAATGCCTTCACGCAGCATTGTCATTTAGGCTGCAATTGCTCAGCGAGGCAATACAAATAATAAAGGATTTCTATCGTTCCCTAAACTCTTAACAGTAGTGGATGAGATTTTCAGGATTTCTGGTAGTAAACTTAAGGCAATCGCAATTAATTGAAGTTATTTATTCGCCTAGAATCAAAAAGAACTAGAGTAAAAGACAACAGTATCACAGGCAAACTTTAGATAGGATAAACGAATATAGTGTGATGGAAGCATGGAAAGAAAGAAGTGAACTTGGGGCCCTAAACACACAAAAAAAAAGAACGCAGAGCCCTATTTATTACTCATAGAGACTGAGGGAAACAAGTTAGGACTACCCCGCACGGACCATAAAAATAATACATTGAAAAGAACAGGAACACATGTGACAGATATACAGTACCGTCCAAAACTAAAGAACAAAAACAGAACAAAATTAATGTTTCTTAAAAATCCGTTAATATTAATGAAAATTGCATACGATGGTCTTTGAAATGGGTCTGATCACAGTGAGAGGTTTCATTGCATAGAACAGCGGATTAAAAGGTTATTAAGAAAGTAATGTGTATTTCAAGAACGGAAGAGTCTTAAACAAGAGAACTATATATATATATATATATATATATATATATATATATATATATATATATATATATATATATATAAATGCACCCATAACAAGAAAATGACAATTAGCTCATAGATTATGGATTAAAATATTAATAGGAAGTACGGAAACCCTTGTTCTCAAAGACCTGCCTACATCTTTGGCAGCAAGATTTAACTTGGTTCGGCCGTGGCACTCTTCTTCCAAAGGTGTCAGAGATCTTCCACATTCGTCGATTTCCGAAGAACAACCGTATCACCCAGTATCTTCCATAGGTTTTCTATCTGATTTAAATCAGGTCTGTAAAAGTATTTTCAGCATGCAATAACTTTTTCACTGACTTTTTTGTGTGGCACGGGGCATTGCCCTGGTTTACGTACTCCCTATGTTTGCACACGGAGGATCACATGTTCCAGAAGCAGATTCGTGTATGCCGCAACGTTTACTTAGCCACATAAACGGATGATCGCCTCACATGATGTTTCCCATTAGATCTGAATAAATTAAATTTGCTTTCGTCGATGAAAAACACCTCTCACTTTTCAGCACACAACCTAACATGCTCAATAGCGAAGGCCAACCTGGCTCTTTTATTTTTTTTTATTTATGAGTCGTTTATTATCAGGGGAGCGAGATATGAGTCCTATCTCGAGCGACGCAACACAGTCTGGAGAACGCATTCATGTTCTCGGCAACTTGACGGGAAATACAGGCTACTGTATCGAATCGGTCCTTCATCGACATCCATTGTATCGCGCGATCTTCCCTGGGAGCAGGTTTTCGAGGTCAACCCATTTCCCTCGTCGATTTGCAGGACCAAGTAATCCTAGTAGAGCTTTATTAACTGTGAAATCAAACGTTTGGAACGAATAGAATGCCTTGAAATGTCTTCTTTTACTCTTCCAATGAATAACCTGTTTTCTGAATGATTCGCACACCTTTACTTTTTTCTCAATCCCAATAAATTAGTAATAACTAGCAGCCTATAATACACTAGGGAAATCGTTGTTATACACACAATACAAATTTCTACCTGTAAACTGAGTTATAAGTTATCGTTCTCTAGTTTAGGGCGCATCATTTTCTCATACTTTCCTCATAACTTTTTAATGTGCGGTTCTATGAAATTAAAATTGGAATGTATCAGAGGCAAATTGCGCAGGATATTCTCTGGAATTTTCCCGGAAATTAAACGAATATTTAAGAAAATGTACACTTTGGTATTTCGCTCTTTCGTTTAGGACTTCTTCTGTAATAAAAAGGATAAAAGTTCTGGTGGAAATGGACAGGACACATTGCGAGGAGTACCGTGGCAAACTCGCGTCTTAACAATGAAGAGTGGAATAAATATTACATTCTGATGTGCTATTTTAGCCTCTAGGTACATATGTTGCTGCTTCCATTGCGTTTTTAAAGAAAATGAAATGAAATAACATCTTGGTGTTTTCCATGTCAAAATGTCTGGCTCTTCGGCGAAACAAATCCGATGTAGAATGCGAATGTAGTTAACATCTGAACAAAAAAAAGCCTTCGAAAAAAACGTGTTTGAGAGGTTCGAGGGAAGTCGCACACATTGTAAAAAGTAGATTTTTAGCTGACCTTCAATAATGTGAAGCACGAAGCTTACTTCGTCATCAGTTCTGGTGGGCGAGGGTGTCCCTACACTTTTGTTTGTTCGAATAAAAGCCTCAAGATGATTCGGGCAAGAACTAAGCCGAATTTCTGGTCCATATTTCGATGTAGCACAATAAATCTAACGTCGTCAGCTGCCAGGAAACCCCATCCTCACCCATTTTCAAGAAGGAAAGGAGTACATAGAGGGAAAGGTAGATAATAAATTAAAATAGAAATGAGACGTGATATATGAGAAGAGATGTATAGTAAATCTACCAATAATGGATTGGTAGAAAAGAACAGTAGTTCATTTTTCAGAGACATTAAGTTCTCGCTAGCAGAAACTAACTCACCGATAGTTTATTCTACTAACAAATTGAAGTTGTTAAAGAGCTCTACCGAATGAAGATTGGGGGAATAACTTAACTACTAAATACACAAGGCTGTCATTTAGTAGATACGGCAGTTTTTATTTACATTCGGCAAGGATGGATTTGGGGAGAAACCCCACGAAGAATTCTCCAAAGGGGCAGGGGCAGGGTTTTCCGATCTTCGAAAAGATCTGGTAGATTGCAGCTAATACCAACGAACACATCTATTGATCGAGGTCGATTCTTCGAACTTCTCTCGGGACTGAAACGATCATTACTTCTGAGTAAGATCCTGAATTGCACGCTCAAGTTGTATCTCGGTGGAGTCTGATCTTTATGAAAGTTGGAGGCTGAGTAGGACGAGGACGCGCCAGTCGTGACTAGTTGAATGCAAATTTCCCGCCAAGATGGATAGGTCGAGGGTCACCAACAATGCCCCGTCCGGGTCACTCGCCTGATTGGAGGCCGCGTTAAGTTCTCCCTCGGGCCTATACTAAACCAAAAGCTTATACAACAACACCCAACCCAACCCACCCCAACACATACCACTGTATTGTTCACCTGAGAAGCGAAATTGAATAAAACTTTGAAGAAATCACCGCATTTTTGAAGTTGCCAATTTTGTTAACCTCTGACGAAAAGAAACCGCCACCGTCCGACCCAGGGATGCCGTTTCCCGCGATCGTCAGAGTCGGACTCTATTACAGGAAAACTTCAAATTCGTTTTGCTGCAAATCAATGTTGCAATTAAAAATATATCTCTATTTAGAAGGGCGAGGAGTCTATATCTACATAGGCTTATGCATAAGGCCAAAAGAAGCAATTTGTTTAATGATGAAAAGGAATGAAACCAGTGTAACCATCGAAGGTATTTTCACTTTTAAAGAATGAAGTTAGAATGAAGCAGATGGAATCGATAGATGAATAGAAAGAAGGAGTTAACGAGAGCTAACTCCTCCCATTATAAATAAATGGTCCTTGAGAGAGCCGGTTATAAGCCTCAAGGCACGCCTTTGCGCAGGAAACAGGGGGTAATCCGGATACCCATAGAGCGTTGTGGGGCGGGGGTGCACAAAGATCTGAAGAGACGGAAACAAAGGTCGAATTGAGGCTGGCAAAGATGCGAGATTTTGTCGTTTTTGTTTTAGTCGTCTCTTCTGGTAGTGACCTACGCGCCCTCAGCCCCTGAGGAAATCTTATAAGTTTAAAAAAAAAAAAAACAATTGTAACAAAGAAAAAAAAAGAGCAAATAGCTTAAACAAAAAAGGTACGCCCAGGTGAATAAGGGAGGGAGAGGGGCTCTGCCTACCTCACAGACCCGAGCAAAATATAAACATTTATTTCTGTTTTGTTTTTTTTAAGTGCAATAATCTTGGCGCCGGAATCAAGGGCACAGCCACAAAAATTGCAAAAAAAGTCTATCTTTAGGCGAATTTAAAATGTAAAAATAAAAACTAAACAAAAGAAGAAAAAAGCCAATAAACCTACGAAAACAAAAAAAAATAAAGAACCAGAAATGGCACGATTTGGTGCGGGTGGGGTGGCATCACTTCCTCAGGGGCCTAAGTATGCAACCAACAACCCTCAAAATTATATACTATGGAGAAGGCCCGCCATTTCCACCAAAACCTCAACTACACCACAGTCCGGTGTGAAAGAATTCCACCCCAGGACTCTGGGACAGGTGATAGCTACCCCGTCTGTCGCCCTATAGGGACAGATACCGCTCAAGGAATACCGTCAGACTACGAGATTCAACTCAAGAGTTGTCTTACTGTCTGGGGGACCAAGTAGATATGACAAAAAAGTTCAGGGGTGTTCCAGCAAATGGCGCAGCGACCACCGAGTGTGCCTGATTCTGAAGCGACGAAAAACGAGTTAAATGCGTTGAAGCATTGGGTAGTAGGTCCACGGGAAAAGTCGCGGCGCGATGGCAGGCAACTTTAGATTCCCGCCGGCCGTCTCACACTTCTTTGACATGCAACCCAAAGGGCTTCCTGATTCCTCCCACGTAGTAAGAGTGAAGGGGATCAAAATGCTGCCGGACGAGCACTCAACGCGCTTTGCGAGACGATATAAATCCCAAGTCGGTCTCCAAACTTGGCAAGGCACGTAATCTCCTGTAGCGAGTGATGTATTGCAACTAGCTGGGCCGTGAAGATAGACGCAGCGCCTAGAAAAGCCCGGTCGGCTTCAAACAGGGAGGAATGAAATGGAAGCGACCCTCTCTTCGAATTTAGACGCATATTTGTACACTCGTATGGCTCAAGCGTGACATGATACGAGTTCCAAGAAAATGCAACACACTACTCACGGTGCTGTAGGAACATTGGAGCCTAGGCATTGCGACAAACGCTCATAGGGTGGTGGTATCCTTTAGATACAAGCAGCGCCACTGGCCCCAAAATACAGTCGCCGCAACGGAAGTCTGGAACCTCGCTATTTTATGTTATTTTTATATTACTTACCCCCATTAGGTTAGGTTAATATAATTAAAAACTCTTTTGTTGATACTTTTAATATTTTATGATCTCCCCCCCTAGCCTTGATGACATCCTGCATCCTTTAGGGCATACTTGCAACAAGATTTTTGAAGTAACTCAAGTCCATATTGGTGCACCCCACTTTCTTGATGACCTCCTGAAGGTCCTGCACTGATAACTCATTGGTCCCATTAACCTTGTCTTTGATGACTTTCCAAGCGCTTTCAATGGGGTTGAGGTCGGGACTGTTCCCAGGCCAGTCCAACACGTTGATGCGCTTTCTCTGTAGCAATTGCTTGATCAAATTAGCCTTGTGACCCATGAAGTTCCATATGATTAAATAGATGACCTTCCAAAACTTCCTTGTAGCGTTGAGCATTCATGGTCGCATTCTGTGGCAGGAAATATAAACCACCTCTCCCTAACTTGGCACTGAAACAACCCAAAACAATAACTGAGGGACTGTGTTTTACAGTCTTCACTGTGTACTGGGCGCTGTACCTGTTTGACCCAACTGGCCTCCTCACCTTTACTCTGTGTGACCTTATGACCTGAAATGGGCTTGCTTTCATCTGCCACATGACCTCTGACCACTGTTCCACTGTCCAGCCCTTGTGCTGCTTTGCAAAATGAGGCCTCTTCTTCCTCATGCGGTCATTCAACAGCGGTTTGAGCGCGGCAGTACGGCTGGGCAGTTTCAAATCTTTCAGAAGTCGATGCTGTACGGTCCGTTTCGAGACATTTTGGAGGAGGTTAGGGTACATTTCCTTGAGTTGTCTGGCTTTTATCCTAGGGTTCTTCATAACAGGCTTCTTTAGCAAGCGATCTGTCCCCGGTGTAGTCTTTTTCTCTGGTCCCTGGCGCTTTTTATGTTGGGGTACGGGTGTTTGGGGGAAGCTCACGGGCAGCAGAGAGGAGCGCCATTACGGTAGATTTTGCCTGCCCTGTTCGCAGGCATATTTCACTTATCTTAACATTTTCTTCCCTCAAAGTGAGAATACGGACCTTTTCCTCATTTGTAAGAGGCTTGGGACTCATGGTTCTAGTGCTAGTTAAAAAATATATGATCAGCCAAATATCTTCAAGAAACCACCAAAATGAAAGTAACATCGCAAAAAATGAGCACCCCCTCACGACCAAGTCTGAGCGTGTACTGAATAATACAGCGGACACAATGCGCATATATACCTAACAAACGTTGCCAGAAACCGCAACAAAACATTAGTCAATTATAGCATTTTTCCCGCAACGATTATTGGACCTATATCAATGCATATACTATGACCAAAGGTCCAGACTTACGTTGCGGCGACTGTACATCAAGTTCTCGAAGGTGTTTTCTATTCCTAAACGAGAAAGGCATAGGGCATCTTATGTTGGCACAGTAATTAAAGGAGAGACGTTGCCGACAGGAGTAGAGAGTAAATCCGCGAGTAACAATTTTTTTTTCATAAGAGCTCATCGTGCGACTGCCTACTTGGCCATAAGTCACCGTACTCCACACGGCCTAATACTAGGTTATATTAGAAAATAAATAACAAAACAAATAATATGTAACTACCAAATAACTATTAAAAAATGAGAAAAAGCAAGAGGACAAGAAGGAAGCATGCTCCAGCGTCGGGAGTAGGCCAGCCTCCCCTCGGCGCAGGAACATGCGACCTACAAAAAGCACACAAAAAGGTCAAATAAAGGGAAGAAGGCCAGCCGTCTCCAAAAAGTCATAGAGTCCATAAGTCAATGCGCACGAACCAGTCCCGACTACAAGGGATAACGTGCGCGAAGATCGCCCAGACTAGGACATTCAACAAGAATGTAACGAACAGTCTGGGGGACAACGCAGTCTTCACAGTAGGGCGCAGGCGAGCGCCCCATCAACTGGCGGTGCGTCCCGCGAGTGTGTCCAATTCTGAGACGACAGAAGCAAGCTGAGGCCTTCGCGGCATTGGGAGGTAGATCCATGGGAACAGCCGCGGCGCAATAGCACGCAATTTTAAGTTTTCTTCGACCGTCTCCCATCTTCTTTGCCAAACAGTCCGAAGAGCTGCCCGTATTCCTGCCATGTAGACGGTGTGAGGAAGAGCGAAACGCTGGTCGAGTCGCAGAGTCCTCGCGGACTCTTTGGCACCCTCATTCCCCGCAAATCCTACATGTCCAGGAACCCAGCAGAAGATAATCTCGACATTCACCCGGCTCGCCAAAACCGAGACGTCACGGATATCGCGAACCAAGGAATGCGGAGATTCCAATGCCACGAGAGCACTCAGAACGCTTTGAGTCGCTATAAATCACAATCCGGTCTCCGAACCGGGCACGTCGCGTAATCTCCCGTACCGAGTGGTGTATTGCCCCAGTTCGGCCGTGAAAACAGGCGCAGAGCCCCGCTAACTTGAAACAGAGGGGATACGGCGTGGAAGCCGACCCCCTCTTGGGACTTGGAGCCATCCGTATACACTGGCACGGTTCCAGCGTGACACGAGGTGTGCCTCAAAAAGGTCGAACGCAATACTCCCGGCGCTGTACAAGCTTTGGGAGCAGAAGCGCGGCGACAAAATATTTGCTTCGGCTTAACAAGAGATGCAGTTCCGATCCTGTTGGTGTCGATGTTCCAAGGTAGACATCTGGGCCACCCCTAAAGAGATCGAAACGTCATTACCTAAGAGCGTAGCGAGAACAACTTCCGACAGCACCGAAGTGGTACTTCTGATGCTGTCAGCAAAGAAAGTCACAATGAGGACACTTCCCTATGGGACGCCCTCTGCCTTATTAGACTTGAGGGAACTCCCATCACTCCACCAATATAGTCTGTCTACATAATACAGTATCGCAACACGTTATCATAGCCCTGCTCTCAATCAAAAACCACCATGTCGAAGTGCTGTTCACGAAGGAAGGTAATTTAGTTAGTAGTGTTAAGTTGGTGGTTGAATAAAGAGAATAAAGAATCGAAGTAGAACGACGTCGTCTCTCGGGGGTAAAGAAACGTTAAAATGCGTTCAAGAAGTTTCAGCATCAGATGATCTTCCGCGCCACTGAGAGATTTTCACTCGGGAGCGGGCGAGATGACGTTTCCTTAATTAAGTCGCGTTGTAGATTTGGTCCACACGTTGTTGTTGTTGTTGCGGGTTAATGGTTGGTAATTTTCTACCCTAAATAAGGAAAGCGCGGGAACGCGAACTAGCGGGCCGTCGGGGTGTGACTGAGGGACAACATCTACATGGAGGGAGGGGATGGGGGAGAAATATGTATGTGTTAGAAAGAAATAGAAATCGAGAAGTAAGAATGAGAGAATTTGTCTAAAAATGGCCACAGATGACCGTGCAATCATTTGGGCCGAAAGGACACACAATTCTCCAGATGTCAGCTGCAGCATGTTTGCTAATGCTTTCCCCCGAGATCCCCCGAGATTCCCCTGGTGGGGGCGTAAAAAGATAGATCAAAAATAAAGATGGGGGAGGGGTTGTAGAAAGAGTAAATGGGAGGGAGAATGCACCGGTATGATAAAAATCGCCACCCTAACCGAAAACAAGAGGGAGGGGTAAACTAGCTCCCCCTTCCCCACGCCCCCTGACCAAAAAGATGAACGAAAGGTGGTCGACGACTAGCCTACAAAATTAACCATCCGCCAACAAAGAGGGGAGAATGGGTTTGTAGAGAAAGTGGAAAAAGGTGCTAAAATCTAGAAACAATAAAGCTCAGGTAGCTGTAATCTAGTTTGAGATTGCCAAAGGCACTGGGGCCTGGAAGGTAGGCAGCTTCTCCAAGTATCAGGTTCGAGCGAAGTTGTTTCGATTCCAAGTCGGGAAAATACCCCATGGAAACCCTGGGTCAATTTAGGGACATAGGACAAATGAAGTCGTTCACCGCCATGAGGACTCAAACCCTCATAAACCACTATCCGTTTATGGTTTCCGAGAAAACTGGTCTATTTTCATGCGATGGTTGGCAGCAGTAAGCGGAAATAAGTCAAATAATATCATGTAATTGTCGCTCCCTTTTATCTTAACCTAAAATAAAAAATATAAATTGTGAAAACTTAACACAAATTTAATCTAGAAACCGTTTCCTTCGGATTAAAAAAATCTAATCCAACGAGGTACGTCTCGATAGTCTCTTTGCTGAGTTAATGGTCATGCGTTTCTTTATTGTTGTTTTTTTTATTACACGAGTGGTTATCGAGACAAGAGATGGTAATCGGAGAAGAAATGACCTGAGACTAGAGTGGTAGGAACAGCGTTCCCATTCAAGCCTTGCGTTCGTTCATCTGGAACCATCTGGCTTCAGCTAATACTAAAGACATGTTTCCAGTAGAGTTCCGGAAGTTGGGCAACGTATACCTCCTTTGAGATTGTTACTCATGGTTGGAGAAGGTAGTTAGGCCCGATTCCAGAACTCTTCACCTAACACATCATTTTCTGTTTATAAAAACTAGGTGTAAGAGTTTGCGGTCTAGTTTCACTCGTGAATTGAAGGGCGATCGTTTTCTTAAAGCCCCATGCAAATTGGAAATCAGTGATTGATTCAAAATTGGTCCATCGCTCGGTGAGTAATGGAGAGATAAGCTGTTCACAAAATTCATTGCTCATCCACTTCTCTACTGCGTGCGTTTTTAAGACGTGCTCAAAATGACAGCGAATAGTTTTATCGCTTCCGGAGAAGTGTAAAGCAAACGCCCGACTTATTAAAAAGGGATTACACTAAACACCAGCCCCTCCGTTAACCCCATCGATGGTTTTCGGTCTTCCTGCGAACGAGTGGCATCTTCGAGTAACAATTTCCAGTTGCAAATTAGATTAATACCAGAGGAGCTCAGCGACTAAATTTGAGGTCAAGTATTTGGGAAAAGAGAGAGCTGTAATTTCACCTAAAGCTGAGCATATCCTGACGACGCTTGTGTTGCATTCGTTCTAAGCTGAAACTCAGAAAACAAAAAATAGATAAACCATAAAACGGAAAAATAAAATTAAAAAAATGAAGAGAGAAAAAGAAAATGACGAAGTTACCAGCCAAGCTAACAGCTGGTGATCCACGGGAGAGGAATAAAAATAAAGCCAACTTCCTCTGAGCATTATATATATATATATATATATATATATATATATATATATATATATATATATATATATATATATATATATATATATATATATATATATAAGAAAGAGAAATTGGACGCGAATGAGCAATGAGACAAAAAACAGGAGTTTTTTAGAAGTAAAAGAAAGGGACATTAGAAGAAGACTAGAATCAAAGAGAGCAGAAGGCGGCACAATGAAGGCAATCGTTTACCAAGAAGACAGAAATAACGCCAGGGAAAAAAAGTTTGAAATTCCTGGCCGGGACACGAACCCGGGTCTGCTGATTGCCGGTCAGATGCTCTACCGCTGAGCTACCAGGCAGAGTGACTCTACCTCACCCAAAGCGTTACCCCATCAAACCCAGTATCTCTCTAAGCTAGGTACCTCCAAGGAATTTTTCCCCTGGCGTTATTTCTGTCTTCTCGGTAAAGGATTGCCTTCATTGTGTCACCCTCTGCTCTCTTTGATTCTAGTCTTCTTCTAATGTCCCTTTCTCTTACTTCTAAAAAACTCCTGTTTCTTGTCTCATTGCTCATTCGCGTCCAATTTATCTTTCTTGTACTATATATATATATATATATATATATATATATATATATATATATATATATATATATATATATATATAAATAATGTGCTTTGAGAGATAAATTAATAAGTGAATCTCGGATATCTCACTTGTAATGCTTGTAAGCTTCGCGATGAAGTCGGGGAATGGGAAAAGGAAGGGTTACCTTGGAACCTGATGTTCGGGTGGCGCTGGTGAGTGGAGGTGGTGAGATAAGAGGTGGAGACGATGAGGTAGGTTCTCCAGGGACCGACCTGATCACACAATTCCGTCACGATCTGCTGGAAGAAGGTGGTGACGGGAGCTTCTTGTTACAGAGGGCCCAATGCTCGTGAACTCCCGAGGAATCTTGGGTGCCTCTGTGAGGGTTGGGGGTTGTAAGCTTCGCGATGAAGTCGGGGAATGCGAAAAGGAAGGGTTACCTTGGAACCTAATGTTCGGGTGGCGCTGGTGAGTGAAGGTGGTGAGATAAGGGGTGGAGACGATGAGGTAGGTTCTCCAGGGACCGACCTGATCACACAATTCCGTCACGATCTGCTGGAAGAAGGTGGTGACGGGAGCTTCTTGTTACAGAGGGCCCAATGCTCGTGAACTCCCGAGGAATCTTGGGTGCCTCTGTGAGGGTTGGGGGTTGGCGAAGTGACCTATCAACGCGTAGGGTCAAGGAGAAAAGCCGAAATGAAGTTTTCTCGCTTAGGGAACCACACTGAGGATGTTTGTAGCTTCGGCTCTTACACGTGAGTATGAGCTTGGGTCCGCACTGACTTGCAGGCCAACGGGATAAGGAGCCTCCCTAACTGAGACCGATCTCCTCTCTGAAGACTTGATGCTTCAACGAATTACCACTACACCGATAGATGTCAATTCCTGCCCCGCCAGACGCTGTGCAAGCTCTACTACTTGCTTAGGGAACCAGACTGAGGCTGTTTGTAGCTTCTGCTCTGACACGTGAGTACGAGCTTGGGTCCGCACTGCCTTACAGACCAACGGGGTAAGGAGCCTCCCTAACTGGGACCGATTCCTCTCTGGAGACTTGATGCTTCGATAAATTACCGCTACACCGATAGATGGCAATTCCTGCCCCGCCAGACGCTGTGCAAGCTATACTACTGAGGGTTAAAAGAATTCGTCTTTTATACTCGAAACTCGGGAGAGGTTATCAGGGCGCCGGAAGTAGATTAGATGTCAAGCTACTCCATTTCGTCTTTTATAAACTTCGGGCAACTATAGGAAGCAAAGATGAACTCCCATTTATCGATAAACAGTGCGGGAAGGAACTCGGTGGTTAGCTGAAATGGCCGGAGCTTTCTTCCGGCTGAAGAAAACCAGATATTGGGCTTGAAGGGTAAGGGTTGATAAGCGGCCCACCCCGGAAGGGAGGTGGGCAAACCTTGGGAGCATTATGCTATTCTCTTCCACCCAGCTCATCGGCAATTACCCAGGAGAGTCGCGTGTTTCACAGTCTCAAATGCCACCGATGGTCTTCTTTTCTTGGTTACTGGGGTATAAGCCTCATAAAACTTTTACCATTACCCACCCCCACCCCACCTTCGTGCCTTTTCCCATATACTTTCGGGCAGAAAGACAATCAGGCACTTGATTGCTCGCGATAGAGAAGACGTTGGTTTCGTGATTTCGCTGCTTCCCCGCGTTGGCAGAAATGAGAAAACCGAAACTCTTTCTAATGGAGCTCGGGATGAAAGGATTATGGAAGAAAGACTTCGCCTTCACACAGCTATCTGGCTGCATTTTTTCAGTCAGATATAAAAACAGGCTTCAATCTAGTGTTTTTTTTTATTTAAGGCCAAGACCAACGATGGCATCTTCCGCAGAAAGCTTGGCGGGGATGTAAAGAGAGTGGCGAAGAGTATAGAGGAAGCGAGAATGCGTGGACGATATATAGCCGCGGATCCACCTACAGGTAGTGGAGGCCAGGACGCAGGGAGCTCATTCCGAAAGCCGGACCTTTCCTTACGTCGCCAAACTCAATCGATTCGGTCCCCATTTAAAAGAGGCCGATTAAGATGCGAAGATGGACCGACCACTCGAAATTCTATTATAATAGAAAGGACAACTGCCTCAAAGGGGCCACACGGGACCCTGACAAGTTTTCCATTTCTTTTTTTAACGGTAGGATAAAACGGGAGGGTCGATTAGAGGTGGAGGGATTTAATCCACGGGAATAAGGAATCTTGCGACTGGGGTCAACTGGGCAACGTTCCAATGGGAGGAAAAGACCCCGGAGGATAGATGCGTCGCCAGGTTCTGTTTTGGATACAAGTTTGTAAGGACGATTTTTTTTATCATTATTTTACGAGCCCATCTGGCGACTGCCCACTTGGGCATAAGTCGCCGTACTCACCACAGCCTAGTACAGGGCTACATTAAAATAAACATATGCAAACCAAAAATAACAATAAAAAAAGGAAAAGGGCAACAAGCAGGAAGCCCGCTCCGGCGTCGGGGACAAGGCCTGCACACTATGGCGCACGCGAATGCTCCGTCAAATGGCGGCGCGTCCCGCGAGTGTGTCCAATTCGGAGACGACAGAAAGCAACCTGAAGCCGTTGCGGCATTGATGGGTAGGTCCATGGGAACAATCGCGGGGCGATGGCACGAAACTTTAGGTTCCCCTCGACCGTCTCCCATCTTCTTTGCCAGGTAGCCCGTATTCCTGCCATGTAGTCGGTGTGAGGAAGATCGGAACGCTGGTTTGGTCGCCCAGTCCTCGCAGACTCTTTTGCGGCCTCGTCGGCGTACTTATTCCCCAGCATAAGAAACAAGTCTGGGTCACGGTAGAGCCGTGGATGACGGCAGAAGTGCACCGAAACCTGTGCGCTTCGGCATAGCGAGAGACGCGGTTCAATGCCTGTTGGAGTCGACGCTCCAGAGTTAGCATCTTTGGTCGAGCCAAAAGGAATCAAAAAGTCCCCCACGTAGCGTGTAGCGAGAACCTCTTCCAGCAGCACAGAGATGATGCCGTTGATGCTTGGGGCTAAGAGTGCGACACTGGGGACACTTCCTTGCGGGACACACCCTCTTCCTGCTCCATTGGGCCGGAGAGGGCTCCCCTCACCCGTACGCGGAATCTTTTTAAGACGAAATATCACAAGTGAATCTCATGGAACACAAACTTGATCTCTCTTCCTCTCCGAAGCAATATTGAGAAAACTTTAAGCTCAATGCAGGAAAATATAACAAAATTAATGATAATAATAATTATTATTGAAAATTCTTCATTTATGAAAATGTCCTTGGTAGTTTCATCATTTTATTTCCTTATTTAGAGTTAGAAGGTTTGGGCTCAGAATGGGAGGGGGGAATTCTGACAGGATAAGGGGGGTTTCTTCTCCCCTTGAAATACTGCCCAGCTCACCGCTCCCCGACTCGCAAGATTCCCAATCACCATCAATTAGTCCCTCCCCCCCCCCTCCCGCTTCGTTGTTTTCTTTTATAATGGGAATTTTCTAAAGTTATTGAAAATTCGGTTCAATCGTTGTCTTCGTTTAATTTATTGTAGTTTAATAATTATTGCCACCAATTGATTCTATTGCACTGCAAAATGTAAAAAAAAGTCCGAATTTTCCCTCGAATTAATTGAGCCAGAAACGATCAGAGTTTACGATGCAAATTGCAGTGTTTTGTAATGTTTATCTGATTCCATACACAAAGAGGAGCTTCCATTCAAGGTTTATATTGTACATTTTGATATTCGGAACAATTATAACCACACCCAATTTTTACGAGACCAAAAACGGCTAAGTATTGCCGCCAGTGACTTGGTGAGAAATGAACTAGAACAAACCAAAGAACCGCGAGGAATTCAGAGAAATGGTTCGACAAAGAATCCCTTCGGACGTCTTAAAGCAAAGAGGAAAACCCAGCCAGAAAGGAATTTAAAGGAAACGTTCGTAAGACTAATGAAGGGTAATGTGAAAATATAGGAAAGTAAATAACTCCGCAGTACCTGTCCCTCTTCCACAATTAAGGAAAGTCCCTTTACGGGCTTAGGTCCCAGAACTCCTTTCTTCATAACACTGGTCTGCGTCAAAAATGTACCTTAGGTTTTCTGTAGTGTTTCTTAATAAAAATGACCTCCTAAATCCAAATCTGGCATCAGCTTTTCTCTATCAGGTTCAGTTTTTGCGATACAGGGGGTGAGAATAATTTTATAGTTTATACATCTCCTATATTACGTCAAAATTTCAATACTTTTTGCACTACTGTATTCGCAGTAAATTTGTGTACATTTTAAGTAATTATGTTAATAAGTTTATACTTTTGCAGGTTAGAAATTGCTTAGTATTATAATAACAATAATAGTGGTTGAGTTAAAAATGAATAAAAAATGTAAGAATAGCCCCGACAGATTTTGATGTTTGCGGCAAAGGGACTTTTTCCGAGCAGCAATGTACAATCTCTCCTGTAATTAAGTCTTTGTATCATGCATATTGTGGAGTAAGGCTAGGAGATCAAGATAAAAGCTTTGCACCACATATCTGCTGCAAGAGATGCTACATAATTTTAAGACGCTGGAGTCAGGGCGAACAGAAGTCTCTCTTTTGGTGTTCCATGGTGTGGAGAGAGGGCAAGGACCACACTACGGACTGCTATTTTTACATGACAAATCTTAAAGGTGAGCATTGTATCAAGTATTTAAGCTCTCTGCATTATACTGGCTCCTGAAAATGTCATTATTATGCTGTGCATAGACTTAGCATAATGGAAGTTGATCAAGATTATGACACATCTGAGTAATATCAGGTTTCCACACATATGGTCGCAAGACCATTCACTTAAATTCAGTTAAATAACCTGACCAGGGATCTGGGTCTTTCAAAGGAGAATGCACAACTTCTTGGCTCTCGACTTCCTGAAAGTAATCTTCTCGCTAAAGAAACATTTTTTTTGGTACAGAAATAGAGAACAAGAGTTTCGAAGCTATTTTTTACAGCATTCTTCTGGCTCTTTAGTATACTGCGCCAATATTAAAGGATTTGTTGAGGCCTTTGGAATTTCCTACAACCCATTAGAATGGAGACTTTTCATAGATTCCTCCAGTACAAGTTTAAAAGCTGTGTTACTGAATATTGGTAAAAAGATAGCTTCCGTTCTTATAGGCCATTCAATCCAACTTACTGAAAGTTATGATAATATGAAAAAATTGCTGGATGCAATAAATTACTCTACCCATAATTGGAGGATATGTGGTGACTTAAAGGTAAGATCATTTTACAATTGGCATTTATAAGCTCTTTGATATTGACATTTTCATTTTTAATTGTTGATACTTGTATACACCTTTTGGTCAACTTACATTTTACAAGAATGCAAATCTGGAAATCATGAGTCATTTTTTAGTTATATTTTTTGTTGAAGTGTGTCCCTATAGGTTAATGCATCTTTAGGGGTTAATGGGAAACTTATCCTAATTGAGAAGATATACAGCATAACTTAATAGACTCAAAATAAGATGTATATATATCCAATTAGTTCCAATACAATGATTTAATGCATCGGCATACAGGATTTCTCAGTACATATTCATATTCTTATTGTTTAAAGAAATATTACTTTGAATTTGTTTTTAGAAATATTACACTTTGAATTTCCATACCCTGCTAAATTTCTTTTCAGGTATTGTCTTTTATACTTGGGATGCAAACAGACTACACGAAGCATCCCTGTTTCCTATGTTTATGGGACAGTCCTGCAGATAGATAATATGCACTATGAGAAGAAGGTTTGGCCTCCACGAGAAGCATTTAGAATTGGATCAAACAATGTGATAGCTGAACCTTTAGTGCCTCCCAAAAAATACTCCTCCCTCCACTACATATAAAGCTTGGCATAATGAAAAATTATGGCAAAACCCTTAATAAAGAATGCCAAGCTTTTATTTCTTCTTCAAAAATTTCCACAAATCAGTGACGCTGAGCTCCATGCGGGAATTTTTTGATGGACCTCAGATCAGCAGTTTGAGGCATCAATGACTGACATAGAAAAAGATGCCTGGAAAGCTTTCAAAGCTCTAGTTAACAATTTTCTGCGCAATAAAAAAAGCCCAGAATATGTTGCCCTGGTCAATCAGCTCCTAACAAGTCTCAAACATTTGGGAGTCGAATGTCTATAAAGATACACTTTTTACAGTCCCATCTCGATTATTTTCCCGACAACTGCGGGGATTACAGTGAAGAACAGGGGGAAATATTCCACCAGGACATAAAAACAATAGAATCCGGGTACCAGGGTAAATGGGACGTAAACATGCTTGCTGACTACTGTTGGTGTTCGAAGCGTGATGAGAGGTACTAAACGAAAATCGTCAAGGGCGTTCGTCTTTTCTGGGAAATTAGAATTATTTTCTTTATTATTTTGCAGTCTTTAATTTTTTGTTTTATTAAAAGGATTATAGTTTACATACATTTATTCCTGTTTCTATGATATAACAATAATACTGCATTATTAGATAAAGGTTTTTGAAAAAAAAACTTCAGGACAAATGAGGTAATTTCAATGAAAATGGTGTATGCTGTACTGAGAAAATCTGACCTGATGGAACAAAAATACATTCATTTTTGAGCTCAGGAGATTTGATTCATTAAGAAACCACAAAGAAATCCTGAGGAACATAGTCTTTTTTTTTTTTCAAACGCAGGTCTGTGTAATCGTAATTTATCTCCGTCGAAACCGAGCAGTTGGTCTTATTTCTCTCAACCAATGACGAGAACGGCTTCTGGACGAAAATTGCTCCGCACCACGGATAACAAAGTCAGAATTCCACTGGGCATTATGAGTTCACCCTCCCCCACCCCCCCTCACTTACCATCAACCCCCTCTGCTTTACATCTCAAGAAACCCACAGGACAGCTATCGAGCGAGTGTGCTCTGCGCCGATGAACTAAAGATCAATAAGAAATCACGACCACATCTTTGTTAGATTTCTCCCATTCGATAGAGAAATTAGCCACAAAAAGAAACTCAAGGAACTCATTTGAAACAAGTTTTCCGATAAAGCTCGTCCGAATTAACGGTGCTTTTTCAATTATAGCTCTCGTTGGCAGAGAGATTTAATTTAATTGTATTTGCCGAAGAACCCCACGAAATAATTTAGTAGTCGGGCTCGGCGAGAGAGAAACAACGTTGTTTGATTTTAGCCGCATGGAGACCCCCTTAAATGAGGCTCTGCTCATTCGCAAGTCTATTGCAGGGGTTTTAAAAGGGCCTTTTCCGCAGGATTCGTAGCCGATGTAGCACAACCCTTAGTTTATGCAACTGGACGAGTATTATTATTAATCGATTACAAAGCTCTTTCGCTTCAGGGGTGAAGAAAGAGGCGATTGGTCGGGAGGAAAAAATTTGCTAGTAACGATTTTGATCCTTAAAATTTAGGAATTTGGATCGAAAAGTTCAGAACAAAAAATCCATTTCAATCTTCCATCGAATGTAGCGGTAAACGATTCGATAGCCACATAATGAAAAATCTTGCTTTCTAATTCTTTATTAAAATCATATCCTTACCCTAAATATTTTTTTCTTTTTATCATTGTCACTTGGGAGAGAGGGGGGGTAGAGTTAATGAGAGATATTTAGCAACTTTGTTTTGCTGAAGAACTCCAATTATTTCGAGTCAGAAAATAATTAGTCAATGATAAAAAGAATTTTCATAACTTAGCCACACTCAGACTTAACTTTCCAGTAAAGAATATAGTCAACAATAACTTGGCTTGATTTAAAATATTAGAATCAATGATTAAATAGTAATCTATTTGTAGTACCCCGATAAGCAAATTAAAAAGATACGTTGGATGAAGAGAGGAAAGCTTGAACACATTTGATTAAAAAATAACAATAAATGCGTCTTATATGTTCTAACATACACAAGCAAAACTTGGACACTGCTTGTAAAACCCACTCAGAAGACAAGTATACATTTATATCTATAACACTGCCACCTATCCCAAGCAATCTTTTGTCCATTTAACAAAGAGCCGATTTTTTTTTTCTTATTTAGGTACCTTTTTATTATTGTAATAAATAGTGTGTGTTTTTATAGTAATAATTCCATTTTAAAATATTTTTTGGGTGATAGACCAAATCTTGGGTTATGACAAGACCCCGTCAGCCAAGGATTCCGGCGGCACTTGCCAAGTTCAGATGTTGCAGGTGCACTTAGAGATGGCCGCTTGATAACGAAGCGAACTGATTCCAAACAAGCCCAGCAATCCTGAAGCAAAGCCTGTAATGATGTTCCAAGCTCCGACTAAACAAACCACCAATAAGTACCTGGCTGGTACAAGTATATCAGATATCAGCCTAGATGTATGACGTAGTCTCCACGAGAGAAGATGCAGGAAAACGGCAAGTCATCCTGCCATATCGAGGCCTAAATCTGCCTAAGATTGAGAATCCAATCTACTCCTGTCGTAACTCGCCGCATCACGCATGGTGTTATCAGCTTTGTAATCTCGTAAACACTTCAGGAGAAGTACTCGCAAAGTAATCTTACTCGAGTACTGCTACTTTCACCCAACATCTCGGCTACTGTAATCAGCCACCATCGGTTTAGTGACACAAATTAGGAATCACTGTAATCACGCAACCCAACTTCACATCACAAGTCCCAGGGCAAAATTCAGAAGCTCAATTTGCCCACAAATTATCTCCATCTGAATCAATTGCATGATTTATCTTCTAATCATTTCTACGAATAAATACTCAGTACTCGTACAAATATATATTTTTTCTAAGAAATATATCCATTAATAAATATATATTGCCCACGCATCATAACACTATTATTATTTTGAAGTGTCAACCGAAAGGGCAGCAACTGTCCAACTGATTTTATTAGCAGCGCAAGGCGAAAACCTAAATAGGTCGGCGGAAAGTTAATATTCAGGGGTAGAATAAATGAAAGTCAGCCTAGAAACAAAAACCCCCCAAAATACGTACACTATAATGCTAAAAAATAAATTAGATCATCATAATCTAAACATTGAGAAACAAAGTGAATTAGTGCATCAAATTGTATGCAGACGACAAATGAAAACCTGCGTTATGAGACGCAAATCGCATTTGTGTAAAGTCACAGGAACTGACAAAAAACAATAATACCGTTCCTATTTATTCAAATATAAGCGTCTGTGTGAATATCATGTTTTGGTTTTGATCGGAATAGTATCAAATTATTCTCACGATCCTCCGACATGCAAGTTTGACGCCGTTGAATTTATCTCATCTCAACATCACTTGCCAGATCTGTTTCTTTTTTTCTTTGTCTCAGTATATACAAGGCTGTCCAATTCAGGATTTCGTTCCTCCAGTATTTTTTTGGCAAAGGAGTCCCACATGACGTGAATAAACAGATTCTTAGACCTGATTTTAAAATTAGCATAAATTCTAAGTACTCTCTTCGTCAAAATTACTGTTCATTAATTTAGTCATTGCCACATTCATTTTTATTCGTTTATAAGATTGGCGTGTAATAATTGTGTTAGCATTGAGGAAGATTCTTTCGAACTTTAGGAAACTAATAGGATGTGGCCGGGAAAGTAAACTTGACTTAAATATCCCTCATTAATCTGGGTTTCCTCGTTTCCAATTGCGAAACACCCCCAAACCAAGAGGATAGCATGGAACAAACATTTGGGGAAAGAAAACCTATTTGCCTCACTAATATTTTTCTACATAGTGAATGGAGCCCCAATGGCCCTGTTTCATGACTATGTGTAGGAGAGTATGGCACTGCAGTTGTTCTTGCTTCTCCCCTGTTAGAATATTGTTAATAGTCTCAGAAAAAGAGCTTGGGAATAAAAAATAGATATGTAGATTTGCGTGTCATCGGTATAAAAATGAAATGATCGAGAGAGGTGGCGCATAAGAAAAGCAGGTGGGGGGGGGGGTGATAGACAAGAGGTGACGCATAAGAATGCTAAGGAGATACGAGAGAGGAAAGGATCAAGCCTAACCCTTGCGAAAAAAGGCAGCTTCAGCATCCAAGAAATATCAGTCCCATTACGAACAACAAATTAAGAACGAGATGGTAACTAAGAGTGGAACCTTTCAATGATGGTCTCAGAAACATCTCGGACCACATGAGGACGAGTGTGGTCGACAAGATCGCATAGGCAGCCGAGAGATGGATGATACGAAAAGTCTTCATTAACATGTAGGAGATCATAACACCGGCCTTTCAAGGACTTTAGAAGGGAATGCCCGTCCCCCCCGGGGTATTTTCCGGGGGGTTGATGGATCATTTGGGTGAAGCCGTTTCTTTAAAAGTGGCCGAACAACAACAGGGTATTGTTGGCTCGGAAGGAACGAGTGGAAAGAGGAAGATGTCTTTTTTGAGGAGGAGACAACCTGGGAAGTTGCCAGAGCGTCTTTAACCAGGGGCTTGGCAGTCTGGTCGAAGTAGCAGGAAGATCATTTCACATTCTAGCAGTAGTAGGAGCATGAGTAGGAGAAGGTAGCGTCATCGTGAAGGATATGTTCCGACTGGATACTGAAATACACACAAAAATCAGAATGACAATCGCTGAGAAGCCGGAAGGTCCTAGAGGCCGGTCTTAGTGGGAGGGTAGTATTACGAGTTGCCACCAACCAGCGACCAGAGAACCCTTCGTGGTTCTGCGCCAGGGGTATGGGTAAAAGCGTAACCTCATAGGTTCCCAGTACTCCAATTGTGGGTATGAGGCACACTAGTATTCCATCGGCGGGGTTTCGGAACTTCGTTTTTTTTCATTTTGCGACCTCCTGCGAGGCCACAACCGCCATTGAATTACAAGTCCATGAAAATGAAAATAAATGGGGCAAAAAACAACAACATTGATGAATGTGACGCAGGTTTCAGAACAAAGGGAGGGGTTTATGTGTATGTGTGCGGTGAAGACGGAAGGGGAGCGCTAACGGTGTTGTTAATGCCATTGTGCGTGATGAGGCGGGTGAAGCTAGCTACTCCGAGGGAAAATCTTAGAATTTAAAGCGCGATACCAAAGAGGACATCTCCTGAGGAGGATCTGAAAGGAAGGGGGGGGTCTGTAAGGAAGGTGGCGAAGAAAGAGGGAGTTAAAGTATTTGCAACATAAGCGCGCAGATCCTACCGCAGGAATTGAGGCCGGAAGGGCACGCACTCTTCTAGATGCCAACTGCACAATGGTGACCCGTAAAGTTAAGTTCATCCTATCTGCCATTCGACGGCCAAATCGTAATTTTTTAAGGTCGAATACTTGGCGACCTCCATCAGGGGCATAAGAAGCCGAAATTAATGTTTATCCTATGTCGAGGATATATTAAAAATAACGACAAAAAGATTAGGCAGAAAAAGACAAAGAAAATACGCAAAAAAAATACAAAAAGATCACAGGAAAATATCTAGACCTGAAAATGAAGTGGTTCTCGAAAATTGATGCGTAAATTTATTCACATATAGGACACCGATCTCCGGCTCTTTGATGAGGTCGGAAATGAAATGTCACCGTCAGATTGATCGTGAGGTTCCCCCAGAGGATGAGAAACCTACCATTCAGATCACCGGAGTAGAAAAATGGGCGAGAAAACCGTGCCCCAACGCAGCTCTAATCCCCAACCAAACGAGATGAAAAGTCGTCCACGTAGAGCGTGGCGAGAACATAGTCCTACAGCACAGCGATGACGCTGAAGGCAAAGAGTATGACACAGAGGACAATTTCCTTCAAGACACCCTCTTTCTACCTAATTAGGCCAGAGAGGGCTCCCCTCACCCCTAGAAGAATCAAAGATCTTGCAAAAACTCAGATATAGAGATTGGGAGGCGTCCCATCGCCCTAATCGCATGAAGATTCTTCATGATACCGTATCGCCATGCGGTATGATAGTCTTTCTTCACATCGAAAAACACAGTGGCGTAGTACTGTCTACGAAGGAAGGTCTTGCAGACAGCATTTTCTAGTCTGAGCAGAGCATCCGACGTGGAATTTGCGGAAGCCGCATTGTGCAGAAGACAGTTGGCCTCCGATGTCTAGGAAAAGGCTAGGCTAAAATTTACCAATTATTCCATCAACTTGCACAGTAGCAAGTTGCCAGGAATCTGGAAGATACTCTCTACCCAGAACCTGCTGAACAAATTTAACAAAGGCCATGCCTCACTAACCTAGGTGTCGAAGCATGTCATTAAGGACATCGTCCAGACCAGTGGCGGTGTCCGCGCAAGAAAGCGAGAGCGGAACGCAACTCATTCAATGTAAACCTGTAGTTAAAGAGTTCTCCGCCTCTGGAGGTATAGTCTAGTCGGTGGCCTTCAACAACATCACGAGGTGTATTAAATACTGACGAAGTAGCATCAAGGCTAGAGAATGCGGTCGCGAAGGTCCACCACGGACAAGGGGGCCGAGATTGCGGTTCCATTCTCTTAGAAAACGGGCAAGGGATCTGCAAGAACTTGTCCCGAATCCTTTTGACTCCCTTCTACACCTCTGTTATAGGGGCCTTCCAGTTAATTAAGACACTTATGCCCGCCAGGAAGATGGGCGGGCGTAATTCGAAACATACCGAAACCTAGTCCTAGCTCGACGAAATTCATCGACAGTGAAATCGTTTGAGCGGTGCTTATAAGGCATGTAGGCATAACGCTTCTGTTTGAGAGCCGTTTCACACTCGGCTGATCAACACAGAAGCGGTGGGCGTGCCAAACGGCCAGATGTTCTAAAAATAGTAGTCAGGCCCACGGCGATGAGGTTGCCGGAGAAGTCAACGGCGTCCCTCATCCACCGACCTAAAGTCCTCGACTAGGAGAGAAATCAGTCATTCCCTGAAATGCGGACCAACGCCCCCCTCCCCCTGGGGGGGAGGTATTTCTCAGGCGGAAGCGGTCCAGTAAATGATATTTGAAAGGAAAAGTGATTTGGGGGTCATCGACTAAATCCCACCCAAAATTAGGGTCTGCATTTGGAGATCACAAAGATTTGAGATCAAAACAGGAAAATGAAGTGGTTCTCTGGCCGTGATGCGTAAACTTATTCACATTTAGGACAACTATCTCCAGCTCCTCCCTCAGCTCAGCCAGGATCCGACCCCTGGGATTGAAAGATTAGTTTCTCCAGAGGGGGTGTCTACCCTTCAAATTCTCGAGCAAGAGAAAGAGCCTCGGCAACCGTGCCACGACGCGGTCGAAGTCAACTGACGGTAGAATGTACGGAGAAATAACAGTATACCTCATATCCAGGTGCAGATGCACATCTACTGCCTAAAATGAGTTATTTAATGCAAAGAAAGGAACGGAGACATCGTGCCGGGTGAAAATGGCGCATCTTCCTAGGAGCCCGACTCCCATCCCGTTGTGATGGGGTCACAAAATCTTTATACCCCAAGAAGGTGAACAGGAAACAAGCGCCCACCATGGTTTCATTCATTAAAAAAAAATAGCTAAAGGGGAACGGGAGGGAGGGGGGTGACGAGACTCCGCAGTTCCTCTCACTTGGTCGGGAGTCCGCTGTAATTCCATTGAAAGAATATGCGCTCCAGGCCTAGCCCGGATGAGATGAGGGGGCCTCTCTTCGAATACAACAACCTTACGGGAGTGACCCAACTCTTTCCAGAGGAAGAACTCTGGGTGCTGTTTTCCTCTCTCTGCCTCGAAACCTTCGGTGGGAGGAGCGGCTTCGGAGGCGATTCCTTCCTTTGGAGGATCCACAGTCTCCGGGTCACCCAGTCCAGCCTTGTGTGGGACGAATGATCCAACGATCTTTTGGTGCCGTCCTCCTTTAACGAGGCAGCTTTAGGAACCCTAAAAGAGGGCCTCACGACCACCTTCATGGGTGTTTCCTACTGTGAGTCTAACGTCAAGATGGAGGCCCGTGGCCGCTTTACCTTATGAGAAACGGTCACGCTTGGGCTTTGGGGGGGGAGGGGGCCCTGGTTTTAGCCGAAGCTAGGTGTGAACCCTTTTCGCCAGCAGTTCTACCAGGCAAGCGCGCCTAGGGTGAGTAGAAGCCGCAGGATGATTTCGAATGGGCGCGGAAACGACCATTCTTTTAGGCCTGGAGGGGTCAGGAGCAGAGGATGCCTTTTTTAAAAAATGAGGCACAAGACGTCCCACGAAGTGCAAGGCAGGCCAGGACCAAATCCTTAACATCGCGAAATGAGAAACGATCCGTAGCCTAAATGACCAGGATATCCTTCTCAAGGATACGCACCACATTGCTTCGAAGAAGTGGGGTGCGCCTCCGCAATTGACACACTTTGTCATACATGATTTGAACTTATTATGTACGGCCTTAGAGCAACTTACACAGACTTCGGGTAAACCCGACTTTGTATGTCTGCAGGGCCGATTCATATTGCTGAAGCAGCTGTAGCACCTCCACGTCAGTGGCACAAATGCCTTCACGCAGTAGCGAAACCAACCGGCACGCACAGACTCAGGGTGCCTGTCGCGGTCCAACGTGATGAAGAGTGTAGGCGTGTGTCTCGAAGTCCCTCCCTGTTTTCTCATCATACATTCAACTTTGACCGCAACTTGGGGTCTGCATTCACCTCTCCAAGGGCCTCCTTACGGTCACATCCTCTCGTTGTGTCAAGGATATAGACTGGTCTGGAAACAGTCACCGACCCCACAAGCCGAAATCCAATCGAAAAGAGGATGGGGGGCATACAGCCAGAAAGGACCGTGTTCAGACGCGGCGGATAATTTTGGGGCGTAGCCCGGTGGTCTCCACCAACCCATTTCACACTCTAAGTGGATTAGCATTATCAAGCTCATCCCACCGGAAACTGTCGAATTTTTGCCGTCCGAATAAAGTTTGAGGGGCCCTTGAGAAAGTACTAGGGGAGCACCTCCCTTTCAGATGTGAAGCTGTCCGGCGGCAGCTCCAAAGGTGGTAAAGATGAAAACAGTTTACCAATGGTGAGCCCCCTGCGCCAACCAGAGGCTCTTGCCGTGGTTTTACTCCCCCATTCCAACACCAAGGTTGGGCAAGTTTTCACGAATGGGGATGTAGTCCGAACTTCTTTTTAATAGCTTACCATCAAACAAAATTCAGAAATTTGCAGTAAAACACCTCCGCCATAACCAGTACAGCTTTAGGAACCAGGTAGGTAATCAGCACATTAGGTGCAAGAAAATGGCTTGTTGGAGCAAAACCGATCTTCCCATTAATCGCACCCAACCCTCCAGGACCCCTCAAGGGCTGTTATCTTTCAACCTGAGGGCGTTGTTAATAGAAGTTCTAAAGCTTCTGCTCTAACACAGCATAACGAGCTTGTCAGGTCTTTAAACCTAGATAGAGAAGGTAATCAGGGAATATCTTAGGTACACGGGGTAACCCTCCTCCCTTGTGGGGAGCCACCGTGACGCCGCTGAAAGTTCTTGCGGCCGGCCTCGATGGGATTGATCTTATGGAAGTCCGAGGCCGTATTACCTTGCCCACTGAGAAGTCCAATATTCCTCTAAAGGTCTGCCGAGCCACATTTTAACGAAGGTCAATGATAGAATGCTGCTACTGCCTCTTCAAATGGTGAAGATGCCACATACTCAGTTTAAGGCAACTTCGATCCTTTTCTAGGGTCTCAAACCCGATAGCGTCGACCCTAAACTTGTGCCACTTGTACTCGAATCACTGTGAATCGAGTGATAGCGAAGGGACTCACAAGAGAATGCTCGATTAAAGCATTGGTAAGTATTGTGCTAAAGCTAAGTGTGCGGATAGCCCCCCACCCCCACACACACACCTTATTGGACCCTTTGTATAAGACCTGGTGTCGGGCACAAGCCTGCGTGACAGCCGAGCCTTTTCATTTTTTTTTAGTCGCGTGTGGGCGACTCTTATAAGTTACTATGTCGGTCCGTAGGTCGGGCGGTTGGATGGTAATCATTTTACTTTTCAATTAGATTTTTGGCAATAACATCGTAACTATTCGGCCCATTCTAACGAGATTTGAAACCCTTATGTTGTTTTAAATTCCCTTTTGGATAATATAATTGTCAAGGTCATCCCATGCTTAGTCTGAGAAGTATTAAAAAAACTAACTATAGGTGGGATTGCCCCCATTTGTTGAAAGTTTTGAAGATCATAATTCAGAATAATTGAGAGCACGTGACTTAGGTCTGTTGACCTTGTTTAAGCTTCGCTTCCAAGCTTAGGCCTTTTTTACGCCGTTTTCAATTCGATTCTGCCCAAGCGCTTCAATAAATAATCAATTAGGTACACACGCAGCCGAAAGTGGACATCGAAAACAGCAAATGGTGTGCGCCCACTATCTTGTTCATAACTATGTCTTAAAAGAGGGGACTACCAAGGGGGTGTAGGACTCGATGAAGAGTTGGCTGAGAAGACAAGAGGGGAATTAGAATTCACTAGAGGAAAACACTTCGAGAAACTGAGCTGCCCTAGGAGGCGAGCGCTGACTGTCCCCTGGGAAAGAGATGCTAGAATTGATTAACCGGGTTGAGAGTTATAAGAGGCGGTCCCAGCGTCGAATGTCCGGTTAGGGAACAATGAATGAGGGTTGGCGGACCACTAAATAATGCCAAGGCCTCGAGACAGATCGGGCCGGATCCTTTCGCTAAGCCATAACATTTGGACGCTTCTTGGCGACGAACTCAAAGGGTGATGCCTTCGTTAATGATCCTATTGGGTCGTAGGACTCGATTTCCGCGACCACAAATCCCGCCGTTTCTTAATTAAACAGTCATTAATTAATTTCTCAGTACAAGTGATTGAGTCCGATTGGAAATTTAAATCTCAGACCTCCGCCATCTGTCCTTTCAGCAGCGACTTGCACACCCCTCCTTAATAGGCCTTCAAGAGGTTTAAGATCCTCCTCTTTACATATGTATATGTTGTGTCCCTCCCGGCACAAGGATTTTTAATGAGAAGGCCTGCTCGTTATGTGTTTCCCCGCTGTATTGACACCCTTCTCTGCCTCTCCAATCCACTGTTTAACCCCTTTGGATTATGCAGCGCTTTTAAATGTATCAAAGGTCTTACTTTTGAACGAAGTGTGCTTGAATGGTTTCTAGTGTCGCCATTTTCACTACTCCCGTGTTTATTCTCCTTTGATCTCAACTGTCTACCCCCCTCCCCCCCTTCGCCATGCCCTCGTTGCTTACACTAGCTTCTAATTGTATCTTTCTCTTTTCCTGTCGATTATATAAAAACCAGTTCTGAGTTCGGCCCTGTGAAACGCCAGGAATGGAAGAGCCCTTGCTCGCTGAGTGGCCGCTTGTTCCCCAAATGGACCCTGGAGGTCGACCTTGGTGCTCCAGGAGCTGCGCGTATCGTTTGCGCCAAATGGCGTCTCCGGGATGAGCGGCATTGCGGATTCCCCGCGAGTTTTTAACCTTTTGATCCTCCCATCCCTTTTACTCTGAGGTTCCCCTAAGGGTCTCGTCAGGGGTGTTGTGCTGAGGAACGAGTTCTTCCAGGGCGAGGACTGTAGCCAGCCTAGGTAATTGTTCTCTCTTTCCGTCATTTCACCTTTTTTACTTATAGTTTCCATTTTTATTCGACTTTTGTGGCCGGATTTCGCCGTCTCAGTTCCTTCTTCAGCCCCAAACTACATTGGCCATCAAGTGAGGCTACGAGTGAGGCCCGATCAATGATGTTTAAAAAGAGAAATTGGTGTGAGGATAGATAGAGAAAAGATAGATAGAAGTATGTGTAATTAAGAGAGAGGGAGTTGTATGTGCCAGGTCGTCTGGCAAGCTCAGTATTTTTAAATATCTATATCGATTCTTGCGATGAAAAATGCTTTAGCGTTCGAGCCTTTGTTTTCGTTTTGGTTTTAGCAGTTCAATTAATCGTGGATAATTGCCAATCAGTTACTCTTCTTGATTCTTCGTATTAATGTTAATGATTATTCAAATAACTTATTAATGTGTGCACTTCGGATCTTTTTATATTATTTTATTTTAATTGTTCAAACATGGTAATTTACTTTTTTTAATTATTCATTATGTATTAGAGATTTTCTATTTCTGTGTCCACTTCTGATTTTTTTTTTATTAAAACATGTCCTCTACGGATCTTTTCTTGAGTTATATTTGTCCCGACCGCCGAGAGGACCAGTGACAACTGACTACTAGGATGCCATCGGGAATTTCTTGAAAAACCAAGATGTAAAGGAAAAAAGAAAAACAAGAATCTCTAGAAACTAATAAAGATAGATAGTGCAATAATTTTACCTTTATGTTATAGTAAATATTAAATACTGATAGAAACAAGCAGTACTTATGGTAAATATTTATTTGTATGGTATGTACGTTTTTGTATCAGTCGTTCAAAATATCTTATATATGATCCCCCATCTCGTAAGTGTTTTATTAATTCTTTCTTAGGTTGCCAAGTAACGTGTTGTTAGCTAAAGTTCTTTCTCATGTGGTAAATGCTTTCAACTTGTTGGTGTGCTTCGTTTTAACTGTATTATAGTTCAGAAAAAAAAATCCTCTCTATACATGGAGAAGGGTGAAGCAATAGAGTCAAGTTTGTCATAAAATAGAATAAATTAAAATATTTAGGTTGATTTAGGTCATCCTTCATGTCACGCAATTTATACCAGAACTCTGGACTTTTTAAATTATAATTTATCGTCCATACAGTGTAGTTATTTCGTCATTCGGAAGCTTCTTATATTCCTCATCGCGATCATTCAGTTTGTTTTCAGGCAAAAAAAATTTAAATGAGTTGCTAGACTTACGAGGGACGTGAGTGAATTCGGATCAAATGCAATTTTTAGATCTAAACTTTTTGCGTTGCAATTACATCATTTTCATCAAACTAAAATTTGTTTATTTTTCACGCGCAGTTCTATGAAAAAATTTAAGCCGTCTTTTTGAAATCTCTGAGAGCAGATGCGTGATTAATAAGTTCTTGCTCCAAAAGAGTCATTGTTCGATTTATACAATTACAATGACTGTGCATCATTTTGTCGCTCGGATCAATATCACATTACTACATTTGCATGATGGATTATTCTTTACCAAAAAAAACTCAAAATATTCTTATATTCGGCTGACACCAGTGAGTGTGTAATTTAGGCAACCTAAAATGTTCAGACTGGAATTCAAAATTGAGAGCTTTCAATTTTCCTAGTACATACTGAAAGAAACGGAGCATATGCTTTGTCCCAAGGTTGACAGGCGTCTCATATGTTTGATTCGCTCCAACACTTTATCACTTCTTTAATTATGATAGAAAATAAAGGATAAGAGCGTCCAGCTATCCCAAAATTATGAAAATGAAATTTTCTCTGGAAAGGCACCTTGTTTGTGAGAGATTTGGTATTCACAGATTTGCAGCTTGAACGACATCTTGAATAAGTAGTGGCAAAGTCATTTTGTCGTTTACTGCTGCGGGAGAAGCGAGACGTTTCATCTTTAAGAAAAGACTTGAGGTATGAGACTGCCACACACAGCGTGGCTTGCGCAAAGCAAAACTGAATGACATAGGCATCCAAATACCAAAACTGATGGCAAAACATCTTTTAGTAACTTTTAAAATTCTTATTTTTGTACCAAACATCATAGAACAACTGTCATTTGCAAAACCAATAATGTTGCTCAGTGGAATATTTCTTTCTTCAAATAGAGCTTGAAATTAATTGAAGAGGCCCACTGTACTCACATTTTCTACTAGAACTGTATCGAGAATAGAATCGGTTTTTCCTTAGTTCCGACATATCTCATTTAGTTCCAATTTTTCTCATAGTAAGCAATGCTGTCTTGGATGATACATGAAAGTTTTGTTCTTTTCTAATCAACGTGGACAAACTGAGGTCATGCTCAGAGAAATAACATGCAAATAACAATTCAGCATGGACAATTTTTTTCCGATGCAGAAGTTGTCTTTTTTATAAGAAAACAAGAGGACCTTGGGCTTCGCAAGGAGACCTTCGGTCTGTGGTGTAATGACCTATCCTTCTTTGACAACAACCTTTTGATATAAAGATTTCCAAAAAGTATCCAGTATATATCATCATCATCATCACTAACTATAATTTAAAAGGTTATGACATATTTTTGTCTCAGTTATTTCTAATAATTCTTTTATAATATCAAAAAACAAAATGGTGAAGTTCAGAAATAAATATAAGTATCGAAATTTTGTGAAATTTTTAAAATAAAAAATTACAAATGGTGAAGTTTAGAAAATTCATTTTTATATATCTTCTTCTATAACTATATTTTAGCAACGTGATATTTTGAAAGGGAAAAATTTAGTTTAGAGTTTCTTTTTAAAATTATTATAATTGGCGAAGTTCAGAAAATTTATAAAAATTTAACCATGGCTGCTTTTTTTTAGATTTTAAATTTTAATCTTAGTATCGAAGCGCAAGCTCCCCCCGTAAGGAGGAAGGGGAGAGTGGCGAAGCCATTGCCTGGTAACACTATATTTTAAGAACGGAATTTGGGGGAGGTTTTGAATAATAAAAGAAGTTTTTCTCTTATTTTTATGAAATAGGGATATTTTAAGTTTTTATCCAAGTCCATTCTAAGAATTCTTTTAGAGATTGAAAAAGAAAAATGGTGAAGGTCAGAAAAACAAATGATTAACAAATGTTTTGGAATTCTTAAAACATAAAAAATTACAAATGGTGAAGTTCAGAAATATTATTAAAATTTAGGCATTGCTGCTTTTTTATTTTATATCTTCGTATATTTCAACGTTTTATCGAAGTTGTTTATAATAGATTTCCAATTTTAATCTTTATCGGGAGGAAATAACTTCTGGCCCCTAAAAAAAAAGAGTAAAGCAAAATGAAATTATTAGAGCAAATTTAGATGGATAAAAAAAGAAGCATCTTGAGGATTGTTTTTTCCGCATTTAAAAAGAATTCCAATAAAAATAAATTTGGCCTTTAGGCCTAGAAAATAAACATCGATGTGAAAAAATAGACCAAGAGTTAAATTATTAGGAGACCAGGCAATGACTTCGCCACTCCACTCTACACGGGAAGCTTGCGCTTCGCTACTAAGATTAAACTTTAAAATCTAAAAAAAAAGCGCCCATGGTCAAATTTTTAGAAATTTTCTGAACTTCGCCAATTATAATAATTTTAAAAAGAAACTCTAAACTAAATTTCCCCCCTTTCAAAATATCACGTTGCTAAAAAAGTTATAGAAGATATATAAAAATAAATTTTCTGAACTTCACCATTTGTAATTCTTCGTTTTAAAAAATTCACAAAATTTCGATGCTTATATTTATTTCTGAACTTCACCATTTTGTTTTTTGATATTATAAAAAAATTATTAGAAATAACTTTGATAAAAAAACATAACTCATAACTAAACTAAGATGAAATTATTATTATAGTAAAAAAAATCCCCTTCTTAAATAATAGAATTAGTGAAGTGACGATGATGATATGCGGTCGGGGTTTTTTTTTTTAATTTAGAGCAGAGACCATTTCTAAAGCCGGATAGGCCGTAGGCCACAGTCCAAAGGTCTGCCTGCGAAGCGCAAGCTCCTCCTTACAGGAGTTGCGAATTCGCTCCTCTTCTCAATGGTATAAATTTCTTTGAAAAAAATTATTTAAATTTGGGTATTTAAAGGAAAAGCCTAAAAAAAACAACAAGATTTTATTGATTTTTAGGAAAACATAAACCAGGATCTTTGGTTGAAAACTAAGCACTAACATCCCTGTTGCCTACTGGTGGGGGGTTGGGAAACAAAGTACATACCTGGACAACCTCTACGAGGGGGGAGGATGGGGGAGTGGTCGGCATGCATACACAAACCGACACCTCGAGGCCGATTACAAATCGAGCCCATCGACAACAATGCCGCTCGGGGCGACGGCAAGAAGCGCCCGTCACCTACCATTTCCGTCTAATACCGACATATTAGAGCCCACCCCTGTCATTTTCACGCCCCTCCCCCCGCCCACTCTAATATTGTTCGCACGCGCTGTTTCACCAGGTCCGGGGAAGGAGGTTAAACTTACGTTTCTTCCAAAGGGCGGTGCCTGGTCACTAGTGGCCACCCCATTTATAACGTCTTTGATTTCTAGCTCGGGATCTCCATTTTATTAGGTTAGAATTTATGATTGACGCCCATCTGCGAGAACATTAGAAGTCCTTAGGAACGTCCCCCCAAAATTGACCAGCCACCGATATCCTTAGCCAAAGAATCACTATTTATGCCGTCAATTACTACAATTAATGGAGACATTCGAAAGTATCTTTTTAACAGCATGACGTTTAATTGAAATAGATTTATTTAAGGAGAAGATGCTCGGTGGGATCTTGGTTCGGCTGAGAGCAGCGCGTCAAAGAGCGAATGTAAGAAAGAAAACTTGGAAGAGAAAGGCAAATACAGTGAGTTAGTTGATTTCAGGATTCCGCGCGACTGTACTCAGCAGATCTTCAGCGCAAGATCAAAACAAAACTTTGATCCATTACACTGGGAGAGAATAGCACCCCTTATAAGATTATTATTATTATTACTACTATCAGGCGAGAATGATCATGTCAGCTCCGTCAGAAAGAGGTTCATGAACTAGGGAGTGAAGAAGTGGGGAAGATACAAAGTCCGAGTAGCTAAATGAGATTACTCGGGGCCAAGGGGCACTGGTGGGGTGAAGACCAAATTGCAGTAGAGTGGTGCGAGGCGGAAGGCCTTGGTTGGTACTCTTCAGGCTTGGGGAAGAGCAGACAGGAGAGGAAGAGCAACCGAGCTGAAAATACATAAGGGAGCGTAATAATATAAGGCGTGAATGCATCGATTCGTCCAAATCATGGCAGGACATGAGGTTGGATTCACGATTGGATGGGCGGTCAAGCTTCGAGCCCTCCTTGATCGCACAAGTGGAACCGGGCCGACCACGACCGCCTCTGGACTCAATGACGCGGAGTCACTGGGTGCCCATCTCCACGGGTTGGGGCAAAGATGGACTAAAGGAAGAACCTCTGACCACCACCAAGCCGCCCTTATATGTGACCACGGAAGGTTTCACTCAACCGCAGTCCACAAAATAAGACCCTTAAGAATTTAGGGATGGTGGGGGGGGGGAATTAGATGTTTGATCCTCCAAACATTTACATGAGCTGTGAAAAAATCGCTTATTACTCATGATTATCGTTCATGATCAACGTCTTATCGCTTATGATCGACGTCTTCTAGCTCTCATCTAGTGGATTAGCGACTTCCATGACCACCGATCAACCTAACCTCAAGGGTCACTCTCTCAGGTCGAGTCTCCCTTGAGCGCAAACCTCTTTATTCTCCAGGCCTAGGGGACTGTCAAGTGGCTACTTTAACCTTTAGCTTTGCCGAGTAATCTCGGGCATGCCCGATATAGTAGGAAGCGGGATAGACACAGTTAATCCGTTAAAAATCTAACGGACGTTCACGCTAAAACGTTAATTATTATCATCACTAACTCTATAATTTAAGAAGGGTTTTTTTCTGGAGTATTTGTATAATAATTTCATCTTAGTTTGGTTATGACTTATTTTTTTATCAAAGTTATTTCTAATAATTCTTTTATAATATCAAAAAACAAAATGGTGAAGTTCAGAATTAAATATAAGTATATAAATTTTGTGAATTTTTCAAATCCAAAAAGAATTACAAATGGTGAAGTTCAGAAAATTTATTTTCATATATTTTCTATAACCATGGCTGCTTTTTTTTAGATTTTAAATTTTAATCTTAGCAGCGAAGCGCAAGCTCCCCTCTTAGGGGGAGGGAGTGGCGAAGCCATTGCCTGGTATCATTATACAACCATACAGAAAACGATTTTTTGCTCTAAAACCACATCATAACTGCCAAACTATAAAATATAAAAATTGATAAAATTCTAAAAAGATGAGAAAAAAAAAAACAACGATTAACTGTGCCCACCTCTGGTGTTAAGGTGGCTACTCATTGCTATACAATCGCACACCATAATTGGGTATTTTGCTCTTTATCTTTTCATTGATTAAAATAAGGCATTTAATTTCTCTTTCTCAGGTTTGGTGTCGCTGCCTCAAGGCGATGTTCCCACTAGGTCGAAGTGACAGTTTCTGGCCACTGAACTGCCTCTTACGTATCACCCAAAGATTTGCAAAGCCCTTTTGAAAGTTTAGGGCATCAGTACATTCAAAATCCGGGCTAACGCACCAAATGCTCCGTTTGGCACACCGAGTATATTTTGTTTCCTAGTAGGAAAAAAATTTAGTCATCTCCACTGAGAAATCGGCCCAATTGGTCTCCACCTGCCCGGATAAACAACATTTGCAGAGACATTTGAGGAAGGGGTGGCAAGAAAACTCGGGGTTTAAAAAAAAAACAGCCCGCCCGAGTTTTATTGGGAAAAATGCGGGTTTTCTACGATTTACTAATTTCATATATTTGGGGGTATTTCCTTATTGATTCTTTACCTTTTTCTATTTAAACCTAGTAATATTTTTATGTCCTCAGTTTCATCTGTATTTCAGCTAGCTACTTATAATCCTTGGAAAATGAAATAAAAAATAAGATGAGGAAAACAGGCTGATTGGCATGTTGAAACTTGTAACATACAGTAATTATAAGTACTGCATTGAGAGAAGAGCATTTAGTTTACTTTGTGGCACTGTAGGATCAAGCTAATTCTATAGCACAGTAACTCCATCATGACAAGCAAAGGAAAATACAAATGAACTGCATGGAAGGACTTTGAGGAAACTACAGATGATAAAGGAAATAAAAAACAAGTGTGTATATTGTGATCAGAAAATCAGTTTAAAAATTAAGACTTGGAAAACACCTGAATATGCTAAAAATGTGCACTCAAAGTCAGGCCCTGATGATTTACCAACTGAAATAATTAATCTAGCAGAGACGTCTACAGTTGGTCCAACATCACCACCTTTCAAAAGAAGTGCAAGCTTAATGTCATATACTTCTACAAAATCAACTGACAGTCACAGTGAGGTGTCTTCTTGCTCTATGGTCGAAAGGATTGACAAACTTGTTCACAAAGCAACAGAAGCAGAGAAGAAACTTGTAGATCTACAGTTTGTTAGAACATTTTATGAAAACAATGTTCCTTTCAATGTGGCTGATAATTATCATATGAAAAAACTGATAATGTTCAGGGGAGGTTCATACCAACCCCCTAACAGACGTGATCTTGATGTATATTTGCTCAACGAGGTGAATGCGGAGTGTGAGAAAGCATTAACAACTGAATTAGAGGGGAAGAATGTGATGTTTATTTAAGATGGTTGGTTAAATGTACATAATCAACCGATCATTGCAACATGTCTTTACACCGGTACTAAAGCTTTCTTCATACGCTCAGTGGACTCAGGTTCCGAAAGGTAGACCGCTGAGTATTGCAGTACCATTGCCGAAAAAGAGAGTGATTTTTGCGAAACCAAAAAATGTTGAATTACTTACTATTCAGCAATACTTCCTTGTAGAAGTATTTAAAAGATTGTGACGGTTAGGCTGCGTTTTCACCAAATGCATCGTGTCGCTCAAGTCACGTCAAGTCAACACGAGTCAAGTTAGTGCCCTGCCAAGTTACAAGGCCTCATGCTGTCTGGCGGAGCGTCGAGAGAATCTCTTTAGATTAGCGAAAAAAACACGGTTGACGGTGGTCGCAAATAAATATATTTCATAACAATTTATATTTATTCCACATATGCTGTTGCATTTGCAACACATTTCCTTAAACAAATTGTTATGTTTACTACTGCCGCTTGCAACATGTTCACTGGAATGAATGTCACTATTTCAATAAAAATGGTTATAAAAATATATTTATTTATTATTGTAACGTCTTTTTTCGGCTAACCTAAAAGATTCTCACGGCGCAATTCAATGTACCAATGTCATGCCGAGTTTATTTGTCTGTAGGACTACAGTATTCAATGTACTAATGCTAAGTTTGTCTGTAGGCCTAGAGTATTCAATGTACCAATGCCAAGTTTATTTGTCTGTAAGCCTACAGTATTCAATGTACTAATGCCAAGTTTATTTGTCTGTAGGCCTACAGTATTCAATGTACCAATGCCAAGTTTATTTGTCTGTAAGCCTACAGTATTCAATGTACTAATGCCAAGTTTATTTGTCTGTAGGCCTACAGTATTCAATGTACCAATGCCAAGTTTATTTGTATGTAGGCCTACACTATTAAATGAAGCTAGTTTTGTATAATTAATTACAATACTTTTGAATATAAAATCATAACAAATACTGAATTTTCTTTTATTCCTGATATTTTATAATGTATGTACATACTGCATACTGTACAGTACAGTAATACCCTGTTGCAGTCAGAAACTTGGGACTTCAGTTTACTTATGTATCAAAGTAAAATATAGACAATAGTACAATAATAATGGATTATAGACGCAGAAAACAGCTAAAAAAAGGTATTAAACCCGCCCCCCTGATTTAAGGCATTTTCATTTGTATGATAAACATTAATTTATCTTTATGGTAAAATTAAGAAATAAACGTTGATTACATGATTATGAAGCAGATGCTGTCCTAATTTGTTTACCCCTTGCAAAAAGGATCAGGCCTTCCTGTCCAGTTACTGCTTGTTTGTCAGGTTTCTTTAAATTTCCAAATCGTAGCCGGAAGAATACGTACCAACATTTATTTTTTATTAATATTTACTTAAGATCCTAAGGTTTTAGTTAAATACTAACATTTATGTTGTTTTGGTTAAAGCTTTACCCCAGATTCCCCCCCCCCCCGTGATGCCAATCTCCGTGGAAACCCGAGTTTAAACGTAGGTTTGAAACCACGGGTAACTACAACATGCGGTAGTCACTGCACTGTCGACGTGACTCGAATCGTGTCCCCATCCGATGAATAACATTAGCCATATAGCTTAACTACGCGCAGGTTAGAGACCGCGATCAACAACGCTATTAAAACTTTAGCCTCGGTGCTAATTTGTAAAATGTTAACATCTTTTATGAAGCTAAGTACTTAACCACAAATCTATAACATATATACATTCAATTATATTATTTTATACTTTAAGATAACTATCAACACAAACATTTTTGCATCAATGGAGTAAAACAAGTCCTAATTAATACTCAAATCTCTCGTTTCCAAATGGCAGCCAGAGGCTGTAAGGATCGCGCAGAGGATTTCTCCAGTCTCCGATCAGGGAGAGAGCAAAGCATCTTTGCAGGGAGGCATCTGCCATTCAGTACAAGTCCTACGGAGAGTATTTCGGTTTATTGTGGATCAAGACAAACCCTGACACCGCCTAACACCGCAAATGTGAGGGTGATGAGACATTCATGAAAAGAGGTTTGTACTTCACGTGGATGCCAATTTGGGCTTTTGACAAAACAAAAGCAGCGAGGGAAAATTCTAAGGGAAGTTTGGGAAATGCTCGAATAGAAAATAAAAAAGTGAATCGCCAATGTGTGGAAGGCATATAACTAGAATAGACTTAGTGTGCACTAGAAACACCGGGACGCATCTCTTCTAACTCTGCTACATTTTTTTTTTATTATTCCATTTTATTGGAGAGAAAGACACTACTCTGAACTTGATGGCACACTCAGCAACTATCCACTACTATTTCTGCATGAGGGCTTCTCTTTGTTGCCCGCATTCCTTCATTTGAGATTATTCTAAAAAAACAAAACTAACAAGGGAATCTAGGAAAAAAATAGAGTTAAGTGAAATAAGTGGCTAGGAAATGCACAGCCCGAGTAATCAAGCTCTCTGAGGCTCTATAGACGAGGAGGAAAAGGAGGGGGGGGGGAATCGAACGCCTTACGAACTTGCCTCTTTCAGATAGCGAAGGTCCTATGGTGGGGTTTTCAGGGAGAATCCAGACGTTTCAACGAAAGGTCCAGAGGGAGAGGAAAAACGTTGAGGCGGAAATAGAAATTTGCTGGCAGGAAATTGTAGTTATTTTCTCCGACTTCTACGAAAATAAAGAATGGCCAACTCTATCATTAAGATTAAGTGAAGAAATAAATATTTATGAGTTACAAAAGCCAAATTTAATAGAATAAAGAGGAACACAGCCCAGAAATAACACAGGCATGACTTAGTGTAATTACCACCGTTTTGTTTACAATCGACACCAATTGTATAAACTTGGCGAGACTTGATGAAACCAACAGAGGCGAATACTACTAGTGGTGCTAAAAAAATGGAAGGCGAAAACCTCTCTCGAACCATTATAATCTGTCCCGTCTCCACAGAGGGGCAGATCCACCTACCCCTGCAGGGCAAAAGGAAAGCCAACCCAAATTTTCGTGGAATCGAACCCACGGTCATTTTATGGGGCAGAAATCGACTCCTCGATATGCAGGATTGGATGGCTGCAACAAGGTCAAGTCTTGACACCCCCCAAAGGGCTTATGTTCTGGTGGGCGAGCTTCTCTGCCCCCTGCAGGTCCACGCTCTTGACAGTATGAAGCTGGACTAAGAGATCCAGCCTCAATCTTATCACCAGAAACCTTTCGAAGAGAATGGCAGAGTAAAAAGTTAGGGAGGTGAAGATGGGAGGAAGGTAGTAACCCAAATGCAATGTTCGAGGCGCAACTCTCCAGAATCTGTCTCTGTTTCGGGGAGGCGGCCCGCAAGGACTGGGGATGCTCCCCATCGATAGATTATAGCCATCGGAGGGGCTCTGGTGAGTCTCCCTACAAGCCCCACCCCGCTCTACCCCCATAGGCTTCCTCGAGCTCAAAGGTGGTGGAGCAATTCAGACTGACGTGGCGGTTCTTTTCTTCCAGACTCTCCTCGAGAGGAAGACAAGGACAATCAGGCCATTCGCATCCGCCCCCAGTCATCAGTAATTGGCCCATGTTCGACTCATTTGGGCGGTAGGCGATCCTTGAATGGGGAAATCATTCAAATGATTAACCAGAACAGAGGAGTTGCATATCGGTCGTGCCAGATTTCCAAGCTTCGCTAACCTAATGGCTGGCGGAGCCCAAGTGCCGTTCTACGCATGAAAGAAATGTATATTTATCATCGAATCTGACAATTAAGACTCAATACCAACGAATTACGAACAATCACCGATTTTGACCAACTACCACCGAACAAGACTCATCAAACCAAACGTGACACGAAGAAAGAAGACAAGAAACAAAAAAACACTAAATAACACACAATCGAAAACATAAAAAACAATGAAAAAGCACAAACCTTAAAGTATTTTATTACATAAACAGCAAATGCACATTACATACCAAAAAACATTGAGTTTATGAAGACAAATGGCTTGAAGGCCATAAAAATGAAAACTATAATCAACAACAAAAAAGACAACAAGAAAATAATGAAAGCGATAGGCCTGATCACCAAGCATCTAGCATCTCTTTGCACCCCTCCCACACTATTTTCTCTCTTCACCACTTGTCTATTTTCATTTATCTACCTACACACCCTTTTGTCTCCTACAACAATTCGCAATTCGGTAGGCGATCTTGGATTGAATTTTTGACAGTACCAAGACCCGATGTGTCCAGAAGAGCCCCACCACTGCCCCCCCCCCGGTTTCCTGGTGGTGCATCGATGCTAACTTAGGTTGCCACCAAGGCGCGATCCCTCATGTTTTGATGCCCAACCTACACGGGGCATTGCCATGAAATCGGACAAAAAATCCTTCTTCCCTGATCCCATAAAGGAGATCGAACCCGTGCTTAGGGAAATAAGCCATACTCTTTGGACGTCCATCCCCCTCCCCCACCTTTGTCTGGTACCCTTCTCTTGTTTTTGTTTGTTTATTTTGGCTCCTCTCCGCTCCCCCATTCTTCCCCAAGGCTAAATATAGACCTTTCCACCCACTCTGAGTGAAGCAGAATGGCAAGTTTCTTCGAAAATAATCATATAGACCTTTCCACCCACTCTGAGTGAAGCAGAATGGCAAGTTTCTTCGAAAATAATCACGCATTGACTCGAGATTTCGAAGCTTCGCCTCTGCCTCATTTTGGGGAAGACGAGGATCAGTTTGGGGTTATTTCATTCTCTCCTCTGCCACCACACTTCCAGTTCCAGGTAATTCCAGTCGTGCTTATGCCAACAAATCCTGCCACCACACCTCCATTTTAGGGATATTTCAGTGTTGAATCTGCCGACAAATACTGCCACCACACAAACACTTCTAGGTAAATACAGTTTTGTCTCTGCCAACAAATATTGCGACATACATTCATATTTGCCTGTGACGACAAATACTGCCATCACACATCCATAACACTCACTGGTCAAGAGATTTTAACTTTTTTTCTACTGAATTAAGTTTGAGACATGGTATTGGGAAATTCCGGGTCACTGAGTTTAAAAATGGCAATATTTTTCTTGTATCACGTCAATTTTTTTATTTAGGGACTGGTCCATATTGGTCCCACTCATAGTAGCAGGCTATCTTACGCCCAAGTGAACGGAAGTGGAGACGTTTGGTATTCTTCTTATTTTATTTTATCTATGTATTTAGACTTATTTGTATGCACATCTAAATATATAAAGCAATTGTGTAGGTATAATATAATTTTGTGTTTTTTCAGATTTGTTTTATGAAATAACATTCAGTTGTATAGCCTCATTACGAAGGAAATGTTTGAATTCCCCTGACTCGTTTTGCTATGGTTGTTTTACTGCACCAACTCAAAGAATGAACATTAGTATCTTTGTGAAAAGAGAATACTTGGCTAAATTTAAGATTAAATTAGGTGATCAGGATAAACCATGGACCCCGCACAATGTTGTAAACCATGTGTCGAAAATCTACGCTAATGGACAAAGGGCACAAGGAAACAACTAGGATTTGGCATTCCTATGGTGTGGTGGGAGCTTAAAAAACATGTAAACGATTGCTACTTTTGTCTCACAAAGACTTCTGATTATAGCAAGAAAACGCAACATAAAATAAGTTACCCAAATCTTGATTCAGCAATTCGTTCAGTGCTTCATTCAGATGAAATTCCCGTACCTGTATTCAAGGAACTTCCTTCACTGGACGATGTAAGTGATATACGTGAATCTGATGTAAGCAATGAACTTGACAGTGATCCAGACTTTGTACATACATCGACCCAAGAACGTGGAAACTTCAGCCAATTAGAACTGAATGATTTAGTTAGAGACCTAGGCCTGTCTAAAGAGTTACAGAAGTGTACGCTTCTAGATTTAAAGAGAAGAATTTGTTGCAGGAAAACAGAAATGTAACTTTGTATCGGAACAGGGAGAGAGATCTCTTGGTATTCTTTAAAACTGAAGAAGATTTTCTTTACTGTGGTGACGTGGCGGGACTGTTAAACGCGATGGGTGTTTCAGAGTATGATCCAAGTGAATGGAGACTTTTTATAGATAGTTAAAAAAAAGTCTAAAATGTTTGTTACTCCATAATGTAAACTTGTTCGGTGCGATTCCTATGGTCACTGTGTGCATTTAAAAGAGAAGCATGAACACATAAGATCTGTATTAGATTTACTCAAATATGATGAATACAAATGGATCATATGTGTGGATCTGAAAATGGTAAAATTTTTACTTGGCCAACAAGGAGGCTATACAAAATATCCGTGTTTGCTGTGTTTATGGGACAGCCGAGCCAAGGACAAACATTGAGAACAGAAACTCGGGCCAGTTAGAGAAAATTTGACTATTGGGGAGGAGAATATTAAACACCAACCACTTATTGAGCGAGAGAAAATCATCTTCCCACCCCTTCATATTAAACTAGGTCTGATGAAACAATTTGTTAAAGCTCCTAATATGGAGGGTGACTGTTTCAAATTCATATGTACAATATTTCCTGGCTTAAGTTATGATAAAAGAAAGGCTGGAGTTTTTGATAGGCCACGAATCAGAAAGTTAATGGAAAACCAAAACTTTTCGAGTTCGATGACTGACATAGAAAAAGGAGTATGGGATTCATTTGTGGCTGTTGTGAAAGGATTTTCTTGGAAACAAAAAAGCTGCTAACTACAAGGATTTGTCAGAGATATTACTTGATAGCTTTCATCGTTAAGCCTGCAACATGAACATAAAGGTTCATTTCCTCAAGAGCCATCTTGATGAATTTCGTGCTAATCTTGGCAACATGAGTGATGAACACGGAGAGCGTTTTCATCAAGATATCAAGATTATGTAGGAGAGATATCAAGGCCGATGGAACACAAACATGATGGCAGACTACTGTTAGAGTATTCAAAGAGTGTGTAGACATTAAACACTCCAGACACTGTCGCAAGCGAAAATTTCTTCCATGAATGTATAGGTATGTGTACGATTGCCTATGTTTTCTCCATTATATTAGAAAAATAACCTGCATGTATTTAATAATAGGTGATATTATCTTACAATGCTTTTATCCTTTCAAATTCTGCTGACATTTTAAGTTATGGTTTGAAGCTATAACACTTAGGAAACTATTCTTACCGAGTAAATACATGGAGTACGTCGTAAAATAGGAATATGCTGTAGAATGAAAACCTGATGTGTTGCTAAAAAATGGATGTCATATTTGAAATCAGCACGTCAAAATTAATTAAAAACAACCACAAAACATAAGTCAGCAAAAAGTATGTTGGCCAGTGTAATAGGTTCATTTCAGTTTTGGCTCTACCACTAAATACTGCAACCATACATCCATGTTTAATTCTTGCTTCTGCTACCAAATTCTACAAACATCCAATCTGAGGTGATTTTAGTTTTGCATCTGACGAAAAATACTGTCAACACACATCCAGTTTTGTTCATTACAGCCATACCCTTGCCGCCAACTCCTGGGATAATTTCCGCCTTGTCTCTGCAGCCAAATCTTGCAAATACACATCGTTTGTTATCATTTTAGTCTTTCAGCTGCATTCAAATCCTGCCACAACACATCCAGCTTGGGATAATTTGTCTTTACCCTGTAGCCAAATACTGCTATTTAGTTTAAGCTCATTTTAGTCTTGACTGCGGCGAAATACTGCGATCAGTCATCCAGTTTAGGGGTTATTTTAATATTGCCTCTGCCTCCAAGAACTACCACAACACACCCAGTCTTTCTTCCGCTGCCAAATATTGCCATACCAACTCAAACTTTGGTTGATTTCTGCTTTGTCTCTGCTGCTAAATGCTAACACCACTCATACAGTTTGAGTAATTCCATTCTTGCTTCTATGTTCAAATTTTCTGCCACCAAACACATCGACTTTGAGGTCATTTCGCTCCCTCATTTCCCGCCAAATATGCCAACACACATCGAGTATAGTTTCTACTACCACTACACATCCCGTTTGGAGTTATTTAATTCTTGTCTCTGAACCCAAGTTTTGCCACCACTCATTTATAGTCAACTCAGTCTTGCTTCTGCCGCAAAAATACATACTGTGTTCGCAAATCCAGGTTTGGATATTTCAGGGTTGCCTCTATCACTAAATATGCCCTCCACGCATCTGTCGACAAATATTACCACCACACATCGAGCTTTTGATCATTTCAGTCTAGCCTTTGTTATCAACTGCTGCTATCACACGTCCAGGTTAGGTCATTACTGTCACAAAAATACTGGAAGGAAAGATGATTCTAATAACTATTGGCCAGTAAGTCTAACCTCAATAATAGGTAAATTACTAGAGAATGAGTTAAAAAAGACAGAGCAGACTTTTTAGAAAGTAGCAGCTGGTTGAGTGATAGTCACCATGGATTCAGGCGAGGTAAATCTTTACCGACAAATCTGCTAAAATTTCTAGATTACGTCACAGGGCAATTGGATAAAGGAAATGACAGTTGCAGTTTACTTAAATTTGAGAGAAGGTACTCATAAGAAACGTGTATAAATTAAGAATGTAAGAAGTTTCTGGGAAAGTTTTGAATTGTATGGCAGTGACCGAAGACTGAAAAGCCGAGGGTAGTACTAAATTGAGAAAAATCACAATGGATGATGGATGTTATTAGTGGGGTACCTCAAGGCTCTGTTATGGGCCCATTATTATTCTGGGTTTATGTTCACGGCTTAAAGGTAGGTGTTAAATCCAAAATGTTAATGTTTGTTGATGATACAAAGTTAACCGCCAGTGTTGGGGAAATGCAGGAAAGTTTCTCAATTCAAAGTGATCTAAATAGACTATGTGCATGGGCATACAATTGACAGGTGACATTTAACCTCTAAAAATGCTAATTTGTTCACAGGTGTAACCAACCATACATAATAAAGAATTTAGTTATGCAATGAAGGTTGCTGGTTGGACTCCGCTGACGCTGAGAGGGACTTAGGATTAATAATAGCTCGGCCAATGATCTCTAAGCAGTGTATAGAGGATATAAATAAAAGAAATAACGTATTAGACTTTATCAATCAATGTATGTTAGTTACAAAAGTAAGAAAATTATTTTAAAGCTATATAACTCATATGTTAGGCTACACCTGGAATATTATATTAACATGATCCCCACATCACTTGCAGTACAAAGATGAGCAAAAAAAATATACTTTCCTTGAGACATGTTTAAGGGGTGATAGGATCCAGATTTATAAAATGTTTGAGGGAATTGATAAATTAGAAATAGGGAAGATTTCGAGGTGGATAATGAAGGTAGGACAAGTTATCACTGTTATTTTTTTTTTGAAAATCTAGATGCAGCCTGGAATTAAGGAAATAGCAATAGCTGGAGGTCATTCAAAGGAAAGTTAGAGAAGTATATTGAGGGAAGAAGATCATATATAAAGAACCTAATTTTGAGGGCAAATATGTATATATGTATTACAATCAAGTTTTTATTAGGACCTGCATATCTGTAGCCTACTAGTCGATTGCTGATAACGCATCCAATGAATGCAGATTATATATATCATGATGGTGGCGTTATTGGTTTGGGCATACAAGACTGGGATGAATTTAGTAGGCCCGAGTGGCATTTTCCATCCTTTATTTTCGGGGTTTTTTTATTTCAGACTTTCTTCTACTGTCAACTTCTGCCAGAAAACATCCATTTTGAGGTAATTTTAGTCCTGCCTCTCAGGCAAAATATTGTCAGCACACATTTAGTTAAGGGTTAGTGGACCCCTCACTCTGCCTCCAACCTATGCAATCACACATCCAATTTGGGGTGATTTCAGTCTTCCTTCTGCCGCCAAATGTCATTTCAGTATTGCCCCTCCCTCAAATACTACCACTACACTCCCAATTGTGGTAATTTAAGTCTTTCTACTACTACCAAATAAAATTTAAAGTCATTTTCAGTCTTGCCTCTGCCGCTAAATACAACCACCCCACATCCATACCGCAGACTTGGACCGCATTGAGCCTTTTTTTCATTATTTTGTCATCCGTTATATTATATTGTGGGGGACTTTGATTTTGTCTTCCCCTGGTGATGGTGCTTTTTGTGGGTGGGTTTTGACGGAGGCGGATGACCTTTGATAGGCCCTTGTGGCTTTTTGTCATCCGTGTAATTATGTTATGTTATGTTATGTTATGATAAGAGGTTCTTTTCGCAACTGAATCGAATCAAGAAGTTGTGGCCCGTTAGGACAAAAATTCCCTCGTTGTATTTTCTTAAAAGTTAACTATTATTTGCTGATCAATTTTTGAACGATGCCTCCCCCACCCCAACTTCACGTCCAAACAGAGAGACAAACAAGGCGCACATCGAAAGAGAAAAAAAGGGAATGAGTTTTGCCTCTTTCGCCTCGGGGAGGAGGGGCGCTGTGGAGACATCAAAACTAGAGCCGATCCCTACTAGTTTGAATTTCCAGGTTCCTCCAAATTTCAATCAAATGAATTTCCGGAGCTCCTCAGGACAAAAGCTCCAATATGAAATTTCTATACTAATTGGCGCCTTTGATGACTCGGGTATTCGAGCCTTCGCTCCGGAATCAACTCCTTAACACACGTGTCTAGCAAGGGTTCGAATTCCCACTTTTTAGTCGTATGGTCTTTCAAAGTCTAAACCATGCTCAAAAGTGCCCCCCCCCCCACATGTTTTGGTGCGTCATTCTTCCTCTTTATCACTTAAATTATTCACTTTTCTTCCCTTAATCTACGACTCCATCCAGGGATTCCCCATTCGCCATGTATGGATGATCACATGTGGATAATTAATTCCTTTAGGCCCAAAGGCACTAAGCATCCCCACCCCCCTCATTCAGCCTAATGTAAAGGGCGGGGGAAGATTTGGAACTATGGGGTCATTAAAGTGAACCCATGGAATAATCAAATACATTAAAATGCTTATTAGCCTCTTTCGCCAGGAATGGGGTCTATCCATGCTTGACTGAGGTAGAATGATGAAGAGCAGAAGAAGCAAGATAAATGAACAACAAAACGAGAAAATAAACAAGGAAAGAAAATAAAACAAAAATAAGGAACAAAACGAGAAAATGAAAGGGAAAAAGAACAACAAAACAAAAAGAGTTAATTTAAATGAGGGAAGGGGGATTTGCTAGAACTAAGCCCACGGGCTAGAGCCATCAAGAGTTATTTTGCCCGTAGGGGAGATATTTTGTCCATACTTAAATCAATGTATAGAATTTTAGATACAATACTGCAATTGCATATTAATATTCATATATGATTGTGCACATCGACAATTTCCCATTTAAAAATCTGTTTCTACATATTAAATCTCTACCCATTTGTTCGAATTTGTACATCCAGGCTTTACATCAGATCATGGCGACGGATTTGAAATTCGGTTTGACTTTTTTCATACTTGCCTTTGGGGAATCGGGTTCCCTTCCAACTTAAAACTCGCAAAGTTAAAATTAACAATGGCCTTTTAGTGCATTTTCTAAAATAAATTAAATAATGAGAATAATATAAAGATATTTAAAAATTGGCAAATGCATGAAGTGCATAGGGATATTTCTGTGGACACCAGTGATCGTCAGGACCGCCAGAAACCCGCGGAATTGAAAGGGGACCTGAGAATGAAGCTTTGTTCCAAATAATTGCATGGATGCAACATCTGCTGGAGATGAACCGAGTGGATCACAGACCCTTCCTCGTTAATCAAGCTTAATTATACACTCATAAATGGACACCTTGACTTTGCAGATCCTCGCTCCCATTGCAGGCAGTTCATACGAGGAAATTTTACTCAGCTAATTTCTTTGTTGTTTATTAAATAGCATTTAAGTATTACTCATTAAATTTTTCATATGATATATATATATATATATATATATATATATATATATATATATATATATATATATATATATATATATATATATATATATGATGCAAAAAATCACACAGGAAAATGAAATGCGGATTGCAAGTACTTTCAAACTTGTTCAGTTCATTCCTTGATAATGAGCTGAACAAGTTCGAAAGTACTTGGAATCCGCCTTTCATTTTCCTGCGAGTTTTTTTTGTATTTATTGCTCTACTCACGCGCTACTTTGTGAGTTTCTCATATATATATATATATATATATATATATATATATATATATATATATATATATATATATATATATATATATATATATATATATATATATATATATATTTATTTTACTACCAGCAAGAAAAAAAAGAATGGGGATGGTGTCTAGGTAAATGGAGAGGGGGTAAAAATTTTGTACTTCTCCTGAGAGATAACCAGGTATAAATAATTTTAAAATAAGCAAGTGAAAACAGGGTTCGAAATATTATCTCTCATTATTTACTTTTTTCTATGTTGCTAAAAAAAAAAAAAAAAATAAGCAAAGGAAGAAATGTATATGCTTGTGGCTTCTCACACGTACCAACCAGTATCGTGGCGATGGAATATGATCTTGCTTGGATGCGATTCAGTCCTGGGCAAAAGCTCGGCTGTTGTCAGTTTCGTATTCGAATTTGAGTGGACTCTGATGTCCTAGGCTCTTACATAGGGACGGCGAACGAACGGTTAAAACAACCAACTTCTTGCAAATGTTACCACTTCTAGCCCTTGAGTCTCCATAGTATAGGTGACCCGTATCCTTCTCGGATGTAGTTACTACGATATATTTACAAAGAGCGCTCAAGTCAGGACAAAATTCCTTCACCCTTCGGAGAGTGAACACTATATGGTGAAGTCAACGCGTCGTTGTGTAGGAGCCAAGCTCCTGCAAACTATTTATTATAGAATGAATTTTCACGGCCTATTTTTTTTCCTCGGATTATCTCAACTCGTTATGCAAAACTTAGTAAAACAAACAAGTGAGGCCAATTGCATGCACAGATTAACCTTGAGACTCTAATATCTCTTTTTAGCGAGATGATCATCACTAACTATTAATAATAAACTGAGTATAGACTAAAATGTTTTGATACGAGAAACTTTAGTAGACTTCCTCGCTTTCAAAATGCTAACTCCTACACAACAACTTACTCAAACTTATTCACTGACTGACTGATAAAATGAGAAATGAATTAAGGGAAAAAGCCGGATCACCAGATACTTCAAAGCCAAGTAAAACAATCCCGAGGTAAAGTTGGGCCTTTCATTTTTGTACAAATGCCTAAACAAGAAAGAGAAAACACATATAATAATATATATTAATAATTACTAATTGTTTCTAAGTAATCAACCCCAGTTGTTGTTTTAAAAATATCTCTAGAATTGCTTTTCTAAAATTAAAACTATCTAAGCACAAAAGAAATGTGGCAACTCAACTTCCCAAACCACGCCCCAAACTCTATCTTGGCTCCACCCACTTTTAACTATCACCAACTTTGAGAGCTTTTTTTTCCAGACAACAGTGGTTTCATCAACTTAAGCCCTTTTGGTACCTGGACGCTTGTATCTTGTGAGAGCTTTTCCTCTGCCTGACAATTCTACATTTATTATATTCTGGTCATCTCCTGAAACACCAAAATAACCTTTATTAAGCAAACATGACAGCTCTTGTGTCATTCAAATACCGAGGTAATTTTGGACACAGCTTTTACATACATACATACGACTAGCAAAGTTATGGGCCTATGTTGCAATGAAAATGAAATAGATTGGTAAATAGCAACTCATAGTCTTTATTCGGAATAATTAACGAACAGAGCGAAAAAAAACGTTAAATATTCATCATATATTATTAGGGAAGTTGGTCTTCCCTCAAAACTTTACAGTGAATAAATAAATTAAATGAATTAATAATTTTAAAACCACTTTGTCGTTTTAAACTTGCTTTTCTAAATTAAAAAGCTCTATCTTAATTCGAAGTTCATACAGCTAGTTCCCCATAAAAAGGACTCTATATGTGCGATGCGATATATTTATATATTTATAATTGTAATATGATTTTACAATGCAATACAAGGCGAGTTTGATCTCAGAGCTGGAGGAAATAAGTTAAGGCAGGGCCATTATTTTTCCCATTAATTTCCTAATTTATGTCTGATTCTTTTCTTATCCGTAAATATTTTACATATTTCTTGTCCACATACAACGCCCCACTCAAACCTGTTTCTTTAGATTTCCCTACTAAAGTAGTTCCCGGTGACGGACAATTATGATTCCCGACAAACTTCCCATGCATTCTAGCCCTCTGATCATTCGAGTTTTTTTATTGTTCCTGCAGTGGTCTGCGACCGAGTACGAGGCGAATACAAGATTACAATTAGCCTGTAGGAAATCGAGCCACTGGTGACTTCACCCGGATAGAAAGTAATCCAATAAAGTTGGGAGCTTGGATTGTTAACTACTCAACGTTGAAGTCACCGACGGCTTTCTCATGGCCATTATTTCCCACAGGACTCCACAATTCCAATCGCCCGAGTTGTCGTCTATCTTTAAAAGAGAAAGAGGGTCAATTTGATTTTGTAGTCTATCTTAATAAAGAAAAAAGGACAATTTCAGTTGCGTCTATCTTTAAAAGAGAAAGAGGGTCAATTTGATTTTGTAGTCTATCTTAATAAAGAAAAAAGGACAATTTCAGTTGCGTTTATCTTTAAAAGAGAAAGAGGGTCAATTTGATTTTGTAGTCTATCTTAATAAAGAAAAAAGGACAATTTCAGTTGCGTTTATCTTTAAAAGAGAAAGAGGGTCAATTTGATTTTGTAGTCTATCTTAATAAAGAAAAAAGGACAATTTCAGTTGCGTCTATCTTTAAAGGAGAAAGAGGGCTAATTTAATTTAGGATTATCTTTATAAGAGAAAGAGGGCCAATTTGACTTGTGGTAAATGTTTAAAGGAGAAAGAGGGCCATTTGATTTGTGTTCTATCTTTAATAAAGAAAGAAGACCAATTTCAGTTGCGTCTATCTTTAAAAGAGAAAGAGGGCCAATTATATCTGTGTTCCATCTTTAAAAGATAAAAGGGCCAATTTAATTTATGTTCTATCTTTAAAAGAGAAAGAGGACCAATTTGATTTGTGGTCTATCTTTAGAAGAGATGGGGGGGGGGATCTCATTAGGTGCGTCATATCCCTGCCCACGGCGACGAGAAGCGTCTCAATGCTTCCATCATCGACGGACATCGTAGAATTTTAGAGTATGTAGACCGAGTTTAATCTTTCTAATTAAATTCATGTGGCCACAATAGTTGAGTGACATATGGATGTGTGGATAAAACGGATGCCAGACTTGTTTACTAGTTTGTGTATTTAAAAGTAAATGTTGAAACATATCAATTCCTAATTCTGATTAATATTAATTATTTCATTCAGAGAATTCTTAAATTCAATTTCTTTCTCTCTGAATAAAAATGGAAAGCGGCAGAGTTACAGATTCGAGCCTTGATGGGGACACGTAAGCAAGACACTTCAATAGATTCTTACTCCACCAATGGAGAGCTCGTTGTGTAGACCACCGAAATGGGGCTTGGGCCCCCTTTTATGATTCTACTCGAGATGAACAACGAATGTGATCACAGACCTTGACTTTCACCCTATTCTTCTTCTAGTTTGTTCCCTCGGATGTCTACTGTTCCTGTATCCGCTTCACTAAAGTCTCCCGTTGGACTTAGACATTTTATGTACCGTCTAAGTCATAAGAATCCAACTCGTTGAGGATAGGTATCGACCAGAGAGGTCAAGGGCCCCATGACCTTCTACGACTTCCAAAGCTTGAGTATTTAGTCCATCACCCGTCTACAAGAGTCGCTAGTACGCTGGCCCCAAGGGGGATGCATCGCCTCCGTAAATCTAAGGGTCGCCGTGAAAATTCAATCCCAGAAGTGTTCCTTGTTTAGAGCTTTCTAAAAGTGTCTAAAAACAAAAGGTTAGCAGACTTAAGGCGCGTGTTCTCAATTATTCTAATTTATGATCATATGACTTTACGACCTTCAAAACTTTCAAAAACGCATTGAAAAGTAAAATGGTTACCATCTGACAGACCTACGGACTGACATAGTAATTTAGAGTCGCGTCCACGCGACTAAAAATTGAAATATTTCTCGAAATTGCAACTATCAACATTGGTCTATCATCTGTAGTTCGTTAGTGCTTGAGTATATAAATTATTTATGAATGGGGGGTGGGGGCATGTATATGACTTGTTTCAAGTTGCTCTTTATTAGACTGTACCCTACAGGTAATTTCCGAGCATCTTCCTTTTCTTTAATCCTTCTCCAAATTTGACACGAGAGGGAGAACCCAGCCATTGCCACCTTCACTTGCAGCGAAGTGGGCAAGATTGATCCATTTTGCCGGTTCAATTTATGGGTGGCAAGATTAACACATTAAGCGTGTGTGAAAGAAATGAAGAACCACCAATGCACATTTACATAGGCACATTTTCTGGATTGTTTGGTGTTCATGCTCCGTGACTCCACAGAGCATGAACACCAAACAATCCAGAAAATGTGCCTATATTTGATTTTTCTGCGAGAGACTTCGGCTTCGGAGCTTCTCTGGCTTTTGGTACACGTTTGGTTGTGAAGGTAAAACGTGCTTAGTGAAAAGCCAAGTCAAGTATTCACCGCCCTACTGCCCTTCCGACACATTCATGTCATTTTTTTCTACTCTCTGGTTATCTTTTGGTGGCTTCCCAGGTGAATGAACCTTCCCATGTTTGATTTTCAACTAGCGATCCTACCCCTACGCGGGAACAAAATATCTCTCCTCCTCTAATGGTATTTCGTCGTTTTGTCCATTTCGAAGATGAAGATTCCGCTTCAGATACCTCGATAGTGGTCAGCCAGCGAGGAATCCACGACCTTGGTCTGATGTATACACCAAGTTCCAGTCTAATGTTTGTTAAGGAGATTGAGAGGCACAACACAGACATAAGAAAAGGACATTCTTAGATAACGAAGGAAGCTCAGAGTCACATTACTACGAGAGGCTCAAGTAAAGAGTAGCCCTTCCGATTATCTGTCATTGGCTTAAGAAAGAGACCGAGAAATAAAACTAAAGAATGAGGGGGGAAGAAAAACCTTAACGAATAAATTAAAAGAAAAAGGAAAAAATTAAGGCTGAGAAGATTGAATATCAGAACTCATCAACAGTTATAACTTAGAGTCAGTCGCTCGTGTGAATTTTATAAGCGTAGGATGGAAGTATAAAACTTAGAGAAGAAAATAACACTTTCGCCGGAACTGTTAAATACGCTTAGAATCGTTTTCTTATAATATGGAGTAATTTCACACACACAAACATGAGTCGGCTTTCATTAGTGTTTATTACCGTCCTCTTCCTTAAATCGGTCATTAAGATGGTTGACGGAGGCGCCACTCGACCTGGAGCGGGGAAGGAACGTGGGTACGAGCATTCAAAGGAGCACAAAACAGCTTCGAATCGGACTGCAGGGTCCAATAAGGGGCAGATACACCCAAGAACAAATTCATGGAACAAAAAACAACCCTAAATCTAATGATATGAACACTTTGGGGGGTTCCTTGAGGATGGGGATTTGATGAGCATATTTAAGGCATATGACGACTAATAGCGGCAAGGCAGTTTCGCCTTCGTTCCAGAACGGGAGCCACGTTCGGAAGAATTGCACCCTCTCTCCGCTTCCAGCTCCCTCTCCCCAGGCTGTCTTAAGTTTGATGCCCTTCAATTTTATATCAACCACACAGCTTTGCTTCCTCTATGTTTCCCAGTTCCTTTACGAATCTCTTTTCAAAACTTGTAAAAGTGACCTCTTTGGTTTTCGTTTTTTTATGAGAAGGGCCCTTTTCTGTGCTTGGGCCAGAGAGGTGGCATGAGTGTCCGAAGTCCTAAGCTGTAACGCTCGAGATTGGAGTCGAGCCCCGAAGCCTCGTCTGCTTGAGTGGTGCCAATTTCTCGCCAATCCCTCAGCCGGGGTCTTTTCAGGACCAAGACCTGTCTCGTGACGACCCGTGTCTCTCACTGGGAAATAACTAGCGATTGCGAGCGATAAAAGGAAACAAGGGCGGTGCAAGGTTTCGCTAACTCCGAAGGCGCTACTTCTAACCACAACGCTACCTGAAAAATCATTAGAGATCGATTGGAATCCCGATCAAATTGATAAAAATAAGAAGACAGACAAGAATCAGTGTTTCACTTTTGATTTTATTGAGTTCCTTTAACCACCACAACTGACCACACAAATTCATCCCATCCCGTTTTCCCACCTACCTGGATGACAATGTGGAGTGACCATTCCACCAGCGGGGACTGTACCGCGAAGCCCTGCCGAAATGGACAAAAATAGGCCTCTATTTACAAATTCTCTCCACCTTTTGTTTGGGTAATGAATACGATAAGAAAAATGGAAGAAAATTTCCTTTGGAAGCGAAATGACCATAAAGATTGGCATTTGCTTTGGGTCTTTCTTAATCCTTTGATTTGGACTTAATTATCTGAGGCGACTTTTCACACTTACATACGGCGCTTATCCTCCCGTGTATATGCGGATAGAGGGTGTGGTGGAGTGTACCGGTTTTCCCAGAAGAAGACGTATACAAACTCGATCTATAAACACTAAAAATTATTCCATTGACACAAATAATACGAGTAGAAATTTTCAGAGCATCTTTTGTTATGTTTTCACAAAAAAAAATCACAGGAAAATCACCCTAAACCGACACTTTGGTGTTTGCTTCCGTTATTTCGTTGACAAAATTCGATAAAAATAGGACCCGTTTCTTTTTCAACTTCCAGATAAAGTTTCTAATTGGCTTCTGTTCTTCAAGAACTGTTTTTGAAATGTAAAAGTAAAAATAGTATTTTTACTTAGTTTTTCCACTTGGCTTTACTGATAAACCGTTTATTTAATTGCCTAAACACAAGCGTAAATAGACGGGTCATTCTTGGGTAGAATTTTGTTGAAATGTTAATGATAAAGTCATGTAAAGTGAAAATATGTGTAGGGTACTTTAACCAAATAGCCACAGGGGGACACATGAGCAGGTTGTGACCATGAACGCGCGCGACGGTCTTAAAGTCACCCAGGTTCTACATTTCAAACAGGTCCCCTTGCAGGACTGATGATGAAGTTGGCTTCCACACAGGAACTACATTCAGGAGCTTGAGATTCATAGCACGATCACCAGACCGAGGGAAGCCAGACAAATTTACAATCAGATTCTTTATAATAATTTCGTTCCCTGAGAACAGACTTAATTTTATCCTCCTTTCGTAAGGTTAGGGCTGTTATTTACTACAAAAACAACTTCCAAACACCTCAACAGATTCATTGACCTTTTTTGATTGGAAACGAAAGGGCAAAGATATATCGACAATTGACAGCTGTGCCACATAAAACTAGGCGATTATTTCTACAAAAAATCTCACCTTGCATTTGCAACTCACTCGAAGGATTCAGCGTGACCAATGCTAAGGTCAAACCGCTAATAAAAATATGGAAAAATGGCCGGAACGTCAGCCATTTCTTCGATATTATGAGTGTATGCAAGCAACTAAAAGTAATTTCCTGATTTGCTCAACCCTGGTGCAAAGATGGCGGTGAGAAAAGAGTTGATGTTTGTTTTGAGATATTTAGGTGGAGTGGTGCAGTGTGTAAAGATAAACCTGCGAGTTCGAAACCCGCTCACATTTTGGGAGGTTATTTTAAATATCAGACTGCTGGTTCCTGACCTATCTGAGTAAGGGAGGGGGTGTAGGGGGGATCAGGTAGAAGAGAGAATAGAGGAGTGAAGGGGGAACTCTATCCGGTGGGGGTAAGGACCCGGGCCACATCAAAGAAGGGTTCGAGTGCTGGCCTCGCGGGTTTGTCCCCCGACCCGTATCTATTAGCTCACAGTACGGCTCCCACTGGCAGGGGAAGAAGAATTTCGCAGTTAGAACACCCTACCCTCCCTCTTCTCTTTCGGAGCCCAATCCGTATCAATCACCCCCCCCCCCCCTTCAACCGCACGCTGCGGCGCCCCTTCCCGGGGGGAGAAGCCTTTTGCGCAAATCTCGAATCCGCTTGATTTATTGGCGCGAGAGCCGAGGCTCCGTCCGCCCTCGCGCGCGCGCGCCGCTGCCCCCATGAATAATTCATGGCAGGGAGAAAGTGGCCGGTCGGGGCCACGGCCGGGTGGCTCCACTCGCGCCCCGGAATGGCCCGGCCAGGGTTCAAGAGCGACCATAGATCGATTCCTCGGCACACGGAGCAGCAACAATGCGCATTTTCTTTCAAGTGGGGCTCGATCCTGTCCATGTTCCCGTTCCAGCGGAGATCGGAGATCGATCTCCTCACGCGGCGGGTTGCTGATTTGGGAGCACGGCTGGCTCTTCTGCTCTGGGGGAGGGGGACTTCGAAGAACAATTCTTTTTCTTAATACAAAACTTTTTTATATATATATATATATATATATATATATATATATATATATATATATATATATATATATATATATATATATATATATATACATATATATATATATATATTCACGAGGGTAAAGTTTAATTAAAATGAAATAGAAAGTAAAGATTTTACCAGTCTGGTTATCATTTACCCATAATTTTATCTGGGAGGTAGAATTTATACATAAATAATATAGAAATAAGAATTTGTATAAATATTAAAGATTAATTAAAACAGTAAATTTTATTCATCCACAAAGCGAAAAGATAATGGCGGAGATTAATAGCTACACAGATGAGATATTTCATTAAAATGGAAACCAAAAGTCGACCTTGATGTCGTTAGAGACTTGATACTTGGGACGAAGGATAAGAAATCTGTTATCCGATTGCGTGACATCAACGTTAATAACATCGGAGTAGGAACCGTGGATGTAAGGATCACTGCCAAGTGTGACCTTGCGGCGGAGTGGAGCCAAACCCACTTCTAAGTTCTCCATTTCTTTATTAACTCTCTGAGACTTGGGAAAAGGTCCATTTCCTTCTCTTCCGGTCACTAGGGCAGCAACATCTGCCTATCTTACTAACTGATATAGTCATCACGCAACTAATGTTCACGTTTTAGCTTTTTTTCTCACATGTGTTTCTATTTCAAAATATAGAATGACTTAAGTAAAATATTCAGGATTGTATCACTATAGTAAGGGTCAGCACACGACGAAAAAATGGTGAGGTCTACAACGAGTGAATTGTTATCTAAAAAGTTGAGCTGCGTACAAAAGCTAATTGTAGAGAAGACGTTGCTTCAGGTTTGGAAAGGAATATGTGACGTCAAATTAAAGAGCAACAACATCAGTAGGTATAGAAACAGTAAGAGGAAGGGAAGGTTGAAGTTAGTAAAAATGGTAAGGTCACCGGAACCCCTTATTTAATTCCGGTCTAAGCATAGAAGTGCTTGGGAAAAGTGGGAATAGGTTTGCTTTGGCCTCTCACAAATAAGATCTAGAAGAATAGGGAAAGTGCCAGATCTATGGAGGGAAAGTGAAATTGAACCAATTTATAAAAATAAAAGGAGTGACATTCAACATTGCGCTAACTAGCGAGGTAAAAAACTTTATGTCCCTCACAATCCAAATGTGGGAACGAGTTATAAAGAGCGGCGACAACAATTAGGGAACATGAGTTGTGATCTATGCCTAGGAGAGAATAAAATAGGTGTTATTGGAGGATAATGTAAGAATAAAATGATAACAAGACTCTAAGCATAAAAGGATCTAACGATAAAAAGGATCTAAGGATAAAAATGTTTTAAGATAAACAAAAAGATAAACAAAAAATTAAGGATAGAAATGATCTAATAATAAACACGGTTAAAAAAATGTAGATATAGAAATTATTTAATGATAAAAGGAATTCAAGATAAAATGGATACAAAGAGAGAAAGGATTTAAGGATAATAAAGGATCTAAGGATAAAAAGATCTAATGATAAACAAATCTATGTATAAAAATGTTCTAAGGATAAAAATGATCGCAGGATCAAAAGGATTCAAGGATAAAATGATCAAGGGATGAAAAGGATAAACAGATCTCAGAATTAAAAGAATCTTAGGATAAAATGATCGACACAGAAAACGATCGAAAAAAAGAAGATCTAAGAATAAAAATGACCTAAGGATAAAATTATTTAAATATAAAATGGGACTAAGGATAAAATTATTTAAATATAAAATGGGACTAAGGATAAAAAGACATGTATCTTGCTATAAAAGTGATATAAGGATAAAAAATGATATAAAGAGGATTTAAGAAGAAAAGGGATATAAGGTTAAAAGGATATAACATTAAAAAGGATCTAAAGAATAAAGGATTCCTGGAAAAATGATCTAAGGCTAAAAAAGAATTAGGGATAAAAAATATCTAAGTATAAAAGGATCTAATGGTAAAAGGATCTAAGGATAAAAAAGATCTAAGGAAGAAAAGGATTTAAGAGTAAAAACGATCTAAGTATAAAAAGTCTAAGAAAAAAATGATCTGGGGAGAAAAAGATAGAAGAATAAAAATGATCAACGAATATAAAGGATCCAAGGCTAAAGGAAGCTAAGGATAAAATAGATCTAAGGAGAGAAATGATCTAAGAACTAAAAAAAATAGAAAGATAATAAGGATCAAAGGATCTAATGATAAAAAAGGATCTTATGATAAAAGGATCTATGGACAAAGGATCTAAGGAGAAAAGGGATTAAAAAAGAAATATAAGGACATAAATGATCTAATAATAAAAGGATAAATAGAATAAAAGGATAAGAAGGTCTGAGGATAAAAAGGATCTTTGGATAAAAATAATCTAATAATAAATTGATCTAAAGATAAAAAGGATCTAAAGATTTTACGGAATTAAGGATGAAAGGATCTAGGGATAAAAATGATCTAAGTTAAAGGATCTAAGGACAAAAGGAATGTTAGGATGAAAGGATTTGAGTATAAAAAGGTTACAAGAATAAAAGAATCTAAAGATAAACAGGATAAAGATTCGAAGGATTACAAGCATCTAATAATAAATGCAAATGGATCAAAACGATCAATGAAAGAATGATCTAAAAATAAAATGGATATATTCATAAAACACAATGATGATAAAAGGATAGAAATATAAAAGGACCTAAGGATAAAATTATCTCAGCATAGAAAGGATCAAAATAGATCTAGGGATAAAATGGACCTAAGGATGAAAAAGATCCAAAGATAAGAGGATGTATGGATAAAAAGGATCTAAGGATAAAAAGATCTATGGCTAAAAAGGATTTCGAGATAGGAGAATCTAAAGATAAAAAGGATGCAAGGATAAAGATGATGTAAGGATATAGCATAAGGAAACAAAGGATCAAATGATGAAGGGATCTAGGGAAAATTGTTTTAAGGATAAAAGGTATCTATGAATAAAAGAGCTAAAATGATATAAGAAAATAGAATCTATGGATAAAATGTTCTAAAATAAAAAGGATAAAGTGTCAAAAAGGATCTACCAATAGAAAAGATCGGAGGATAAAAAGGAACTAAGGATAAAAAATATCTAAGAATAAAACGATCTAATTATAAAAAGGCTCTAAGGACAAAAAGGATCTATAGATAAAAGGATCTAAGGTTAAAAAAGCTTATGATAAAAGGATCTCAGGATAATAGCATATCAAAATAAAAGGATAAGGAAAAAACGGATCTAGGATATAGGAGGATCTAAGGAGAAAAATTATATTAAAGATAAAAATGATCATGAATAAAAAGGATACAAGGATAGAAATGATCTAAGGCTAAAAAAGATCGAAGGATTAAAATGATAGAAAAATAAAAGGATTAAAGATAAAAATATCTAAAGATCAATTGATCTAAGGATAAAAAGGATCTAAATAGATAAAGGATTAAAAGATAAAAATGATCAAGGATAAAAAAGGATATAACCTTAAGACGATGTAAGGATAAAAAAGAATCTAAGGAAAAAAGGATCGAAGGATAAAAAGTCTATAAGATAAAAAGGGTCCTAGTATAAAAAGGATCTAATAATAAGAATGATCGAAAGATAAACAGAATCTAAGGAGAAAAGGATCTAAAAATAAACAGTATCTAGGATAAAAAGGATCCAAGAGTAAAAATAAATCTAAGGATCTAAGGAGAAAAGTTATAGAGATATATAAAAGATTGAAAGTTACAAAGCATCTAAGGATATTAGGATCTAAGGGAAAAAGGATCTAAAAATAAGAAGGATCGAATAATAAAATGACCAAAGAAAGGGAGCTAACGATAAAAATGATCTCATGATAAAGAGTATCTAAGGATAAAAGAGATGTTGGTATAAAAAGCATCTAATGATATAATGATTGAAGGCTAAAACTGATCTAAGGATAAAAATGATCTAATTTACAAACGATCAAAGGATAAAAAGGATCTAGTATAAAAAGATCTAAGTATAAAGAGATCTAAGGATATAGTATATAACGAGAAAGGGTCTAAAAATAAACGAACCTAAGGAGAAAAGGTTCTAAAAATAAAAAGGATCTAGGATGTAAAAAATTGAATCTTAAAAAATCTAAGGTTCGAAATGATCTAAAGTTAAAAAGAATCTAAAGAGAAAATTATATAAGAATATAAAGATAAAAGGAGTCGAAACTGAAAATATCTAAGGAAATAAAGGATCTAAGGATACAAAGAACTAAGGATAAAACAGGTCTAAGGAAAAAGTATCTAAAGGTAAATGGATCTAAGGATAAAACGAATCAAGGAATATAAAGGATCTTTAGAGAAAACGGATCGAAAGATTAAAGTGATCTGAAGAAAATAGGTATTTAGGATACAATGGACCTAAGCCTAAAAAGGATTTAAGGATAATATGGACCAAGGGATACAAAGGATCTAAGGATAAAAAGGACCTAAGTATAAAAAATCGAAGGCTTAAAACAATCTAGGATAAAAGAATCTTAGGATAAAGGGATCTAAGGATTAAAAAGATCTATGAATAAAAACAATATGAGAATATAAATGATCTAAGGATTAAAGGATCTAAGGATAAAAATGATCGAAGGATATAACGGATTTAAGGATAAAATAGGGAGGATTTTAGGTTTAGGATTATTGGTAAGTATATTTAAAATCCTTTTCTGTAGACATCCAGCTGTACAACACATGATCTCACCAGACTGTTCAGACAGAATGGGAATGCAAATGTTAAGTCTTATTAATATTAAGATTCTCTCAGCTTGATTCACTGAATCTACATCAGTTTAAAAAAAAAACTTCCTCGTTAAAAATTTAATGCACTGCTATGGAAGAATAAACATTTTGAAAAGACGCTGACATCTAAGAATCAACCTCTAAGGAGACGACCTTGGATGAGTTGGCGATGAGAAATCTTCCCACTCTAAAAAGAGGAGTGTCGAAATGAAATGAGAAAGTGGTGCATCGAAGCATTCATCTCAACGTAACGGTATCGGACGAGAAAAGGAAAAAAAACACCCCAACTTTCGAACAATGAGACGAGCTCTGATAAACAGATCTTCCATACAACAAACACGAATACATACCTAGGAAACAATAGCTTCTGGCCGCTAACAAATAGAACGCGTCTTCTAATCTGGAAGTTTGATCGCAGAAACAAGGGCGTAGATTTTGGTGGCTGCAAAAAAGATGAGAAAAAAAATCTGCTTTGGATGTTTAAGGGAATGTTTATAAAGCTTCCATTAACAGTTTAATCACAATTGGGGACTGAAATTCGGAAAACTGACTTTGTTGCTTCTCGTTCGGTGCGGTGAAAGAGTATGGCCAAGCTCTTCCCAAAGGGGGGTGAAGCAAAGGTAGAAATAATAAATTACTACAAAACCAGTTCACTACACGGGCGCGCTTCTGGAAGCATCTAAATACTAGTGTGTTTCATTATTCCCTAAAGTAATTATATATATATATATATATATATATATATATATATATATATATATATATATATATATATATATATATATATATATATATATATATATATATATATATATATACATATATATATATATATATATATATACCAGGCAATGGCTTCGCCGCTCCACCCGGAAGCTTGCGCTTCGTTTTAAGATTAAAATTTAATAATTCAAAATATCACTTTGCTAAAACATAGTTATAGAAGAAGATATATAAAAATAACTTTTCTGAACTTTGCCATTTTTAATTCTTTGAGTTTTAAAAAATTCACAAAATTTCGATACTTATATTTAATTCTGAACTTCACCATTTTGTTTTTTTGATATTATAAAAGAATTATTAGAAATAACTTTGATAAAAAAATAAGTCATTACCAAACTAAGATGAAATTATTATTCAAATACTCAAAAAATCCCCTTCTTAAATTATAGAGTTAGTGATGATACGAGTATATATATATATATATATATATATATATATATATATATATATATATATATATATATATATATATATATATATATATATATATATATATATATATATATATATATATATATATATATATATTAAGAGAGCAGAGGGGTTGCGCGTTGCCAGGCGTACCTATATGTATTTTTTAGGATAAATAAGTAGGCTAAATTTAGGAAGTTCATTATTATATATTAACTTCTTGGTACCGAGGTTTCGGGTAGGAACCCATTCTCAAGGATATGACATTATAAATATATAAAACCTAAGATTATTTTAGAGAAGTTATCAGATATTTATAAATTAACTAGATGGGAAATAGGAAGCAGCAGAGATGGTAATATTCAAATTATAAAAATGTAGGGCTTTTAACTATTAGGGAATAGGAAATATGTTTTTGTTTTTAATTATAACTGAGATTAATTAGTTTTGTGTGTCTTCATTGTAAAAAGGGGGAGATAATAGAAATATTTGAAAGATAGGGGTTGTTTTTGTGGGAGTGGATTTGGCGTGTGTAATTTGTGGATGATTATAGTTGTAGTAAAAGTGGAAATGAGCTTGTGTCAGACTTTAAAGTGGGGTTTTTAAATCTAATATAAAGAGATTATAATCTCATATCCTTGAGAATGGGTTCCTACCTGAAACTTCGGTACCAAGAAGTTAATATATAATAATGAACTTCCTAAATTTAGCCTGCTTATCTATCCATATATATATATATATATATATATATATATATATATATATATATATATATATATATATATATATGATAGTGGGACTAGTTTCGATATGAAGTTTACCATACCCTCTTCAGTCGTATAATGAGAATGGAATGAACAACACAAGTTACTAAATATCTCAAAATGCCAGCAAAAGAAAGAAATAACAGGAGAGAAAAAAGGTCATTAATCAGATTATGTGGTTCTAAGATCATTAGCTAAACTCTTTATAATCAGGTTCCGGGAATAGTAGGTAGCTACATTCAAATTGACCATCCGAAACATTAAAATTGGGAATTTCTCCTATTAGTATCGTTTCTACGATTTTTCTTTTACGAAAATCTTTTACAATTCTAAGTATTTGAGCCTTTGAATATTCTATTTGGTGGTTGTAATTGCTAATATGGTTAAATATACTGGATGTAGTACTGCCTCGACTGACATCACCTTTGTGTTTGTATTATTCGTTTTTTTTAATGTTCTCCCAGTCTCTCCTAATGCAGAATAAGGGGCAGTTAATGGATTCACACGGGGTTACATATACACCTGCCTCATTTGGCTGATCCATGGGTTCGGTCGAAGGGAAAGATTTAAGGATGGAAAAAGGGTATTTAAACGAGGCTCGACCTGGAGAAATAACTGTTTACTCCTCCGAGGAGGGAAGAGAACGGGAGGGATAGACAATTGGCGTTTCTCACTTTGTTTTTATCCTTGGGACGGTCAGATATAGATTAGCTTTAGATAAACTATCATTGATGACGTTGAGGGGATAATTTAATTCAATGAATCTGCAGGTTATATATCAAATTTGATCTTCTAGAAAGCCAGAATCACATATTCTAAGTGCTCTTTAAAACATACCTGATGCAATGGCTTTTTTAATATTAACATCATGATGTGAAAAGAAATGGATATAAGAGTTAGAATGGGTCGGTTTATGGTACACAGGGAAGCTAATTTGATCAAAGACTCTTACAATTTTAACATCGAGAAAGGCTATACAATTCCCATTCTACTTTAAAATTAATGGTGGGATGGAGGTCGTTAAGATTTTTGAGGAAATTGGCGAGTAAATTTAAACTTTTTATAGAGCCAAATCGATATGACATCATCTACATACCAAAACCAAACAAATAACAGGGTTACATAACCCATTCCACTAATAAATACATTGTGAGTACACATAGTTTTCTAAGATTTCTATTTTTATTTTGCCTGGTGGAGGTTTAATATCGGATAGTCTAATACCTTAGATAGAACATGAAGGCTTCATTAACTGGGTCATTGGTGAAGAGGCTGTCTACATAAAAGCTAACTAAGTGGCTACCTTCTATGTTGATTTTTCTAAAATTTTTAATGAAATCAGAGGAATGGATTATGTGTGAAGAAGAGGTCAATCCAACGGCATCAGCAAGAAGAGAGGCTAACCACTTCAGCAGACCATACATACGGGGAAGTGATAGGTTGGTAGGTTTAAAACGATGTTGAAGGTCTGGGCTGGAAGATAATTTTTCATAAATATTTGTATCGGTGAGTAAATCCTGTAATTTTCACGTATAAGAATTTTTGTCTAACAGAACAATTTGTTAGTTTTATCGGATATATATATATATATATATATATATATATATATATATATATATATATATATATATATATATATATATTAGCCGTGATAAAATCAAGAGGAAGAATATTGTCATTTGTCGCACAGAATAGTTGTCAGTTCTGGTTGTGTCAAATGGAGGTTTTGCAACGTCCTTTTAGCTTTGGAATAGCCGAGTGGGGTAAGCTTCTCGTGTACTGATGACAGCGACTCTGACTTAATAGGTCTTATTAAATCACCGCTGCGGTGCCTCTTTCTTTTCCGACAGGTCCTTTCTTTCCCTGTTTTTCCTGAAAATCACCCCAAGCCCTGTTTGGAGGGATATGCCCCTCCCCCTTAACTCTCTGTCTCACTCCTTTTTTATTTATGTAAGATCTGATCACTAACTGAGTGTAGCTTAATTGACGATGTTGCATGACTATCTATGCCGATGTTTGTTGTTGTTGTTTTGTGCAGTGCGCTGAGAACAAAGGGAACGAGGGAATTTCCGTTGGGGTGTTTGTGTAGAGAATTCGAAACAGAAGTGGTGATGGAATGTGAGGAGGAAAGTGTCTTAAGCAGGGGGGGAATGCCTCTTCAAACTCTTCGTCTCAAAAATGTAACCGACAAAGTGCTGAAGTTCTGGACATTTAAAAAAAAAGATACATTATTAAATACTTTTGTTCCAAGATATTTTTAAATAGAATTGGTTTCTAGATAACGTTAGACCATTAATCATATGTCAAATTTTTGTGATCTTTCGCAAACCTAAGTCGTTAATTTTTGTGGACCTAAGATATCCATGGCTTCTTTCTTGCCTTGCATCCTTTTAGCCCTTGATCCATGTCTCCTAACTGTTTTTGGCTTCCTTAAACTCCCCAGCGCGTCACAAGTTGTTTTTCTGGTATTCGGTAGTTAAGCCCTAATAATAGCTGTCTTCTCTAGGTGTTGTAAGATTGTTTCTGCCACTTCACTTCCGTGATGCAAAGCTTTTGGTCTCATGCTATTGATTTATCATTAATGGTTTGGACAGAATATCTTGACTACCTTATTTTTGTCGCAATTTCCTTTTGCTATAACCCTTGGCTATGGGAGAAGTTGAATTTGTGTTCTGCGCTCTGTAAGTTCTTTGGTTTTAATAATATTACTTATTTAAAATGATATTGAATATACAATAGATATAAATTGAATCTAAAACAATAAATTTTGGTTAAATTATGATTTTTTTTTAAAATACCATTTTATTAATTACTCAAAATTTAGTAAAATAGTAAGTAATTCAAATCTTTTGACAAAATATTAAAAAATATTAGCAAAATACACATTTAGCATACATATGAATAATATGATAAATTTGAAAAGTTTAATTAAATTATATATTATATATATATATATATATATATATATATATATATATATATATATATATATGTATATATATAGAATATATGCTCGATAACCCATAGGAAATTAAGAAAGAATGATTCAAAAGCGATTTCGTCTTTTTATAAGACCAAACAAGGAACAAACATTAAGAAAGAAGGAAGGAAGAGAGAGAGAGAGAGATATGGTAACCACTCGATGTAGTGTTCCTCCTGGGAACAACAGGTAAAGGGGGCCTTTATTAACAAGGATCGTGGTTGCTGTTGATTTTGATCCCTGGTGGCCCTCGAAGTAGAACCTTTGTCCCCCGAGAGCGAGTCTCGCTTGAAGAGGAACTGCGTGGCCCGCAGCCAATACGCATTTTTACTTCTTCTAACTTGACCAAAAGAGGAGTGAGCTGAGGGAGTGGACATCCATGCGAATCTGCCTCGAAGGCCCCTCGCTCGCGGGGGGCCGGGGCAAGGGGCGGCTGCTTATGAAGGCCCCTCAGTGGCCCCGATTCCAAAAGTGCCGAATGACGCGTTGGAGCAACATCGCTGTGACAGAGGAGAGCAAAAGAAGTGCGCACCCTGTGTAATGGGAGGGGGAGAGCGGAATAGGGGAAAGATTGGGACCCCAACCAGTGAAGTTAGGGGGGATGTGCTCAACCGTAAAGGAATTCAGCCCTGAAGAAGGAGGAGAAAAAGATCTTGGAGGCGAAGGTCAGAAATTGAGGACCCATTCGAGCCCCGGTGCTCAGAGAGGCGACCTTAAAGACGTCAGGCGACAAGGCATAAATTTGCTTGGATTAAAGGCTGAAGCGACAAGAGGAACGGTTGCATCTGGAGGTTTGGGAAAAAATGGGTGAAGTTAGGGAACTGAAAAAGCGAGGAAGGAACATAACCCGAGTAGACAAAGGAGGAGACTATTGTGGCCATTGGAAAAGGCCAAGTAAAGCACGCTACTCTCTCCCTTGACTTTTCCCATCTTTATAAACGAGGAAGAGTACCCCATGTTTTCATGTGGAGGATCGCGTGCCCTCCTAGCCCCATCGGTTGCTTTAATTGTGGAGATTGGACAGGTTATGAAGGCTTAAAAAAACACCCAGGCCCCCAAATTTTCAGGTAGTCTACTCTTAAAACAAGTTAGAACATGCGTTCTAACTGTTTAACTGCTGTCGTTAATATTCCTTTCCCTTCTCATTAGTCGATACAGTCGCTGAAGATGGTCTTAGCGAAGGTCCGAAACGTCTGGCCAATAAATGATTAGGGTAATCTCCGGAGTCTTCATATTCCTACTATATATATATATATATATATATATATATATATATATTCCTATTCAGCCTATTTGAAGTGAGTCAAGTGGTGTGGAAAGTCCTCTGCAACAAGTTTCCAGTGATGGCGATCGTCCAGGGCTCGGCTGTGTCACATTACTCGTAACGTGGAGGCAATTTCAGCCTTGCTCCTTCCGCGAGGGCATCCTCTGGGTATAGCGGTGCCCTCTTTAGGATTTCTTCCCTCTGTTCACTTCTACTTCAAAACTTTTATTCTCATTACTCCTCCCTTCGCCTGTGTTTGCGTTCTTATCCGTGTGTTGATTTCATGGTCCCCACGGGTTATTCCTAACATGTATCGTTCCATGTTTCTTCAAGGTGTCCTCAGTTTCTGCCAGGTGGGGGCTGGGGTGTCCAAGATTCTCGCCCACCTAATTTTGTTCATCTTCCGAATTCCTCTTCCACCCTTGCCTTAGGATTCACAAGTACAAGTTTTCCTGTACCTGCGCAAAATTTGATCGCCAATTCTAATCACTCTTTCTTCTTCTCCTCCTCTTTACTTTATTGTTTGAAAAGATCATTGTCAATCGAACCGTGAAATTGACTTGGGATCTTTCTCTTATCATCTTTCACTGTAATTCTTCTGAATTCAAGTCAACACGAAGGAGACTGAAATATCTGCCATTATTTTAATTCCTTTTGTTCTGATAAATAATCTTCTCCTCAAGCACTTCTGTAAAATAGTCTCTGGGCTTCGGGGTTTCTGTCTCATTCGTTTTCTAGTTACATTTTGTTAGTGACCGAGTGCAGGCCAAATGACGATGTCGCGTGACAGCTATTATACGCAAAATTATAAATATGCAAAGTATGTTTTGTCAATTCCTTGTTTCTGTAGTATTCTTTAAAACTAATCGGTGTTTAATGAGTTAAATGCTTTTTCATATGAACCCATTTAGTATTCAATAATTTTCTTCATTAATTGCTATTCAGTCTGCAGATGATCCTAGGTACTATAGTTAACTTCTGAATTTGCTTGTTTCGGTATCGAGTTCCGGTTGAGTGTATGCATTATTCTCTGCTAGTCGTTCCACAACAGTATTTCTTCTTTGAAATAGGCCTGCTATTTTCATTCAAATAAAGACATCTAATATCATAAATTAAAAATAAACACACGATAACATCGGGTTTGATAGATATGAACCTCAGTTCTGTGCTAACCTTTCATAAAGCGAATCGGCAACAAATTTATCAAATAATGGAAAATTGTTAGTACGAAAGAAGAATAAAAAGAACGAAAAAGATGCTGACAATGTTTGGCTGCACACCTGGACATAGCTCACAGAGGCAACGCCAGCTGTATCTCGAGAGCGGGAGGTCTCGAGAGCGTTCGTGGTTTTAAAGAACTCATAAATGCTTCATGTTGAGGACTTATAAATTGGGTCCTCAAGCGACTTCTATGGCACTTTTTGAGGTCGGGAAAAATATTTTTAGAATGTACTTGTGCATAGGTATACAAAGGACTCCACTTCCTTTGTACTATTAGAAAATATGTTGTTATAAAATGGCAATTATTGCCCGTCCACAAAAATGGAATTGTATTCACTCCCTTAGGCCTACTTGGCCCTAGGATGAAGAAGGGTCGAGGCTGGGATTGAGGTGAGAAGAGAAAAGCGAAGATTTTAAGTCACAAAAGAAGACAAAGAGAAATACCATACTCAAATCGGGGAGGGGGGGGGGTCAAACCAACCGAAGCACATTCATGAGGACAATCTTGCGCGAGAGAACCCGCCTGCTGCTTCCTGCAGCAAAGCCACAAAAGAACTGCTGAAAGATTGTCTCTTCACGTTCACGTATTTGTTAAAAGTAAGGAAAAATGAAAAGGACGCCTTTCTACCTTTTAATATGTGATAAAAGGTCTTTGATGAAAGTGGTGAGGTTGAAAGTAAAAAATGTGTGGAATGTATACATAGCAAGAGTAGCCTCAACTAGCTGGGTTTTTAAGGAGATGGAGGAGGGTGCCCATCCTTTCTGACCTTGTGCCTTGCGGGGTGTTATAGGGCGTTCTAACGCATCATCAGAGCACCCGGGCAAGAAAATACGTTCCTCCAGGAAGTGGGCCGGGGTAGACTGAATGCCCCCAGCCGGCCAGTAGAACCGGTCCCCGAGTCCTCTCACACGTCATGAAATGCGGGATGAATCGGGAGTTTTGTCCTTCATCCGCAACAATCATTCGGGTCGTGGGAGGACGAAGGAACGGACGATACAGACTACTTCGTTGGGGCGGTGGGTATGTAAGTGCAGGAGGGCGCATGCGCAATTCAGTTTGCAGGCATTCAAGGCATGAGAGGCTGTCTTGTTTGTATGTGTGTGAGTGAGAGAACTAGCTTTGTTTCGGTGTCTCTCTGACTTACAAACTATTTAATTCAAAATGGGCAGAAATTAATGGTGTCTTCATTGGCGCGATTGATTTATTTGGGGTGGCCATGAATTATTCCCGAATAAATGAGGAGCCAACGGGGGCAGGGGGCTGGAGGTGACCCGAATATTGGTTCGCTTCATCTCAGGAAGGTGAGAGAGATCGGCCACTGCATGCAGACATATTCGGGAGAAGGCGGCAACACTAGAGATGAATATGAGGGTTCCTTCTTGGAAGCCACTTGCGTAATCTGTCGCCCCCATCCCCCCTGAGGTCAATTAGAATCGGGGGGTGCCCCTCGAAAGCAAAGCCACGTCGCCCCATCTCGAAGTCGCAACAAGAACAAAGACTCAAATTCTTTATTGCGGGACCTTTTCGGTCGAATAAAAGGGCAACACGTGTCATTTTAGGGTGCGTACGCACAGTCATGCCCTTCATTCGCATTTGCACCCAAGACACCTGTATCCCATGAAATGTGTGGTTTGCTGGGTGGTGTAGGCAGTTCAAACGTTTCCTTTGATCCATTAAATCTAACCTGATTATGCAATTTTGCACTAGAATAATGGAGGCTTGTCTCTCGCTGCCTCCATTTCGCGAAAAGGACGCTTGGCCGAGGGCTCGCTTATGCCCAAACTGCCCATCCACCAGACGAGTTGGAGCACGCGACTTGCTCGGGTGGAGCACTGCAGTCCCCGCTGTGCTCCTCCCCGCCCCCCGCCCTCAGTCCATATGTAGAGACAGAGGATTGATAAATCAGCTGTGATTTGATGCAGTTTGACGATGCCAATCGGCAATGACGAAGAAAAAGAATCGAGCGAACGACGCGCTCTCTCTCTCTCTCTCTCTCTCTCTCTCTCTCTCTCTCTGTTACCTACGATCGGGCTTATTCCACTGCCCTCAAACGGACTCCCTCAAAATGAGGATCAGGAGCCGGTATCTGGAGTTTGCGTGGCCCCTGGCCTCTTTGGGCCCTCGTAGTCTCTTCATTTAGTCACTCGAGCCTTGTACCTTACGCACATTAAGTAAATATTATTTATTAATACCATATCTAATTATTCATTTGGGAAGTGTACAGTGTATTTTGATTTTTACTTTACCCGTGACTTGAATATAATTAATTCTTAATTATGAATAGTGAATTTGAACGTAAATATCAGTTGATGCCTTTTTGATCAGTTGAGACACAATCTTGTGGAGCTCTGATAAGCCCTTGTGGCTTTTGTCATCTGTTGAATTATGTTATGTGCGAAGCGAATCTGGCATTCATTCGTAAACAAGGTACCGACATCTAAAGTGACCTTGAGATAATCGTTGATTTATCCATGTACTATATGATTTTATTGACCTATAAATACCTTCCTCATTAAAAAGAAACTAAAATTGCCGAGGCCTATCTCCCTTCTCTTTAAGCTACGTGGTTAAATATCTGAAATTTCAGAGTAATCAAAAACTTCCATAGCGATATACAGCTCGCCTGTTTAAATACACAAAAAGGTTACAAACTGTAATCCATAGTCACAACTTAACATTAATCTAGGCCAGGGATCCCCAAACTTGTTAACCCATTGACCCCTTCATCGAATCTTTGACTCCTCATCGACCCCCAGGCCTGTACTTTAAAATTGCGGCTATGGGGCAATTTTTTTTTAACTTTCCGCAAATTTAAATAACCATAGGGGTATTTTTTTCAAAAGGAAGTAACCACGTCTGTCATATTACAGAGGATAGAAGATATGTTTATGTGCGTATTTTTTATTATTTATTTATGTTTATAAATTAAATAATGCCATATCGTACGAGTGGAAGCATTGCGTAACAGTGTGGGACCATTATTAGGCAATGATGTGTGGGTTGCGTACAGATACGCACAGCGGCACAGGTCAAACACAAGTTACAACAAGAACGGCACTCACGGCAGTGCCACAGTGCTTTGTAGAGCTCCACAAAGAGAGGGTGTGTGCCCTGTTTGTTTTTTCATCTCCTCCAGTACCCCCATCCCTTCCACAATCACTACCAGCCTAAGATCTTGACAGTTTTAGTCAAAATCTCGGTAATTTAAATTAAAAATTGACACAGCTTAGGATAGTCAGCAATTGATTCTATCAGTATTTTAAAATCTCTTACGAATGTCTTCTTTTGACCCTCAAAAGTTAAATTGACCCACCATATCATTAATCAACCCCCTTTCGACCCCCACGTACTCATCTAGGCCAAGAAGGTCCTAACTAAGTATGTACGTCGGACAAAAATCCACCTAAACCCGACCTGTAGCTGTAGACAGCTCTCCGCAATAAAAATATATATGATCAAAGTTATAAATAAATGACTAAGGGTTAATCCCAGTTCGTTTATGACGGTAGGTTTTTCGACAGCTAGCGTCAAACAGCTACTTCATTAAAAAAATATATAATATAACAACAAAAGTCGCTAAAAATTAACCGATGCTTATCTCCTTTCTGATTAAGCTACCATGGCTAAATATCTGAAATAAAGTGTATTTAATAAAACTAAATCCTTTCATAGAAATTAACAAAATAAGAACGATTTATATTTTCGAGAGAATCTCCATCCGAATTAATTGCACCGTATTCATTCGAGTAAGCTAAATCCTGAAAAAAACTTGCATATTTGAACTAAACTTGTATATTTATCTTACAACAAGGCCTAACAAACCTTAGATATTGATCAACGATTCTATGGTTATATATCAGATACTCGTACCACTCATGCCAAACTATCTCTAATTATAATGGTGATTTTAATTGCGAACGAGTAAAATGGTCTACGAAAACCGTTAACTCTGAAGAGCACAGATTAATCAATTTTATAGATGATTGCCTTTTAACGTAGTGGATGAGAGAACTTAGAAGAGGTGAAAATATCCTGGATATAGTTTTAACTAGAAAAAAAGATTTGATTTCAAATATGAATGTAAGAGATAAATTTGTAATAGTGACCATAATGTGTTTCAATTTAATGTTAATATGACATAAGACAAAGCCAAAGTTAACTTTCCTAAATTGGATTTTAAAAAGCTAACTTAGAGGGGCTAAAAGAAAGCTTGTGTAAGTATAGACTATGTGGTTGTTGCCCAAATTAAACTTGGATTAATTTTAAAGAAAAGAATTTGGACGCACAGATCTCCTCAATTCATTCTGTCCAAAACGTGCGAAATTGATGTTTTCAAACGCCCTAAATGTTTGACAAAATAAATTGAGAAAAACTTTAGAGGCAGAGTTTACAAAATAGTCAAATATAATATAAGTGCGAAAGAAATAAAGAAAATTATTTTCAGTTAAGGGAAAAATTAAAGTGTAAATTAAAAGAGCCAAGCGCAATGAAGAAATTAAAGTAGAACTGTAAATCACATCATTTCAATATTTTTGCACTAGTAAAGGGTAGAAAACCAATTAAAGGTAGTATTAGACTAAATAAAGACAAAAAAGGTGTTTTGCAATTCAAAGATAGAGATATATATTTGCATTAAGTGAGTAATTTGCAAGAATCTTCACTAAAGAAAGAGAATGTTAGCTTTGCTTCAAATACCAGGTATTCAGGTAATAATCCTTTGGACTTAATCGAATGCTTAATTATGTATGTTGAGAGGTTTATTGATAAATGAACAAATATAAATTACCTGGCCTAGACACGATCACCCCCAAGAGGTCTTAAAGTAGTTAGAGATTCAATAGTCAAACAACAGACGAAAATCTCAAATTCTCTATCAAAGCTGGAATTGCCTCTGGAGACTAGATCTAGCTAATATAACGCCAATATATATAAAAAGTTGCAAAGAGATAGCCCGCAATTTTCTGTCCAGAAGCTTGAAATCCGTTGTAGGGAAAATCCCTGGAAGCTTCATTGCAGAGAAAATAGTTGAACATGTAGAACGGAACGGATTATTGCGTGACTGGCTTCAGGAGACATAGATGGGCAGCTAACTAATATCTTCGAACTTTCCATTATATAAATTCAATTTACAATAACCTAAGTCGAGTTGATATTTTGTATTTAGACTTTCAACAAGTTTTTCAATAAAGTGCCACATAAGAAGTTAATGTTTATAATTAGAGCATTAGGAATTGTCGAAGAATTAACGAATTTGAGCGAAAACTGCCTGGCAAGACAAGGCATGGTAATCAATGGAATTGCGGCTGACTGGATATCTATTACTAGCAAAGTTCCAAAGGGTTTGGTCCTGGGCCCATAACAATTTATCATTTACGTAAACGATATGAACATCAGTTTAGTGTCCAAAACTTCAAAATTTACTGATTACAGTAAGTTGGATAAGGTTATAATTAGTGAAGACGATATCAAATATTTTCAAAATGATATTGATCAGGTGGCTAGTTGCCCCTTGCAGTGAGATTTGCCATTAAATCTTGAAAAAAGCAAAATGATGCATCTTGACAAAAATAATTCCACAGCCGAATATAAGTTATTAGACAAAAAAGGAAGGGAAAAGAAACTGAAAAGACCTCAGCATTTATGTGTCAAGCGATCTTAAAACTTCGCAGCAATGAAAGAGGTGGAAAAGAAAGCTTTAAAATTAGTTACATTAAAAGGCAATTCAGTTTCAAAAACGCAACAATAATTTTAACAAACATATAACGCATTGATAAGGCCCTAGTTAGAGTACTGTGCACAAGTTTGTTCACCATATTTGAAAATAGATATTAAGATTTTGGAAAGGATGAAAGCGAGGCACACAAAACTATTCCCATCTCTAACAAACCACAAGTAGGAAACGCTGGTAGAATGGTTAAAGCTATTCAGTTTTGAAACTAGACGTATGAGAGACCAATCAATCGAAGGTTTTTAAAATTTTTGAGAGGAATAAATAGATAATGTGGACCATTCAACCAGGTTTGAAATTAATATTAATTCTACATCTAACAATGGAGTGAAACTTGTCTCTAATCCATTTAGAATTATTTTATGTTGATATTTTTTTATAAAAAAAAATAACTGTCTAGAATAAGTTGTCGTAGGAAATTGTTTCTAGTAATAGCGTAGAAACATTTTAAAAGTTAAAATAATGTGATCATAAATTTCTAGAGCGAAATATGAATTCAAAAGACGGTAGCAAATTACATTTTACTAGAAAAATTCCTAGTTGAAATCATTATTTCAACTCGACTAGGTATCTTTGAAAATTTCGTACCAGCAGTGGTGGGCGGAAATGGTGGCTGGAGAAACCCTTCTTCTTTACTATCCACTTTTTTCACACTTTCACTATAAAAGAAGATATATCATAATCGATAAAGTCCGTCTCCCAAAAGGCACCCGCATAAAAGAGTGGCGCTGAAAAAGGAATTCTTTTAGGTATAGCGTTTCGGCACAGCCAGAAGGAAACGTCGACACTCATCGATAAACGGTGAACCACATTGACTGTGATTAGTCACCGGATGGGAGTCTTCTTCGATTCGACTTGTCGGGAGCTTCGATATGTCGCAAGTCCCGCGGTTAGTCCGCACCTCAAACTGTAGCTACAGCCTCGAGAGGGCCCTCAATCGGTGCGCTATAGTCATTATCATCAACCCTTCATCTGTGGCGCCTTCTTCCGCTTTGATTCTTAGTGGAGGGGAGGATTTAAGGTCAACACATATTCTCCATTTGGAAGACCACATATATGTGAGCTTGGGTAGAGCTGTGTCCTCACCTGACGAGGCCATGGCTCTTTCCATACCCAACACCTCGATAGATTCCTGATTCTTTGGATCTCTTCCATCCCGGAGAAGAACCATCCTGGTTGCCATGGAAGCGAAGCCCTAGAGGGGATCAGTGCCAGGAGCGAGTAACTGTCTTTTGAAGCCACGCCTGAGGCTAGCTGAGCCCCCTCCCCCATCTCGTAGAATAATCGGATGTCCCCATACAACCACTGTCTCCACGATGTTGACGGGATAGCTGTAAATTTTCTCCATGGTCTGCCCGGTTAGGGGGGGGGGGGTATTAAGCAAAAAGACATCCATCACTTAGCTATGACGACATAGCACTTCATGCGAGGGGGTGCTATGGGGTTACCCCCCCCCCCCCGGTCCGGTCAGTGTCCATCCCTGGGCAGAAAGGCCCTCGAGGTGATTCGAGGGCCTTCACTCGTCTCTCCATCCTGAAATTTGACAAATTTTATCATCAGCAGTCCACAATCGACGTGTTGACATACAGACGTGACTAATATTTACATTTAAACTGAAAGTTATAAATTATCGTTCTCTAATTTTGGACGCATCCTTTCTCTAAAGACACATTACTTTCGTCATTATTTTTTTTTTACTATCGGCTTTTAATGAAATTAATCCTGGACTCATGGACTCAATATAGGCGAATTACCAAGAAGATTCTCTTGAATTTTCATGGAAAATTAACGGAGTATTTTTAAGACAATTTTGTTGGGGTTATTTTGTTCTTTAGTTTTGGACAGCAGTAACAAACGAAGTCAATTTCCTTGATGGCGACAGACATACAGATGAAGAGAAGGAGAATAACAAGAGAAAGGGAAGAAATGCAGACGATGATGAAGAGGAACAGACAAATCTTTAAAACCCTCAATCCAAAGACCAGAGAAGAGAAAAAATAGGACGTGGGGGCCTGGGGCGGGGCAAGAGAAGGTAATGAATCGCGGCACGAACCCCGAATTTTGATGACCCCGGCCTGATCCTCCCAGAAGGGGTCAAGTTCATACTAGCGAGTAACCTTATAAAAATGTGTTCGTAGAAACCCCCATCAGTGAACTACCTGGTCCCACCCATCCGGATTTATGAGGTCTGCCATTGGAACCATCCCAAGCGTCCTCTTTTCTCCTCAATTTCTTGTTTTGTCTGTCCTTTGCCTCCTGGTCAGAGTCGATTGAGGGGCAGCGCCCTCCCTCTCTCTTCCTCGATCCAAACAAAGGGCATTCGTGATTGAAGAGCCTCTCACAACCTATTATTCTTGCTCGTCGCGGCTTTCTAGGCAGAATTCAGGGCTTTGGGCAAAGTGCCTTTGAGGGCACTTTTGGATTCTTCTAGGAAGAGTTGCGAGGACGGAGGGGACGCGCACACGGGAGGAGGCAGCTAGCACCTCTTCCTGAGCTTTGACGCTTAACCGTTTCTTCCGGCAACGTAATAAAGACACCAGGAGGTGAGTCCCGTCGCACCCTAGGCTCCCCCCTCCCGTCTAAACAAGTCCCTGGATGAAGGACTCTAGCGGAAGGCTGCTCCGAACCACTGAACGGTCTCTGCCCACGACTGCTCATTTAATGCCACTCGGGTCAATGTCACGTGTGCTCTTCATAATTGGCATCCAATGGCCGACCCCATCGGAACAGCGGGGAGTAGGGTACCCGTCCTGGGTGAGCGAGGGGCCTCATTTGCTCCCCGGCACAGCGCCGTGTTTTCAGCCTACCACCCACGGACAAAGTTTCTGCTGAGTCACGTCTCTGATCGGGCGAATAAAGGCGTCCTTTCAACTGAGCGGCAAGTGAGGCTTATTTGGCACGATCCTCGAAAAACCTTGAAGATGCACGGATTAATGTTTGCGCATGCGCAGCGATAGAATTTAGCGCGGCTGTCATCGCTCTACTAGTCCTTTTCGGGGATACAGCACCCTCCGGCACTACGTAGAGCATCAAGTGCAGTGTCATTAAAAACCAACGCCTAGATCCAAACCTCGAAAGCAAGAGGAGGGTTCCACCGAGGTAACGTGATTTGAAATCGATATACAATCCATCAGAGAGCTCCCACCCCCTCGCCTTTGGTATAAAACAAAATATACTTTCTAGGTTATTGATAACTATCAAACGGCCCACAAGTTGTTTTAAGGTGAACTTAAATCCTTGGGGATACATAACGAGGACAAACACCTACCGCAGGTGACTATTGGGAACTATAAGAGTGCTAAAAATGTCTCCAAGCTTTTCGGACCAAGCATAGTTGACATGGTCTTGGAGGGAAACGAGATTTGGCATGTGATCTCTTACATGCGAATGAAAGTTAGCTCACGGTAAAATAGATTCAATTCTGAATTAAAAAATGGTAGGGGGAAACTGAATAGGCAGGAAGATAGTTGATGTACATGGATCAAACTTAAAATTTCCAAGATTTTTTTTATTAACTCTTGCAGAAAAATTGTTAGACCCTACAATGCCGAACTCAGCCAACGGTGATAAGCTGTCTCGCACCGCCAAAGGAAATGTCCTGAACAAAATTCACTATTGATTAAATTCTTCAATATTGACAGGAAAATTAAAAAAGTGATCCAGGAAGAGCATAAAACTATCTGTTTATTAAAGCAACAAATCTCGTGCTTTGGACTGCACCCATTTGTAGAGATTCAAATTTGGCTGTTTTCAAGCAATGGATGCATATTAATCTGAAGATTACCAAGCATATATTTCTACCAAAACAAGCTTCAACTAACAAGGCATTAAAGTAAACTATTAATGTTAAAAACACTACACTATTTCATAACAGAACTAAGTATGTGAGCCTACCCATAGCGTTAAAATTGCTAGTGGATTTGTTATGGCCCTTTGGACAACAAACGATCAGTTGACCGTTAGTAACATAAAATTGGAGAATAACTTTTCTTTACTTAGAAGAGTACTTCAGCTTCTGTTTAGAAGCAGTCAAGTTAAAAAAGATCTCATCAAGGCGGAAACCAGCCACGCTCATTGTGTCCAACTGAGATAATACATACCTCAGCATGAAGGATGGAGTTCTAGGCCACAATACACACAAACGAACTATAGGAGGAGTAAAATTATGTATCGGTGCTCTCTTTGCTAAATCAATGCTCTCACATGAAGATCAAAGAACTGATTTGATTAATAATGTACAAGACTCACGTATTTATGATCCACGAACCAGCGAAAACCCAAGAAATATTGAATATCTTACATGAAAAAAATGGCTGCAGTAAGATTGAACTAAATACAAGTTCAGCACTCATTGGAACAGCCGAGCTCAATTTATGTTATGTATTTACTTCCTACACATTTTTCTATCATTAATTTTAAAGGGAAAAAGAAGGGCATCTTACACATTAAAAAAAAACACATTGAACTAAATTTTATCTAAGATTTGTATTCTAATCCTGATTTATTGAAAATCAAATGAGTACATTTAATGAAGAAGTGACCACGACAAAATGCGTCATTTTTAAGGCACGGTTGTCCCGCTTCTATGGTCCCCATGTTATTTCTGGGTCACCATTAATTTTAAACGGATTTAGGATAGGTTTTCCCACTAAATTAATTTCCCAGGGCCCCCTCCTTTACAATGGGGACCTCATCGAGGCAGTACTGCCTTGGGTTTAAGCTTGTTTCCTTCTAATGATATTTAAATTTATGATAAGAATTATTCAGCGATTCATTAGCCCCAAACCGAATGCAGTGGCCGTAAATCTCGGCGATTAACGATAGGTCAGGACTCTCGATCGCGGTTATGTTGTACTCTCCACTGTAGTTTTGGGGGGCTGGAACTGGTGCTGGCCCCGTGGCGGCAAATGCGATCACGGGAATGCCACACTCAGATGGTAACCAGACAATAAAAAACTAAATTTATTCGTAAATCTTTGGGGCTAGTGGAACAGTCCACCTCTGGTGCTGCTCCTAACACACAACCCTTTCATCAGAATATATATATATATATTATTTTTTTTATTTTTTTTGTGACCCAGCAAAATTTTGACTAAATTCAACTTAAATAACTCATTCCAATATAATTGGATATAAATGAAAATTTGTATAAAACAATTGATATGTATTTTTTATTATGTCTGAAAATTTCAATAATATAAATTTAAATGTATTACTTCAATTAAAAAAATAAATACTCGCGGCATTCAAAAATTTGCTTACCGAATTAAGAAAACGTACTTACTATATTTGTGCGTAGGAAATACGAAATCTGCATGCCTAAGCTATTTATTAGTCTATAATTAGTTGGGGCTTTTCTCTCTCTTTCAGTCATCATTTAAACTTCAAACTTATAAATTGTGTTATGAAACCCACCATCACACTGGCGTCAAGTTGAAATGATAAAATTATAATAGAAGCAGGTTTTAAAGAAACGGTTCGGATGGAAATATAATTTTTCGTGAATTTCCTGAAATTGAATTCGTAGAAGTGTTTATAACATAATTAAAAATAAAAAAAAATACTGATTCGATAGCTCGAATGAAAGGTAGGGGAACCATAATAAAACCGATGCACCTCCTCATACAATCAAAACAACACATAAATTTTAGGAAGAAAATTGTCCTCATCTTATCAAAAAAGGTCAATGGCCTACTTAATCCATATGGAATTTAGTTCAAGAAAAAGTTAACAGCGATATCATAAAATGCATTTCTTCCTATAAAATACGAGTAAGGGCTGTAATGTGACTAAGAAGATAGACATATTGATTATTTATTTCAATAAACGTATAGTGATTTATTTTGATTTTTTTGGACATTATCCTTTGTCGGGAGAAATCAGTAAATTTTTGAGTGACTATATTATTATTTTAATTTAGCAAGACCATTATCCTTATATTAATGAAAATTTCAAAGATAGGGAAGAATAGAAATAGGTTGCGGCAGGCAAAATTTAATTTATATTCACTCATTAACAGATATTCAAGTTTGAATTTAATAAAGTTTGCTGGGCCATCCCATAGATATATGTATATAACGTGCGTACGTGCGTGTGGATTCAATCATGTATCCATGATTAAAATAGAAGCAAAATCTCTGAAAAGTTTATGCATAAATTCTAATGACATCAAATATCCAAGTAGTGGAGATGAAGATTTCCTCGATAACAAGACGTCAATAGTTAGGGCCTAATAAAACTTTGCTTTCCTCAATATTTAGCCCTGACCGGACGAACACCCGAAAGAGAGATGTTCGTGCGACCTGTATTTTCACAATCTTGGGGTTGCGAATTTGCGCAGACAAAAATGAAAAGAAGACAAGAGTATCCTAAGGAGGTTTCCATGGTTACGGCAGGAGGGGTGGAAACCGACACATTGGGACAGAGTAAATCATTTCGACGGATCTTGAGAGCATCCCTCAAAAGGATTCGCTAGACAGCGAATCCTTTTGAGGGATGTCGAGATAAGCGTACGGCCACACAGAATGGTGTGCAATTCATCGCTAGAGCGCGAATCGTTTCGAAGGATCTCAAGAGAATATTGAGAGGCCCTCTGACCAGGGCGTAGGACTCGCTGGACAGCGAATCGTTTCGAGGGATCTCAAGACAAGACTACAGCAAGATTGGATTGGTGGTTAAGTAATCACTGAAGAGTGAATCGTTTCGAGGGATCTCGAAAGAAGTAGTTAGAGCGCTCTGACTAGGGCGTAATTAGTCGCTAAGAACCAATAGTTTCGAGGGAATCCCACAGAAACCCTGGAATCTTTTACAGAGATCTCGAGAGAAGACTATGGCCCGCTCTGACCCCGGCTTGTTTACTCACTGAAGAACGCATCGTTTCCAATGGATCTCAAGAGAAGATTGGCTTACGGTGTGTTCTGACTGGAGCATAATTACTTGCTGAAAGGGATTCGTTTCGAGGGATTGCAAAAGAAGAATACGGCGCGCTCTGCCCCTAGCGAGAGTACTTGCTGGGTATTGAATCGTTTAGAGAGATCTCGATAGAAGACGACGGCGCGGTCTGACCGTGACGCATTTAGTCGCTGAAGAGCGAATCCTTTTGAATGATCTCAAGAGAAGATTATAGCGCGCACTGAGACTGTTGCAATTAATAGCTAGATTGTGAATCGTTTGGAGGGATTTCGAGAGAAGACTGCGAATCGTTCAAGGGATCTCGAGAAAAGTCTACGGCCCGCTCTGATAGTGGCGTAATTACTTGCAGGAGAGCGAAACTTTTCGAGGGATAATGAAAGAAAAATATGGCGCGCTCTCAAAGGGACGCATGTATCCTGTGTAGAGCGCATCGTTTCGTGGGCTCTTGAAAGAAGAACAAAGCACGTTCTGAATGCGGCATAATTACTCGCTGACGACCGGATCGTTTCGAGGAATCTCGAGACAAGACGACGGTGCGCTCTACCCGGGGCGGAATTAGTCGCTGGAGAGCGAATCCTTTCTAAGATCTCGAGAGAAGTATTCAGTGCGCTCTGCACAGGGAGAAAGTACTCATTGGAGATTGAATCGTTTGTAGGAATCTCGATGGAAAACTACAGCGCACTCTGAATGGAAGTAATTACTCTAGGGAGAGGGAAATGTTTCGAGGAATAATTAAAATCGCTGTAAAGCTAATCGTTTATAGGGAAATCGTGAGAAAAATTTGGCGCGCTCTCAGTGTGGTGTACTTACTTGCTGGTGAGCGAATCGATTTGAGGGATGTCAAGACATGACGAACGCGTGTTTTGACTGGGGAGTAATTACACACTGGAGAGAGCTACTTTTTTCTAGGGATCTCGAGAGAAGATTCCGGTGCGCTTGAAGTGAGGCCTAAGTCACACTGGAGATTAAATCGTTTCGAAGGATCTCCATAGAAGATTACAGCCACTCTGAACGGAACGTATGTACTCGAGGGAGAGCGAATATTTTCGCTAGATCTCTAGAAAAGACTATGACACGGCCCCGACAGGAGCGTAATACTCTCTGAAGAGTGAATCATTTCGAGGTATCTCTAAAGAAAAATACAGCTCACTTGGACTGGGCCGTACTTATTGCTGTTTGTGTATGGTTTCGAGGGATCTCGAGAGAAGAGTACGGCACGCATGAACAGAGACTTTTGTACTCACTGGACAGAGAATCGTTTTGATGGATCTCGAGAGAAGACTGGCGAGTTCTGACAGCGGTGTAATTGCTCGGTGCAGAGCAAATCTTTTCGAGGGATGTGGAGAGAAGACTGAGCAAGCTCTGACCAGGGAGTAATTAGTCGCTGAAGAGCGACCCATATCTTGTTTTACATTTTCTTTTAAATACTATAATAGCCAATGTTCTCCCTAGGTTAGTCGTGGAGCTATTAATAGAAAACTAACTCTGGGTCGGATTGCCTCACTTGTTGAAAGTTTTGAAGGTCGTAAGGTAATATGGTCATAAGGCAGAATAATTGAGAGCACGCGACTTAGATCCAAACATCGATGAATTGGAAAAGTTTAGCAAAAACGCGTAGGAAAAAATTCCATTCCAAGTTTGTTTGAACCTATGAAAAAACTATATCGTTTAAGGAGTGTCCTGATGCAATAAGGTTATACATATATACCATAGAGTAGTAGTTATTAATGTATAGGATAAGAATACTTTTGATTGCAAACTGTATTAGAAATTTAATTTTCCCTTTATGTATATACCACACTTGGAATTTTGTGGGTGTGTCTATTAATACATTCGTCTCAATACCCCGTAATTTACCTTGCAATAAACAGTTCCTGAACTATGGGGAAAAATTGTGGTATTTAGGTAGGGATATGCATAATTTCTGGAGCATGTGTATGGATAATCTAGGTAACACCTCACCCTCACTTCGGTATTCTCTATATACCTCACATTCAGGATACTCTATAGACCTCAGCCTCAATTTGTGATTCTCTCTAAACCTTACCATCACTTGAGGATTATATGTAACGGGTGACCCAAAAGTTACTACACATTTTTAAAAATTAATAACACAAAAACTAATTAAGTTATAAAAGTGGGTGATAAATAAAATGAAAGAGAAGATCTTGGATTTTTATTATTTAAATATAATATTCTTCGAATGTTCTCCATTATTGTCAAAACAAAGGCGGATTCTTTGCACCATATTTCCCATGACATTTTCCAAAACATCAGGAGTAATTTTGTCGATTTCTTTAATGATGTTTTGTTTCAATTCTTGAAGATTATTAGGTTTATTTACGTATACCTTTTCTTTAAGGTATCCCCAAAGGAAAAATCTGGAGGGGTAAAATCAGGTGATCGTGGTTGCCAAGAAACGTCACCTAAACGTGAAATTAACCGACCAGTGAAGGCTGCTCTTAGTGTTGCCATGGTTAACGAGTGTTCAATAACAGCCACAAACGTCAACTAGGATACGTTTCAGTCAACTAGGGATTTCTCGAACATCATTGCAACGCATCCTAGCAAAAGAATTGAATCTTCATCCATACGAAATTCAAATAACTCAACAATTAAATATTGCAGACCATCAAAAAAGAATAAACTTTGCACGCGAAATTTTGAGACTAACAAATGATCCGACTTTTACCTCGCACCTAATCATGTCCGATGAGGCCCATTTTCACATTACTGGATACGTTAATAAACAAAAGTACAGATTCTGGTGTGCTGAAAACCCCATGATAATTCACGAGCAGCCTCTTCATGCACAGAAAGTTACGGTCTGGTGCGCATGCCCAATTCGAGATTCATTGGTCCCTACTTCTTCGAAGATGCTGACGGAAAAACAGTCACGTTTCTTGGCCACCACGATCACCTGATTTTATCCCTCCGGATGTTTTCTTTTGGAGATACTTTAAAGAAAAGGTATACGTAAAGAAACCTAATAATCTTCAAGAATTGAAACAAAACATCATTAAAGAAATCGACAAAATCACTCCTGAAGTTTTGGAAAATATGGTGCAAAGAATCCGCCTTTGTTTTAACAATAATGAAGAAGATTTAAAGGATATTATATTTAAATAATAAAATTCCAAGATCTCCTCTTTCATTTTACTTATCACCCACTTTTATAACTTAATTAGTTTTTGTGTTATTAATTTTTAAATATGTGAAGTAACTGTTGGGCCACCCTTTATATAGATCTCAACATTATTTGTGTGTAACAATGTGTAATAGGATTTTTGCCCTCGGGTAACAACTGTTATTTTCTATTTGCTTGTGTCTAGAATACATGCAAAAAACACTGTTATTTATTTCAAACTTTGCTTCTGTGTCCAGAATAATGATATTTATATGAAATTTACCTGTCGAGGGTTAGCCGAGATTAATATTTTTTATTTTTATTAAGATTAATAAAGTGGGTCGTACGTTCGTACTTCCAGTGATCGCTTCATGATCGATCTCTAAGAGCGCTTTTCTTATTTTTATTCTATTGAATGAATATAAAGGGGAGTTCTCTCTTTAATATACTAATTACTGCCAACGCAACTTGTTCAAGGATAATTTAAACACTTCAACGAAAATAGACCTTTACTGTACATTAATCAACTCAAACAAAATTAATATATACACGTACAAAATACAACTTAAAAATGGTTCTTAAGTCCCGTTACCGACACTCGGTTTCTGGTTGCTTTAAGGGAGAACAATTTACTTTAAAAAAAAATCGTCTTTAAGATATACAAATAATCTACGTTAAACGCACGGGGACATGAAAAATAGAATTGATTACTCACATAAGGTAGTGTGGTTTATCCAGAGAATCCAGACGAAATACCTTCATTCGAATATTGTCAGGAGAGGCGTCGTGAGTGTTGTTTATTTGCTTCTCAATAGAGGGCGTTACTTTGAACGAGGGGTGGACGAGTGACGTCACGCGGAATTTTGAGGAGACGGAGGAGAAGGAACCAAAACAAAACGGCGATTGAAGAGGCGATGCGTCGGGCGTTTATAACCTTGAAAAGATTTTCTCAGACGAGGCTTGAAGATGGCTGTATGATTTTCTAGCAATTTGGTTTCGCTTGTAGAGCTTCTCTCTTGGGTGAGAAATCTATCTAGGTTGAATGTTAAAAAGATCACTTGACGATCTTTGGTAATCAAACTGTGCCAACGGTACTTGGAGGTAACATCACTTGACGATCTTTGTAAATCGAACTGTGCCAATTATGCTTGGTGCAATCTGGTATTGCCCAAGAAAATGAAAGTCCTTCTTAACTTGCTGGGGTAATTCTATCCCGGCAAGTTCTTATCGATGTCGTGACGAAACGCAAAAAGTCCACTTTTTCTCCTGACGAACAGTTTTATACTAGAATTACTCCATCGGGGTAATAGGAGGGGGAGGGGGATAGCAAGGGGAGACCCAAGGGTGCCCCGGCTATTGGGCGTCTGCTATTTCTCTTCCTAGACATTTTGAACTTAGGGAAACTGGATATCACGTTGAATCGACAGACGTGGGTATCAATTCAGCCGTGCTTGGCGTCGTGTCGCTCTGGGAGAAGAGCGCAATACGAGATCGACAGTTTGAATTTTTGACTTGTTTGTTTATAAATACACCCTCGGAGGGTAGGCCTTTTGAGCAGAGGTCAGGAATAACTGTCTTCTAAATTTACCATTTTTATCGTACTTGTATGTTACCGGAGACTGGGTAGAGTGGCTTAGAGAAACCCAGGTGGGTTTTGTTTTTCTATCATTGTTTTTCTTCGCCCTGGGAAAGACTTCGATATATATATATATATATATATATATATATATATATATATATATATATATATATATATATATACTCGGAACTTCTTAACTGCCTAAGTTAACTCGTATATCTCTACATTACCTATTTCCTCTGGAAGGAAGTGGCGAATTTGAACTTTCATTTGCATAAAGTAGAAACAAAACGACATGATACAAAGATAGCATTTATTTATTCTAGAATTACATAAGTGAGACAATTAAATTATTAGAAATGAGTAGTTTTCTGTGATTTACGCTTATATTGTAAATTACTTTCACGAATCAGACCCTAAATATAGTCTCCCATCACATTTTTATTATACGATCCTTGATAGCGGCGTTCAAAGTCCAGTAGATCCTGGCGAAAGCGCTCGCCATGCTCCTCTGAGTACGTTCCCATGTTCTCCTTAAATTCATCAAGATGAGCGTCAAGAATATGGACTTTCATGAACATCCTGCAACCCACCTTGCCGTAGTTTCTCACCAAGTTCTCAGCAATCTATACATAGTTTTCGGTTTTGTGATTACCTAGGAAGCCCAGAACCTCTAGAATAAAGCTGTTCCACGCTGCTTTTTCCGTCCTAGTGAACATCTCGGGTAAACTCCTTGCATTTCATGATCTTTTGCATTTGTGGACCAACGAAGACCCCGGATTCCACCTTTGCCACAGATAGCTTAGGAAAGAAATCTTGGAGATACTTGAAAGCTTCAGACTCCTTATTTACAGCTCTGAAGAATTGTTTCATAAGGCCAAATTTTAAGTGCAGAGGAGGAAACAGAATTTTTCGGGGGTCCAACAAAGGCTCTCATTTGACGTTGCTTCTCCCCACACTAAATTTGGTCCGTTGTGGCCATCCGTTGATGGTAGTGTGCCACATTGGAGTTACAGGCGATTCCGATTGCCTCAAGCAGCCCAGTCAGATTGTGACAAAAGCAAAGCTCATCTTGACATGTAAAAAAGCTTGAAAACACTGGCGACGCTTTCTCTGACCCGATATTTGGACACTGTAATCTATCAAATCCCACTGATTGAGTCTCGAAGTTAAAAGCTCGTCATTGGACTTTGTGAAATTGAGATTTCTGACAAGATCATTGAGATCTCTTTGGCTGGGGTAGTATATGGGTTTCTCTCGTCAGTTGCACCTCTGTAATCTGGATCAATGACTTCATCCTCTTATGAACTGCTTTTCCTTTCTAAACACTGCTGCTATCTTTTGGGATGAGTGGGTACGGGGAGCTCAGAACTGTGTGGCACTGGCGCAATAGATGACTGAAGGTCTGGATACATGACAACAGGCGCATTTTTCCTGCTCGATGTTTGGAAGGGTTCACTATGCAGAAGAAACAATTGCTTGAGTGGTCTGTTGGTTTCCTCCAAATTCCCGGGATAGCGAAATTCATAGCTCTCTTTTCTCCACTACACCATCCTGTAAAAAAACAAAATGAAAACATAAGTATAAATATACAAATACTTTTCACTTAGTGTTATTAGAAATGTTTTAAAAAATCCAGTATCCAAATAACCTAAACACTATAAATATATATATATATATATATATATATATATATATATATATATATATAACCTTCCAGAGTTCTTTTGCAGAGCTCGTAGGTGAAATGAGGTGCCCACGGTTTGTCTTGATCTCCAACTGGCAATATGCCTTGTAGGTCTCACACATTTTAACAGATCTCTCTACAGAGTACTTTTCCGCTCTTATCTTAATAAATTTGCCACAAACATAGCATAATGTGTCTGTCGGATGCTTACAACCTCTTGATGCCATGCGTGACGAATGCTTCTATCAATGACGAGTGACAATGTCTGCGCTGTGACGGCTAGAGTTAAACTGATCTGTTAAGTAGACATTCTTTGTATTTTTACAGTTATCTACGTTGTCAGAATGTTATAGAAATTCATCAAACATATAAACAATTCTCGAAAGTTCTAGAAATCTCTAATTTATTTTTACCAAATTAGTGCTGAATCTATTTGGAATGTAAGAGAACTGCCATTGCTGTCCAGGTCGCAAAAAAAAACAAAATATAAGGGAAATAATAGCTATTACTACCGTATTACTGTTCTAAAACTTTTTAAATACACTATATCATGTTTATACCATAACTTAAAAAAATAAACATAACCCTTGAAACTTTTTATGTATTTTTACTATTGCATCAAAATAATGTTATTTATCATAAATGGGCTAATTTAAAAATTCAATGACCTAGCCACAAAGGTAAAGCTTTAGGATTAAAATTGACTTTTTGATTTAATAGAGCCACAAACAATTGGGAAATAACACTTTTAACCCAAGGGCAAGACAAAGGTAAAATTATGTTACGACTGTAATCTATGGAAAACACACTCACTTGGGGAATCTCTATGGACCTCACCCTCTTTTGCAAATTCGATTTTGACTTCAACCCATCTTGGGGAATATCTATATATCTAACGCTCACCGCTCACTTAAAGGTTTTCTATAGGCCTCATCCTCCTTTAGGGATTCTATATAGACTACAACTTCATTTGGGGATTTTCTATGGAAATCACCTTCATTTGGAAAATCTCAATAAATCTCACTTCACTTGAGGATTCTTGATAGACCCAAACTTACTTTGGAATATTTCCTGGACCTTACTCTCAAAAGAGCATAATTTATTGACCTCACACTCGTGGTATTTGCAAAGTTTACATGTTGATAATTCCTAGTATATGAAGGCTGTATTTAAGAGAACTTTTTAATGTGAGTGACCGACACGGCCGCGAGGCCGACGCTGGGAGCCGTACAATTCTGGTGCTTCCCGATCTATCAGCAGCATTTTACACCGTTGACTAATTCGTTCTTCTACATCTTCGTGACTTCATTGGTGTATCTGGAAATGCTCTAAACTGGTTCCACTCTTATCTGTCATTTCGTGTCCATTCTCTCCATATCGGGGGTGAGGTCACTCGAGAGCTGCTGATTTCGTTACATCTCACTTTGATTACTGTAAATCTCTTCTCACTGGAGCCGCACAACACTACAATTTGTCCCCTTTAACCTGTCCAGAACTTTACGGCACGAGTTCTCCTCTGTAGAGGACGGTTCTCTCGTACTATACTCCCGCCCTGTGAACTGTACTGTCCGCCCATTAAATTTCGAATTACTTTTAAATTTCTCTTTCTCACATTTAGAATTTCAAACATCAAAACTCCACCTTACCTATACTCCACATTGGCTGTGTCCAGACAACAAAGAGCACTTTGCTCGGGAAGGGCCCTCTCTCTTTTTGCCCTTTGCCCTTCGCAATCGTCTCTGTTGCATAGGTGATCGTGGCTTACCAGTAGCTGTCCCTACGCTGCCGAATGGTCTACCTCCTGGCATAAGCTTCTCTTCCTGCCCTGGTGCTTTCAAGCGGGCTCTGAAACCCCACATCTTCCGTTAGGTCTTTTACTAGTCGATCGACGGGCGCCCTCGAAAGGCTTCAAGGTCTTGAAGAGCGTCATGTAAAACCTTTATTATTATTATTTTTTTTTATTACAAATTCAGGACTTTTTTCGAAGCAGAAGGATCCATCCTTAAGCTGTACACACACTGCTTCTTTTTCATTTAAGATATTTCTTTTTATACAAATTGAAATATAAATAAAAGACAGTAATAACAACAATCAATAATAATAACGCCAACGAGAGAGAGAGAGAGAGAGAGAGAGTGAGAGAGAGATACAAAAACACAGAGAGAATTTTGGAAATAGCGTCTGGCCCTCTTTGAATGATCCGGTGGTTCCCATCTTAGAGATGGTGATAGATCTGAAGACCGAGTCGAAGCGGAAGTTCCTTTTTCGGGAGGTTAAAATTTAGGAGGGACTCAATTAAAGGCGCCTCAACTACTTATTGTTTGAGCCAGTGATTGGCCACATAAGCACATAAATTCTACTTTTGCCCAATTGACGCCTATGATTAGTCCAGGTTATCTTATGTCGTAAGTTTCATCGCGATTTTTTTCACATGGAATTAACTTATCAAAAATACACCTCAACTTTAAGGAAAAAATTATATTACGCTTTATCTGTCCTTTAATTTTAACGCCCATTAAACTCCATAAATAATATTGCAAGTATTAAGAAAGCTAAAAAGAAATGAGGGTGAAATCGTCGTGTTAAAACTTAATAAGCGACGAAGAGACATTAAAAGATATTAAAAACATCTTAAAAGATTAGTCCAATTTTAAAAATGAGGTTTTTTTTTTCCATTAACCCCACTCTTCCCTATATGCACGGTATCCTTAAGACCATCAAGGATCAATGTCCCTTTCGCCCCATTACCTCTCGCCCTATAGATTAGCCCAAGGATATGCATCTTATTTATCTCCCATTTTAGGCCGTATTTCTGTATCAGACATTCAAAATGATAAAACTTCACCCTTAAAGTTAAATCCGACAATGTTGATATTAGTAAACGCAAGTTCCTATACTTGGATGTAGATTCGCTTTTCACCATAGCACCTAACATGACGTAACATAATTCAACGGATGATAAAAGCCACAAGGGCCTAACAGAAGTCATTCAAGTGAATTAAAAAGCCCCTGAGTAAAAAATACATTAGTCATACGCTTCATCCACGGGATTGTCTCCAAAATACTGCTTCAAAGGCATCACCAATCAAAGCTGGTCAAAAACTAAATCATGTAGCTACAATATCAATATTGATATCAAAATATGTGCCTATGGTCACCGCCACACAAAACTCAAAAACCACCATCATATTCCCTTCCCATATACTCATATAACTTTCCTTTAAACGCATTTAAATTTGGACTACCCACAACATGTCGGGTAATTTATTTCAGAAAAAATATTTCCGTAAATCTAACCTACACATTTGTTGATTTTAATTTCCAAGTGGTGGGACCCTTAGTCGTATTATTACCCTCAAATAATAAAAAATGCCATCATCCAATTTATATATCCCAGAATAAAATGTAAAAAGCTCAATCATATCCCCTTCACACATCTCTCAAAGGAGAACATATTCAGTACCCTCAGTCTATCTACATTTTCGAGGTACTTCAGGGAAGGTATCATCTTTGTTTCCTTCCTCTGCACTGATTCCACCAGATTTATATCATACTTAAAATGCGGGTAACATACGTGCATAGTCGTTTGTCCTGGCACCACTTATATAATTTAAGGATAACATTACTTTTTTAACTAGAATTATTTTTTATGAAGCAAAACACTCTATTCACCTTTTGTTTTGCCTAAATTTACTGACCTACCTATTACTACTCTTAAACCCTTCTTATCCTCGACTGTGTTCAATCAATATGTATTTATTTCGTAGCTATTTCTTCATTATCCCTTCGCATGTTAATTTAAAAGTCATATGCCCCTCGTGTCCACCCGTGTGGCCACGATACTAATATATTCAAATTATTCTGAACTTTAGAGTGTCCTCAACTTCCCTTACCGCGGCTGTCAACTTGACGTCATCAGCCAAAACTGACACTAATATTGACTGTCTTCCCCAAGATCCTTTAAAGAGGGTTTTCAAATGATTTAGTATCAGTTCCGCGTACCCAATTCAGCAATGGAATACATTTCTCCTAATCAGATGTGTTTTTTTAGATATGCTATTTTTTTTAATAATGGTATGTCTCAACTAATGTTACAGAACCCGTGCTTATTTATTGTTGTTTTTTTTGCTCTAACTCATCACATGTTCTTTTAAAATAGCCTTTTTTTTATTTTAAGATCCGGATTGATACTTCTATTATGTGTAAAAGTGAGCCCGATATCGTCGAGCAAGAATTACAAATTTGTGAATTAGTTATATCACGCTTACTTCGGAGCATGTGTTAAATAACCTATGTAATCGGAGGAATAATACAATTAAGATTATGTCATTTAGTGTTCCGGTGGTATCAATGGAAGGGAAAGATCACACCACACATTTATCTGTTGACAAAACTCTCTTATGTAAAAACAAGTTCTGCTAACCAAATGTCGTGTGCTCTCACTTATTCTGATTTATGACCTTACGACTTTCAAAACTTTCAACAATTCCTGGACTAACCTTGAGATGACCTTGAAAATTATATCATCTGAAAAAAAATGTAAAACAATATAAGGGTTTCAAATTTCGATAGAATCGGCCGAATAGTTATGATGTTATTGCCAAATAATTCCCCCTCTAACCTTTGGAGGACTTTGGCAATTCAATCATTCGAAATAAAATGTAAAACAACATAAGATTTTTAAATTTCGTTATAATCGGCTGAATAGTTATGAGGATATTGCCAAAACAAAATAATTCCAGGGCTAACCTTGGGGAGACCTTGGCAATTATATCATTCGAAAGAGAATGTAAACAACATACGGGGTTTCAAATTTCGTTAGAATCGACCGAATAGTTACAATGTTATTACCAAAAAAAAAAACAAAAACGGGGACCGCCGACATAGTGTGAGAGGTTGAGTCGCCCGCGGCTAAAAATAACTTCTGCTTGATATTACCATTAATTAATGTGGCTGTTACTAAAAATGTTTTATCGTTTGAATGAGTATTAAAGGCAAAAATATGGCTTCTCCATTCGAAATCTCTTGATCCTTTTCTTTGCTGACACTTCATGGAATACGTTGAATCGGAAATATGATCAAATATTTCTGCCGTGGTATAGAAAGGACCGACTGATGGCAGGGGTTCGTACATATGGGTTGTTTACGTAGTACGCCAAAACTCCTGGATTACGTTTTATCTCTAAGAGTGCTATATATTTAATTATTGATTAATTATTATTATCTGATTATTACCTCTTTAATCTTTAAGGGTTCCTAGTGCCTTGTTTAGCGTTTCGAAGATTGAATAAAAATTTGTTAAAAAAACTAAAACTTTAATTAACACAAAAAAAACATGAACCAACACAGAAATGAATTCAATAATTTTAAGTGAGGCTTTCTAAAATGACATACTTGAAATTATAGTGATGGTTGACCCACAGCTCACTTTAATATAAAAAAATGCAAACGGACTTTACTGAAACGGATACTGGGGTTTAAATACCTTTGTAGCTTCCTACTAGAATCGGGTTTAAGTCTGACCTTGAACTCAATGGTTACGTCACCTTAAGAATGTTTTTGCCTGAATGACGCGTGCCGCTTGTCCAGATGTGTTCGTACGGGCGAAATAGCTTTAAAGCCACGGAGGACTTTGGCGCGTGTGGCAGATGGAGAGACTCACACCTTCGGTAGGAAATCATCTCACCACGGGGCAGTGAAAGAATGTTTCTTTCTTTTCTTCGGATTACTCTGGAGAATAATTTGCGCTGGCTAGCGATGAGCCAATGCGGGAATCCTTTGACTCAGCGGAGTGCTGGAGGGAGTTCACTCGGGGTATTCCTCAAGGGCGAGGACTATCTAGGTGCTTTGAGAGATACACCAGGATAGGGCGTTTCTCTGATAAGAGTAAGTTGAACTTGCTTCTTAAATCAAGTTAACTTAAAGTTCGGTGTGACCACCAGGAACAGGCTCGAAGATGAGCTTCTCCTTATTTCAGGTATTCCTCAAGGGCGAGGACTATCTCGGTGCTTTGGGCTACAGCAGGATAGGAGGTTTCTCTGACGAGAGTAAGCTGAACTTGATTCTTAAATCAAGTTAACTTAAAGTTCGGTGTGACCACAAGGAACTAGCTCGAGGATGAGCTTCTTCTTAGTTCCTTCTGTTGGTAGCCCGGGCTCTTGCCAGGAACTTCGTCGCCTTGATGACTAACGTAATCTACCTCGTTTTTCCAAAGATATTTGCTATTATACGTCGCCACCTCACTGGGGTAGGGTAGGAGGGGGAAGGGGATGTACAGGTCGCATGAAGGTTCCTCCTCCAATGGTTTTTCACAGAGCGTCGTACCTCTGATCCTGAGTGACCTTTTGACTTTAGGGAGACACTCCTCCAATTTCGCAGCTGAGGTGAAATTGAATACCCGCTCTTAGGGAAAATCTTGCTGTTTTAACCGTTCAGCTTCTCATCAAGACGAAGGGCGAGAAGGGGGTGGTTAAGAGTTTGGGCTACGGTGTCTACACTGCCAGGATGTTGTGGTTAACGACCAGCGGCTCACTTGTGATGGGGGAAGGGTATCGATTCCCTTACAATTTCACAAATTTAAAACCTTGGTGTTATGTAGATGACCTATTTTATTATGAACAGAAAACTTTACTCTGCCTTTCCTTTATATGCCCATCCACCGTAATATAGATATCAATTCTCTCCAACTTGCTCTTTAATGTAATCCTACTCATTCAAATGATTACTTAAATTTTTTGCTTCTCTATGGACTTCACCTTAACTTGGGAATTCCCATGGACGAAAGTTGGGAGGTAGGAAGAGTGAGGGGGTAGGATGGACGGTCCATCGCCCGTGTAGTCAAAAGAGGAGACTACTTGAGGTTCAAAAGACCCGGAGAGTGCTTGGTAATTTTCTTAAATTACTTTCATTTTATGGCAAAGCAAACTGTACATTATAATAGATGATTCTTGGGGTATTTGTCAGTAAATCTTTATTTTTCTTCGATATATGGGAGTGAATCTTTTGGATGGGAGCGGGAAAATGATCCTCTTTAGGTGATTGCGAGGTTGGAGAAGTAGACAATGGGTGGGTGGGGACTGGTAGGAGATGGAAGTTGAAGAATAAAAATTTCAATGGTGTGTGGGGGGGGGGAGGAGGAGACCCAGCTGACTTTGCGCGTGAAAGCATAAATCATATGCCGAATTAAGCAACCTAAAATTATACTTGAAAGGTCGCTTGTGTGAGAAAGCGTTTGTGGAAAACTGAATGAGAGGTGGGGTTTAGGAGACACTCCGGAGATATGACCGTGGTACAGATTTGTGCGGGTGAGTGAGAGAGGCGATAAGAATTAAATGCGGAGTTTCCAAAAAGTGATTATGTAGTGGAATATGTGGTCTCGTCAAGTTCAGACCGAGTCTCGCCTTTAATTAACAAGATCAGGGAAACGAGCAATGGCTGAGGCGCCCCTCTCCCTTCTCTCCCTCTCGTCATATAGTTCCTCCCTTTCAGAACAAAAAGTTCGTTGCATCCAAATGAGTCTAGAAAACGACTGTTCAAACGGATCCATTGATCACAGGAATATCAGGATCAAGTAAAGTTTCCGCCACACATGCCAGTACGGCCCAGTACCAACATCTACTATAAGAAAAACTGCAGCGTGGTACTTTAATGCGCAAGATCCTATCGCACATCTTATCTTGAGAATGATGATAAATAAATACGTGACCCTCACAATTTGTTCGATTCCTTTTACCAACCCGTCCATCGTTAATAAGGAAAAGTGAAAGTATTGTATTCATTATCTTTATCTCTCTTTCTCTCTCTCGCACACAAACACATACATTCATAATTCGGTTTTAGACTCCTAAAATTATTCTAAGAAAGGAATCCTTTTGTTGGGTCCACTCCTCGCAGCTACTAGCGAAGCAAAAAGTAACTTGTAGTTCATCGTTAGTATGTGAGACCTAACTCCACAACTCCATTGTCTCTAACACATCACGTCATTCCACAACACCATTGACCTCAACATCTGTCACTCCATAATTCAAATGGTTCCAATACTTAACGTCACTATTGCCCCCTATTGACCTCAATTGACCCCAACTCCTGGCGTCATACCCCAACTTAATTTGGTCTAACACCTGATGTCATTCCCAAACTCCAATGTCCCCAATTGACCTCAATTGACCCCAACTCCTGGCGTCATACCCCAACTTAATTTGGTCTAACACCTGATGTCATTCCACAACTCCAATGTCCCTAGCACCGGACGTCACTCAACTCCATTGGCCTCAACACCTTAGGTTACTCTACAACTCTAGTGACACCAAAACATGGCGTCACTTCAAGAATACTTTGGCCAAAATACCTGACGTCACTCCACAATTTCAATGATTCCAACACTTGACGTCACTCCACAATTTCAATGATTCCAACATTTGACGTCACTCCACAATTCCATTGGCTTCAACGTATGTTATCATTCCACAACCACATTGGATCCAACACTTGACGTCACTCCACAACTCCAGTGGCACCAACAACCGTGGTGACTTCACAACTTCCTTTTCCCGATATCTAACTCCATTGGTTCCAACACCTAATGTCACTCCACTTTTACATTAGCCTGACGTCACTCCATAATTCCATTGGCTCCGAAAGACTCCGTGGTGTAACAGTTTGGTTCAGGTGTTCGCCAAGTTCGGCAATGGGGAATTTATTTCACTTGGTGCCCCCGGTCATTCTGCCTTCCGCACTCAGTCCATAAATTGGGCTCATTTATTCTATTCGCCATCCATTAAAGTTCGCTCCTTCGACGTGAAAATCAATAGGAGAATTACAACTTACGAACTTCTCTCCTACTTGGAAGGCAGATTACACAGGAGTCGCAAACGTTTAATCAAGCTTATGCAACTCATACAATATCTGTATTTAATAATTTAAAATCAGCCGAAAAAAACAGCGAGGGCATTGTACACAGGAAATACGCTAGTAGAATATGTGTTGGAATAAAGGAAGGGAAAATGTATGGAAAATACATATCCTGAAGAGTAAAAGAAGAAGTTACTTGGTGAGTGAGGGAGATCCAACATCTCTGCTGAGGAGGCTCCGCTCGTTTCGTAACGAAAACTCTCCTCCTCTCAATCCATTTATCCCATACTTGTTCGAGTGCAATCCACATATCCCATACTTGTCCGAGTGCAATCCATATATCCCATACTTGTTTGAGTGCAATCCATATATCCCATACTTGGCCGAGTGCAATCCATACATCCCATACTTGGCCGGTGCAATCCATATATCCTATACTTGTCCGAGTGCAATCCATATATCCCATACTTGTCCGAGTGCAATCCATTTTCCCCATACTTGTCCGAGTGCATTCCATATATTCCATACTTGCCCCGAGTGCAATCCATATATCTCATGCTTGTCTGAGTGCAATCCACATATCCCATACTTGTCCGAGTGCAATCCATATATTAATAGGGTAATTTCAGGGGCCTTCAGAATGAGGGTGGGGCTTCACATATAAATGCTTTGGACTTATTGATCCCAATACCCCCTTTTATTATTGCAAGGGACTGCATATCTTTCCAGTAGTTAAAGCGCTTTACTTTTATTGTAATACATTTAATGGTTGAATTGATCGCACAGGTGAATTTCAATATGTATTACCATCCTACAAGGCCAATTTGTCATGCAAAAATTTTATTTTCCATTTAATAGCCACATTAAGTATTTAGTTCAAAGATTTTGCATTCTGAATACCCGAGTCTTTATTTATAGTCCATTCCATGATTCGATATTCCATTGAAGATTCCATTCAAGATCTGAATTGACAATTCCAGAACGCCGCGATTCCCATTGTAGCTTTGGGTCATTAAACTCCTCGCCTCTCTTGGATTTAATTCGAGTCTTTCCGACGCTTCCTAAGTTCATCTTCTGCGATCATTTTAAAGAATTTGGCTCTCATATTAAAGCGTAAATAATTTGAACTCTTATGCCGCGTTCTCCAACCAATTACACATCCTCTCCATTAAATCATGAGTGAGAGAGAGCTTGGGACTCCTCCTTGAATAAATGAGACCAGGCTGAAGCCAGAACAAGTGATGAGTGAAGTGAAAAGTATCAAAGTGGACGGGATTCACTACGACAAATGGCAGGATTCCTTTCCTCCGCTACTTAGATCAAACCTGAACCGAACCATAAATCACACAATTGGTTAAAATTCGCTCGCTGAGTCCTATTCTCATAATTAGATGAATTTTTATTTACAATAAAAAATATAGGCAGAATTCGAAGATCCCAAAGGTCGATTTGCACGAATAAGAAAACAAAACAAAAGAAAAGCGACGAACAATGGTTTAAGAGAATTATGATTAGTACGATATCTATCGTCATGGGTTGGTTACTTCCGCGAACTCATTTTTCCAGGAAACTACAGAATTAGACAGAGAAAGGGAGTTTTTTTTTTGTTCTATGGCGGGATCCAGCGAGGGCATCGCTGCCCAGACAATTAACAATTGGGCCAGAGAGGCTTAATGTCCGCGAACCTTTATAACTGTGGGCCTCTAAATCACTTAGATCTTTCATATATCTTTTTAAATTATATATCATCGGCTGCCGCTGAAAATTTTGCGGAATATATCACTACTTTGCCTCCAAAGCATTTTGCTGGGTAAAATCATATTAAAATGAAGAATATCAAATATTCGTATTGATTCTGTAATAAAAGTCTTGAACTAAAAAAAAAAATAAGAATCCTTTATGTATATTAATAAGCAAGACATCAAAACTACCAGTAAAAATAATGTGTGGCTTGGTGAGGATTCTGTTGCTAACTTCTTCCTAAACTAAGCGTTCTATACCACCCTTCCCTTCTCATGAAGAGTGACTTCAATGACACCCAAAATACTCCTTCCATTGCAAGGGCCAAAAACACATATTAAAACTCTACTTTCTCTGATAATATGTCTTTTTTCCAAGCCATGTACTAGGCAATATCCTTAAGGTTGGTTGTTTCCTCCTTTCCAATCACTAGGCTCACTATAATTGATCCCGCGACCGCAAGCTCAGACCATTTCATAGGTCAGTTCGGCTTCACTCTTCCCGTGACACCCAGGCGTCTTCCTCCTAAAGCCAGTCATATTATCGTCGAGTTTCGTCCATCGACACAGCCTATGTCTCTTGATCTCGCATCTCTTCTTCCTCTCGTATTATGTAGTAGACATCAATGTCTCGCATCGCGCGCGCGCTCTCTTTCTCTCTATCTCTCTTAGTTCTTTCTCTCTCTCAGGATTTATTTCCTATGTTGACGCCCAAGGACCCCTTTCCATCATTATATATATATATATATATATATATATATATATATATATATATATATATATATATATATATCTTTCTCTCTTTCTCTCTCTCTCTCTCTAGTGATAATGACGCGTCTTTGGCCTCCCTTGCTTACACACTAACTACTCATGTACGGCACACTTTTCAAATGTGCCGTGAAACACACACCTGCCATACTTTTACCAAAGATAAAAGCATTCTTCGGACACTCTTAAAGTTTCTCTTTCGTCTTTCCTTCACACAGGTACCACAATATCTCCTCTATTGCTAACTTCTCCGCATTCTTCTCCGAGAAAATATTCAGGATTTTCTTTTAAATACTCATTTTCTGAGTCTATTCCTGGGTACTTATCCCTATTCCGTCTCCCCAACTTGCCCCTATGTCATCAGAAGAATTATCATGCCCCCCCTTCTCTCTTTTCAAATGACCTGTCATCTGTTCAATTCCCTCCCTCCTATCTTTATAGCCAGTTCCTCCCTATTCCTCTCCCTCACCTTCTGGAGCACCTTAAAAACTCTTTTAACTGGTCTCATCCATCTTGACCGCTTTCTGAAGAAACTCTGCCTAAGCCCATTGGACTAGGCGAGTTCTCGTTTGATCTCTCAGATACGCTTCCTTCCGAATGCTCTTGAAAGGCTGATATTTAATTGGCTCCTTTGTTACAGGTTCTCCTTGGATAGTGATGAGTTATTCCAGTCTGGCTTTAAGGCTGGTCATACCACTGAATCCGCACTCTTGAACCGCACTCTCCTCCTTCTTATAGCTGACGACGCTGGTCAATCTTCCATTCTCGTCCTACTTATCTTCTCGGCATCCTTCGAAACTGTAGCCCAAACATACATGAATGTCTCTAGAACATTTTTTTAATTGGTTCCGATCGTACCTGCCCACATTGGAACTCAATATACTTTGGGGTTGGCTGAAGTCCGCTCGGGCATTCCACAAATCTCTGTACTTGGTTCGCTCTTCTTTCGTATCTCTTCTCTTCCTTTTGGCATTGTCATGAGGGGGCGTGGTCCGTCATTTTATTTCTATGTCTTAAAGTTTTTCTTTCTTGCAGAGTTCTAAATAACACTGCTGTTCTTACCTCTTTTCTTTGCCACACTTACCCCGACCACAAAAATCTTTTCGTTCTTGCTTTGTTTCTTGTACCTCGTCGTTGCTTGTACTGCATAGATGGCCATGCCTCTTCAATCTACACCCTAAGATGTGGAATGAACTGCTGGACTTTATACGTTTCCTTGCCCTCGTTTGGTACTTTCAAGAGCGCATTGAAGACCAAGATCTTCCGTTAAGCCTTTCCCAGTGCTAAGCAGACTCTCTGAAATGGGCCAAGGCTTTGAAATCTGTCATATAAATACATTATTATTTTTTTTCTGGATTTCAGAAAATTGGGTGGTGATTTATTCAACAACTGACTACATGATGGCCGAACATATCATTTGAAACTTATGACGGTGTGTTTTTTCCATCATTCTGAACATCATCGACGCATCTCTTTAGGTTTGATACATCTAAAGTCAGTGTTGGTATCGCGTTGACAAACTCCCATTTAATTTTAAAAAAAACCTATGTCATCGAATGCCACATTAAAGATCATACCAGAGCTATCTAATCTATTGCCTAAGTAATTTAAATGTGAGCAGAAATATCCTAAAACATTTGCTTGCAATTTCATTTGATGCCACACATCTTGCTAGAAAAATTATTGATCACTCAACAAAAGATTGACCAGTAGATGCCAGACATAATTTGCAATTAGATTTACAAGACCGAGTGTTCATCCAATCACTACATGCTTGCCATGAGAACAAGTGCGCGCATGTAATGGTTGGAAAACCTAAACCCTGTGTGTCAAAGCCATGGGGCTCCTGCACAGGGAGAAGGCACGCGAAACTCAGGGTTTATCTTCTCACCTGAATAGAAAGTCTAGTAGTTGATCTCTAGGATTTCGGTACCACCATGCCCCTGAGTTTCGCGTGCGTTCTCGATTTGCAGGAACCCCATGTATTTGCCACACAGGGTTTAGGTTTTCCAGCTATAACATCTGCAACAACTCAATCTATATCAAAACAAGAGAGATGAGGTTGAGACCCAAAGCTATATAGCTTCCTGAAGCGAGTAAGAATCCAGTTAGATAGAAATAGTTGGTTGTTTGAAAGCGATAGAAATCAGCAAGGACACCATGGGAAGAATTATTTTTTTAAAAGAATTCTACGTGTATGGTAAAATTTATGAGAATGTATCATCTTTATTTCGAGTACAGCCACGTTTCAATGCATTATGCCTCTTCGTTCGGCTGTATAAAAAACCTCGAAAGGTGCTTAAATAGGGCGCCAATAACTTTGAACACATACTGACCTACATGCCTGTATGTAGTAGTCACGGTTGGAAAAGGAGGCCTTCAGTCCTCATTTTGGATCCTGTAGTCGTACAGATATCAGTTTTCAAGTCGCTTTTTCAGCTGTTTGTTCAGTGTGTACAGTCACGCCTAAATGTTTATTTATTACAGTAACCACTCATTCATTATTTTGGTTTACTAGGGGCCTGTTTCCTTTCGTTGCCTCTGCCTTTCTCCAATACCCCTGGTATTTTGTGCGGATTCAATTGCGTTGTATCTGCACCCTGGGAGAAGGCTTTAGTAGCTTGATGATAATAATAATAATAAATGTTTTGAGACTCCTATATTTCTTCATATAAGAGAATTAATAAAACTAATCAAACGTTGCATTTTGTTCTACTATGTTTGTATCATAAGTTGAAGGTGAAATATACAAATATTGAGAGCCCAAACCAATTTTATTAATAAATACAATCAATTAATGCGCGCTATCAATATTTATAATGATGTTCCATGTGCTTCAACAATTCGTTTTGAAGCGCTGGAACCAACTATGTGATGATAGCTTAACTGAGATTGCTCCATTTTTGTTCACTAAGCAGCCACAACTGCTCACAATTTGATGTTGATCTACCACCACTTTAAAATTATCGTCCAACAATTCTCTATTGGGTTAAAATGTAACGAATTCCTGGGCCAAGGTCCCAAAGGTTTGATGTTACTTACAACCAAGAACTTTATTATTGCTTTTGCTTTGTGACAAGGTGCGCCATCATGCTAAAAAATACAGTTTACATCCACAAAATGCTCCTGAACTGTTAGGAAACGGTGCGGATAAAGCACGTTTTGGTGTCATTTTGAGTTGATGGCAGTTTTCTTGGCAAAAAATTTTGGTGCTTCAATTTCCTTAGATGAGTGTGTTCGGACGCTTGGCCAAGGATGGGCACGACGCAGAATTCGTGAAAACGCTCCCCCTTCTTACTGCTAACGAGGGATCTTCCAGAAACTCCAAACAAAGGGAAGGGTTTCATCAGAGAATATCACTTTGTCCCCGTCTTCAAAAGTCCATTCTTTATATCTCATACATAAGAGGAGCCTATTCGTAGAGGTTTTTTTTGTTAAGATGGGGCTTATTTGCAGCTTTTCACGAATCGAACATTCCTCGAAAAGTCTCCACCTCACTTTACGCGCTGAAGAGTTGATACCTGCTTATTTGCAATCGTGAACAAGCTTGGCACTGGAAACAACCCGATCCTTGAGCTGAGACATTACCAGGAGGCCTTCTTGGCATTCATTTGAAACTCCTGGTCGTCCAGAAGGCTTCATTACAGGAAACCAGTCTTTTTAAAGTTATCTATGATCCTAAAGATGGTGCTCCTTGTTGCAATACCCTTAGCAACTATCTTCTTGCAGTTCAGGTCACTTTGATGCAGAGCAACAATGGTTGTTTGCTTTTCTTTGGAAATGACCATTTCTGGAATTGAAAAAGATTCAGACATTTACTTTTCCAAAAATTATCACAAAACAGATTATAATTACACCTCATTCATTCAACCCATATTTGTCATCATTTTGCCCTTTGAATCGAGTAGGAAAGCTCCAAGGTCTGAAACAAACCTCCTACGGGAACAAGACCTCCTACAGAAACCTGCAATAATTTTAATATTAGAATAATTATTCCTACATAAATTTTTAAAAATTATGAAAAGTTAAGTCTGAGACTTTGTGAATAACATAAGAAGAGGTCATTGGAAGCCACCAAGAACCCAAACTCTCAGAACCTACCTACATTCTGCAACGAAGGAAGGACTCGAGGGAGCGAAATAAGAAATTACGCCCAAACTAACTTTATACTCTTTCACAACATGAAGTCCCCCGAACTAGTGTGTGTTGGATGCAACTTTAACTTCGGCCTCCAGCATCTCAATCCCGCGGAATTGCCATACTTCGACATTCCACTGATTACATTTGAGGCCCATCTCCCCCCAAAACAAATATTTCCTCTCCCTGACAACAACCTGGCCATTTCCCGACCTCCCTTCCTGACTTGCTCCGGACCAGGGACCCATTGTAGGAAGTTGGATCTGTTGGTGTGGCCGAAAAAAAGAAAACTCGTTCAGGAGGAAGTCACCATTATTCCTCTCATTGTTATTATTCTCTGCCCTCCTTCACTTTAGATCTCTTAAATGGTGACAAAACCTCCCCCAGGTTTCGGGGGGCCATCCGTCTAAATCCGGAATTTTTTGTAACCCCATCCATCAGTCAAGAGCAAAGTCAAGTCCAAGACAAATTCTATAAATTCCATATCGGAATATCCGAAGCAAATTCACAAGAATGGCATTCTATCTGGTGGGTTAGGGGGTTGACTTGTTGGTTTTCATTGGGAGAGGGGATTGACTTGTTAGGTTTCATTGGGAGAGGGGGTTGACTTGTTGGTTTCCCACTCGGGGAAAAGGTTGACTTTTTGGTTTTTATTTGGGGAGGGGATTGAAATAATAAACAAAGAATAATGAGAAGAACTGATTGAAATTTGATGTAATTTTCAATCAAATTCCGGCATTGCGGACTCATTGTATTGACCATTCTATGCATGCCAATGACATTCCGGCATTGGGGACCCATTGATGACCCCTTCCACATCTGCCCAAGACAGTCCGGCATTGGAGACCAATTGATGACCCCTTCCACACCTGCCCAAAACATTCCGGCATTGGGGACCAATTGATGACCCCTTCCACAGCTGCCCAAGACATTCCGGCATTGGGCACCCATTGATGACCCCTTCCACACCTGCCTATGACATTCCGGCATTGGGCACCCATTGGTGACCCCTTCCACACCTACCCAAGACATTCCAGCATTGGGCACCCATTGATGACCCCTTCCACACCTGCAAAAGACATTCCAGCATTGGGAACCCATTGATGACCCCTTCCACACCTGCCTAAGACATTCCGGCATTGGGGACCCATTGATGACCCCTTCCACACCTGCCCAAGACATTCCGGCATTGGAGACCCATTGATGACCCCTTCCACACCTGCCCAAGACATTCCGGAATTAGGGACCCATTGGTGACACCTTCCACACCTACCCAAGACATTCCGGCATTGGGGACCCATTGATGACCCCTTCCACACCTGCCCAAGACATTCCGGCATTGGGGACCAATTGGTGACCCTTTCCACACCTGCCCAAGACATTCCGTCATTGGGGACCCATTGATGACCCCTTCCACACCTGCCTAAGACATTCCGGCATTAGGGACCCATTGATGACCCCTTCCACACCTGCCCAAGACATTCCGGCATTGGGGACCCATTGATGACCCCTTTCACACCTGTCCAAAATATTCTAGCATTGGGGACCCATTGATGACCCCTTCCACTCCTGCCCAAGACATTCCGGCATTGGGGACCCATTGATGACCCCTTCCACACCTGCCCAAGACATTCCAGGAATGGGAACCCATTGATATCCCCTCCCACACCTGTCCAAGCACTTCCAGCATTGGGGACAGATTGATGACCCCTTCCACACCTGCCCAAGATATTCTAGCATTGGGGACCCATCGATAACCCCTTCGACTCCTGCCCAAGACATTCCGGCATTGGGGACCCATTGATGACCCCTTCCACACTTGCCCAAGACATTCCGGCATTGGGGACCCATTGATGACCCGTTCCAAACCTGCCCAAGACATTCCGGCATTGGGCACCCATTGATGACCCCTTCCACACCTGCCCAAGACAGTCCGGCATTGTGAACCCATTGATGACCCCTTCTACACCTGCCCAAGACATTCCGGCATTGGGGACCCATTGATGACCCCTTCTACACCTGCCCAAGACATTCCGGCATTGAGGACCCATTGATGACCCCTTCCACACCTGCCCGAGACATTCCGGCATTGGGGACTCATTGATGACCCTTTCCACACCTGCCCAAGACATTCCGGCATTGGGCACCCATTGATGACCCCTTCCACACCTGCCCAAGACATTTCGGCATTGGGGACCCATTGATGACCCCCTCCACACCTGCCCAAGACATTCCGGCATTGGGGACCCATTGATGACCCCTTTCACACCTGCCCAAGATATTCTAGCATTGGGGACCCATCGATGACCCCTTCCACTCCGGCCCAAGACATTCCGGCATTGGGGACCCATTGATGACCCCTTCCACACCTGCCCAAGACATTCCGGCATTGGGGACCCATTGATGACCCCTCCCACACCTGCCCAAGACATTCCGGCATTGGGGACAGATTGATAACCCCTTCTACACCTGCTCAAGATATTCTAGCATTGGGGACCCATCGATGACCCCGGTCACTCCTCCCCAAGACATTCCGGCATTGGGGACCCATTGATGACCCCTTCGACACCTGTCCAAGACATTCCGGCATTGGGGATCCATTGATGACCCCTTTCACACCTGCCCAAGACATTCCGGCATTGGGCACCCATTGATGACCTCTTCCACACCTGCCCAAGACATTTCGGCCTTGTGGACCCATTGATAACCCCTTCTACACCTGCCCAAGACATTCCGGCATTGGGGACCCATTGATGACCCCTTTCACACCTGCCCAAGACATTTCGGCCTTGGGCACCCATTGATGACTCCTTCCACACCTGCCCAAGACATTCCGGCATTGGGGACCCATTGATGACCCCTTCCACACCTGCCCAAGACATTCCGGCATTGGGGACCCATTGATGACCCCTTCCACACCTGCCCAAGACATTCCGGAATTGGGGACCCATTGGCGACACCTTCCACACCTACCCAAGACATTCCGGCATTGGGGACCCATTGATGACCCCTTCCACACCTGCCCAAGACATTCCGGCATTGGGGACCAATTGGTGACCCTTTCCACACTTGCCCAAGACATTTCGGCATTGGGGACCCATTGATGACCCCTTCCACACCTGCCTAAGACATTCCGACATTGGGGACCCATTGATGACCCCTTCCACACCTGCCCAAGACATTCCGGCATTGGGGACCCATTGATGATCCCTTCCACACCTGCCCAAGACATTCCGGCATTGGGGACCCATTGATGACCCCTTCACACCTGACCAAGACATTCCGGCATTAGGGACCCATTGATGACCCCTTCCACACCTGCCCAAGACATTCCGGCATTGGGGACCCATTGATGACCCCTTCCACACCTGCTCAAGACATTCTTGCATTGGGGACCCATTGATGACCCCTTCCACACCTGTCCAAGACATTCCGGCATTGGGCATCCATTGATGACCCCTTCCACACCTGCACAAGACATTCCGGCATTGGGGACCCATTGATGACCCCTTCCACACCTGCCCAAGACATTCCGGCATTAGTGACCAATTGGTGACCCCTTCCACACCTGCCCAAGACATTCCGGTATTGGGCACCCATTGATGACCCCTTCCACACCTGCCCAAGACATTCCGGCATTGGGGACCGATTGATGACCCCTTCCATACCTGCTCAAGACATTCCGGCATTAGGGACCAATTAGTGACCCCTTCCACACCTGCCCAAGACATTCTAGCATTGAGGACCCATTTATGACCCCTTCCACACCTGCCTAAGACATTCCGGCATTGGGCACCCATTGATGACCCCTTCCTCATCTGCCCAAGACATTCCATCCAAGTAGGTCTCCAGCTTCAAATGTTATTAGATGAAAGATCATTGTTTTAATTCTCATTCGTCCAGACCCGGAGTAATTCCCTAATTGTTTTGACTTCCGCGCACGTTTCCAAAGAAGGAAAATAAAGGAGATGACAGACAGAGGAAGAAAAAATAGGTAAAGACGATTAAGAATGATTAAAAAGAGTGATGACTTCTACAATACAGAACATCCTCATTCCTAGGGGCCTGGCCAGGTGGAGGGGAGGGGAATGAAACACTGAACGGGCGATGGTGAATGGCACGATGCGTAGAAAATGGGGTGAAGGTCGTTGAGAAAAGAAAAGTAACTAGTAACGAGAGAATTTTCATTCAATGATGATTGAGAGGAAGGAAAGAGTGAAAGATGAAAGAAGTGATGAGCGAATGAAAGGAACAAGAACAGTGAAGAAGGGTGAAACTCCCGGAGGCCCCAATAGCAGCCCCTGTCACCCTTAGATCCTGGCTTCGCCAGGGAGAATTATTTACTCAAGGAAAAAGTTCGTAAATACGGCACAGGCACTTGATAGTGAGAACTTAAACCAATTGTGGCAGGTAGGGATTGTACGGAAGAGTGATAGGCAGCCCCCATGGGGAGAGGTCTGATTTCACTGGATGGGTGAGTGCAAAAGTGCGAAATGATCAACTCAACCGACTTGATCCTGGTGCTGGCGAGATTAACATACCTTACCACCATTACACTCGCCACCTTAATTACCTTCCATAGAATGAACAAAATTATGTTTCTTATTCCTTGTGTGTCAGTGCACCCCCCCCCCCTCCCTCCTCGAGATTAACAGCCACCTCATCATCTTTTCAACGCACTAGTTTTGCATGAATTATCACACTTCTTTAGAACGTCCTCTGCCAAAGCCTCTTTCCCAAGTTTATCTTTGCACAAATTCAAGGCTTATTTTTCTGCATCGATTAGTGACCGAGCGCTTCCTTCAGTCCTGTTTTTTCCGTCGTACCCTATACCCTGTAGCTCGGGCACTCCATTCAAGAGTACATTTAAAACGGGTACAATTTGAACTTTTGTGCAATTATAACAAGAACATAATTCAACGGATGACAAAAGCCACAAAGGTCATCGGAGTCAACACACGCCTCATAAACTGCATCTACAAAATTGTTTCTAAACTGACTTAAAAATGAATAACAATCATGGATTGTTGAAAAACTAAATCATACAATACAAATCACAATAATATAATGCATAAATAAATTGATATTACAATATGTAATTTGCCCCAATACAAATTAAGAACCATGATAACCCCTCCCTGTATACTCATCTACCCTGTGCCTGAAAACATTTAAATTTGGACTACTTATTTTCTCCTGTGGTAAACAATTCCAGTAATCTACCACACTGATGGTGAAAAAATATTTTCTAACATCCAATCTACACCTGTGTTTTTTTAATTTTCATTTGGTGGCTCCTAGTCCAATTTCTACTTTCCAACTCAAAGAACTTGGTAAAATCCAACTTATCTACTCCAGAACAAAATTTAAAAAGCTCAATCATATCTTCTCTCACACAACTTCTTTCAAATGAGAACATATTTATCACCTTCAACGTATATGTATGTTCAAGGTGCTTCCGGGAAGGTATCATCTTTTTTGCGTTCTTTTGAACTGAGTCTAGCAGGTTGTAATGTCTAAAGTGTGGAAATAATGCTTGTATACAGTACTGTAAAGGTGGCCTCATATGAGTTATATAGTTTAAGGATAAACTCCTTATTTTTCTAACTAACATTCTCCTCTTAATGAAGTCCAAAACTCTATTTACTCTACATTTTGCCTCAATACACTGCTTAGAAAACCTCAGTGACCTATCTTCTACTGCTTCTAAGTCCTTCGCATCCTCTACGGCATTCAGCCAATGCCCATCCATTTCATAGCTAAATTTTCTATTATGTCTTCCCATGTTAAAAGTTTTACAGTTTTTAAGGTTAAAATTCAACTGCCACTTTTGCGCCCAATCTACTAAATTATATAAGTCACTCTGCGCTTTAAAGTTAGCCTCAAATTCATATACTCAGGTTGCCAATTTTGTGTCATCATCAAAAATTGACACTTTGTAACAGCCTCCCCAAGATCATTTATATAAACACGGAATAAAATGGTCCTAGAACTGATCACTGAGGTACACCACTGATAATGTGCCTCCACTGTGACCTCACCCCATTCGGTACCCCTTTCTGTTTCCTGTCTTTCAGCCATTCAGTTATCCAATTCAAAACTTTCCCACATATCCCATGCTTTTTTTAATTTGTGAATTAGTCTCTCGTGTGGAACCTTATCAAAAACTTTGCTAAAACCTAAATAAATTACATCAACATTCTTTCCATTATCTAATTGAGTTATGCTGAGAATCATGTATTAATCTGCCTTTTTCTAGATGCTTAGAAATACCCTTCTTAACTGCCTTCTCAAAGATTTTACAAACTATAGATATTAAGCTTACGGGTCTATAATTATTTGGGTCATTTTTACTCTCGTTCTTAAAAATTGGCACTATATTTGCTATTTTCTAATCATTAAGTATTTCTCTAAATTCCAATGATCTAGTATACGAGTATATCATATGAAGAGCTACTGCAATACTTTATACAGCTTCTTTAAGTAATCGAGAATTAATGACATCTGGGCCAGGTGCTTTCCTAGTATTCAAATCAATTACGAGTATAAGCCATTTAATGATTTCCCAATCTACATTAATGGCATTCAACACATAATCCCCTAAAACTAGAACTATCACAAATTAAGCTGTTCGGATTCTCTTCTGAAGATAGTAAAGGAAAATGATCATTAAGTAACTCTACTATTTCCTCATCAGATTCTTTCACAACCCCTTCCTATTTAATAGACTCTATTTTATCTCTGCAAGATTTGTTATTGATTTTAAAATAGCTAAAGAATTTTCTTAGATTTTTATTATTATTTTGAGCTAAATTAATTTATGCTGCTTTTTTGCTTTTCTTAATTATCTTATTTAACTTATTCCTAGTTAACCTATAATGATTCATATTTTCAGCAGTATCTTCCCTCTGTAATCTTTGGCATGTTCCTTTCTTCTCAGGAGTCTCCTAGTGGTACTCCCAAGTTAACCAGGAGTATAGCATTCATATCCCAGAGCTGTTAGAGTATTGGCAAGGAAATTGAAGGAACGGAACTTTCGCTCGACAAACGTGAATCGACTCTGGCATTTTCATGGAATTAAGTTCCTTCGAATGTCGAAAAGGAATAAGAGTCGACTGGAAAGTCCAGAAAGACGCTTCTATTAGGCAAACGGGACGATGGGAGCAAATGAGGTGACCTCTAAGACTTCCCTATATAATTAATGTTTGACCTTTAGCAATGTTTATCCAGATGATTCTTGAGGCTAATATTTTACCCAATAAGGATATCATTAGCAATATATCATTAATACAGTGGCTTGCATTACGTTCATTCGTTGTTTCTTGCTCTATTGGTGGCGCCCAAGTGAAAATATTTGCTTATCTAACATTGCGAAAACCATCAGGAGAATAAAAACATGAATTGCATCCTTCAAAATTGTTCTGTTTCGCATCGAATCCTTCTTCCATCTACCTTCGTCAGCTATGTCTCAGGTCAAATTTGGGGCAGCGACGCTATATTTTCACACATCACCTAGACCATTACATTGAATCTAAATGACCCACTGGAAGCGTCACATCCTTGGTCTAAAGCTCCAATGTTTTCATCACTAGTTGCTCTCATGGTATGGTCCTCAGATTTACATATGCCATTTAACCACTTATAATCTTACTAGTATCTTTGAAACTGTTCTGTGTTGACCACCACGCTTCCTAAATTATTACTACCACAGACTACCATGCATTCACTTCAGTAGTCCAAAGAGGAGTATCAACGCCATTACAAGGTCTGCTAATTTTTTCTCCATTGATGTTAGGGTGTTGAAATAGGGATTTCTTGATTAAGGGTGCAAAGCCCATTCTTCCTCACAACATGGCCTGCCCATTTGACCTGACAATTAATAAGAGGTCGTGATGGTGAGGACATTTTCACGCCTCAGAACTCGTGTCAGTCATCCTCCCTTCCACCCGATCCTGAGAAGGATGCGCAGACAATACAGTAGTGTCAACTGCGAAAAATCGCGAATATAATAAGTATGGTTCGCTTTTCATTGAAGTGACGCGGCCACGGCAGACTTTGCACTTGTTCTCGCCGCACATGACCTTCTGATCCTAAACTGTGTTTCGTCAGCCTGCTAAACCGATATTGAGCCCAGTGGTCCTGCAATTAACATATACTAAAGTGGATGAATCTTTCTGCTTGAACATCACTTTCGACTTCTTAGGGTTTATGGCGAGGCTGAAGTTGGGCAGGCAGAGGTGAGCATTCCCGCTGTGATTCAGCCTTAAGGCCACCGTCGTCTTTAGAAAGCTCCTCAGTGTTGACTCTCTGGCCGAAGACCCGAGCACGCCCAAAATAAAGACTCTGTCATCAGTTACGCTTTTGGTGGTGTCCTTTGGATCATTCAAAAGATAGCATGAAATATGGTGCCACCAAGCAGCCTTTTTGACCTCATTTGAAACATGGTGCGCTCAAATAACATAATCGAGTATCCGGATTGACTATTTAGCACAAGTATTTTTATTTATCATTTTTTGTATATAAAATGAAAATTAAGGTGGACATCTCGACTAGAATTATTGGGAGGTTGGAACCAGAGACGGGGATAAATGTGGATATGTGTCGAAATAGGCACTAAAGACAGGGAGAGCTTTCGTCAACCTTGAACCGCTCTTTACCGACGGCAGTTCCCTCGAGAGGAGTAGCAGGACGGAGGCACTGTGGACCTTCCTGGAAGTCGCGTGAATGAAGTGTCGCCATATTCCTAAAATTAACTTCTCTTTGTTTTTAATAGCTACCGACCCCATTGGATTCTAATTATATTTCAAAGCTTGATTTGATTTCCAACCCCGACGAAACACGAAACTAAAAGCATGCAATCACTAGGTGCTTATTAAAGTTGGATCTTCAGGACTCGCTTTGCTCATCCTAAATGCAAATAATAACACTTACAAATAGCATCATATATTCAAGAAATTATGCTAAATAAACTAACAAAATAAAATATTGACACGTGCATATAAGAGAACGATTTTTCAGGAATCACCTAGAGGTTTCTTAAATCATCTGGCAACATTTTGCTCAGTAAGCAAGAGCTGTACAACCGCCATTTTTGTCGTACTCACTCTGCAGAGATGCCAACACAGGTGAAAGCGACTCCTGAGCTTCGCCAGAGTTATTCGCTTGAAGACTTCGGGGAGGACTCTTTACGAAATTTAAGAGGTAGGAATGTCCAAGTGTGTGATTTCGTGCGTTAGTAAGTTAGACAATAAACCAAAACCTCTAAATCTCCTTCAAAAGTTCGTCGACCCCGTCTAACCACCATTCAAAAAGACAGAGCTATTTGGCGCTTCTCTATGGACAATCCCTTCGAGAATGAAGCAGGAATTTCTCGAAAAATAACAAAAATAGTAAAAGGAAATGACCTGTTTCATAGTGTCCCGTCGCTTCAATGCATCTGGTTTAAAAGCTCGTTCTCCACCAACCAAACCAATGATCAGTAAGAAGACCCAGAAGGCGAGACTCGAATATGCTGAAGTTTATGTTGTTTGGAGGGATGAAGATTGGGAGAGATTTCGGCGACAAAATTAAATTTAATTTAGTTGGATCTGATGGCAGATGCTTTGTTAGTCCCGCTGCAGGTGACAGAGTTAACCCTAAATGGGTTAAAAAATCTGCCAAGCATGGGGAAGACACCTTCATGGTATGGGGGATGTTTTCGCCTGAAGGAGTTGGTCTGCTAGTGCAAATAATTGGAAGGATAAAGGCGAATACAAGAAGATATAGAAGTAATGAATTGGCCTGCTCAGAGCTCGTACCTGAAACCAATTAAGAATCTCTGGAAGATCATTATTGGAGATAAAGTTCGAGACCAGCAGCCTTCAACTGTGACGGATTTATGGATGAAAATTGCGCAAGAATTTTAAAAAATAACACCAGAATTTTGCAAGAAACTGTTGAGGTCCTGTAGACGTAGTTGCGCCTAAGTAATAGAAAACAAAGACTTCAACGCCTCATATTAAGTGTTTTAAGTTTCATCGTTGTCAAATCTTGCTTTGTTTCAAGTGTACATATTTAGTTGCTAAGTACTTCTGTGAATGATCATTCTCTTATTTTTTACGTGTCTTTATTTTATTTTTTTAGTTTATTTAGTATAATTTCTTAAATATACGATTGTATCATATGAAATCTTCATAAAATATATTAAATGCATGCCTTTATAATATACCAGAGGAATTTCATCAACATAGTCATCATATTTTTTAAAATATTTTAATAAGTAATATCGTTCTCTTATTTTGCTCGGTAGTATATATATATATATATATATATATATATATATATATATATATATATATATATATATATATATATATATGGTTAGGTAAGGGTAATAGTAAGAATTCCTTAATCCGCTAGAAAAGTCACCTGTAGTTCCTCAACCCTCATCATAAGCACCATCCACAAGACTGGGCAACCATCCATTTCTCTAAAAAGATCAATTTCAAGAAGCCATTTTATATGTTCTCGTTTTTTGTTAAAGTAAGCGCTACCTCTTACAAAAGGCTTCTTGAAATTTCTCTCTTTAGAGAAATGGATGGTTGCCCAGTCGTATGGGTGGCGCTCGTGATGAGGGTTGAGAAACTCCAGGTGACTTTTCTAGCGGATTAAGGAATTTTTACTATTACCCATACCAAACCGTATATATATATATATATATATATATATATATATATATATATATATATATATATATATATATATATATATACATATATATATATATATATATATATATATATATATATATATATATATATATATATATATATATATATATATATATATATGAGGCAGTGTTATAGTTTGAGTGTATCACAGATAGCATTAAATGATGGAATTGATTAAAAATAGGCGAAAGAGAGGAATGATTAGGCGCGATTGAGCGGGGAGAATGGAGATTAGACCATCAACAAAGAGCATCAACAAGGCTGACGTGTGCGACGTCCTGTGTACACACTTCGTGTGTGCGTGCTCCCGTGTGAGCGTGCGCAAAAAAATGAGCCGAAACTCGTTCGTGTTTCCCAATGAACCAAAGTTCTAATAACGGCGTTTGATTTCTTTATATGGCAGAGGTAGATAGATCCGTAGATAGATAGAGGCAGCCAGAGAATTCCCCTCCACTAACGCACAATAATATTAATAATAACAAGTGCTTCTCTCTCGCTCTGGTGGTTCGAGCTCCATTGTTTGAAGCGACAGGGTATCGAGAAGGCTGGATTTCGAACTTGAGGCCGGGTGTTCGCAGGCGGGTCGGAGGAAGGAGGCGCGTCTGTGCAGCCTCGGCCGCCCCCCGCCGGCTGTGGAATGCGCGGCTGCCGCAGTTGGGCCGCGGTTGGCGGCTGCTGTGGTTGGGTTTGGTTGTTGGGCGACCTCCTGCGCCCCCTCCCTCCCACAAGCAAGGGAGGAGGAAGTCCAACCCCATCTCCATCCTTTTACTCCTTCGTGTGTCTGCCTGGGGATCTCTCAGATGGTCCGGTGCGCCACATCACAGTGGATTCAAACCTGTGACCTCTCCTCATTCGGTTTGAGCCCCAGAGGAGGGGGGAGTCTCTACTCCCTCACCCAAAGAACCGTCCCCTCTTACCTCGTTATTCTTATACTAAGAAAAAAAAACAAGGAGACCATTTCCGCTTAAGCGTTTGTGAGGAGAGGCTGGTAAAAGAAAGTGGTTAAATTAGGGAAGGTAAAAATTGGCTGGCAGTTGCTTGGCCTTGTGAGTCCCAGTGTCCCTTGTACACACCTATTTATGGAGCCTTACGCCACGTCCTCACGGCTCCAGTATTTAGACTTCTTGAAATCAGGGGCATCGTTCGATAATGAGATTATTGGGGCCAGTCCGAATTTAGGGAATCTCTTCTTCCACGGGTTACGGTCTATTTAAAGCGTTGCATTTGGAAAGGCCTGTTTTAAGCCAGGATTTGGATGGGATTTTTTAAGCGTATTTTGACGGATTTGCTTAAACCGATATGTTTGGGTGGGTTTGTTTAAACCGATGTATTTGGACGGGCCTGTTTAAAACTTATCTGGATGGGGCTGTTTAAAGCGTTTGGAACGGCCCTGTTTAAAGCGTATTGGGATGGGCCTGTTTAAAGCGCGGAAATTTGGACAAACATCCTTTAGCCGATGTATTTGGACGAGCCTGTTTTAAGCACGGCATATCGAAGGGCTTGTTTAAAGCGCTGGAGTTGGAAGGGTCTATTTAACGTGTTGTATTTGAAGGAAGGGTAGTTAAAGCGTTGTATTTGGACGGTCATATTTAAATGTGGCCTTTTCATGGTCCTGTTTAAACTGCGGTACTTCTAAGAGCCTATTTTAAGCGTCACATTGTGAGGAGTAAATAATGAAAAGAGTGGAATAAAGGCAAGAGAGGTGAGAAATCCAAGGATAAATTCACGACTTTTCAGCTCGGGCTAAAAGCACCCCTTCCTCAGCTGGCTTCGATTCCACTCCGGTACTAAGAACGTTCCCCCTCCCTCCTCCCCCCCTTCCAATCAACCGGAAGTAGAGACTCTCCTCCGTGCGAAGGGGGTGGGGTGGAATTGTTTCGGTCCAGGTCTTGACTATTTGGTTATTTCCCCCCATCCCTTCGCTCTGCTCACGTGTCAGGGAAGCTCCTTACCAGCGGGTTGTTGTTCTTCCCATTCTTCCGCAGCATTCGTTCTTCATCCTCACCCCCCCCCCATCACCCCAAAATTGTACTCGTTAATACTTGTGCTATTTTGATGGGGCGTTAAATGACTCTTCTCTGCCCCCACCATCGGTTGATCGTGACGTCACCCGAGTCCTCTTAACGTTCCATTTTAACCCCTTGTCTCTACTCACCCCTTTCTCCATTACACTTTTTCCTCCATTGTCTTCGTTCCCTTTTTCTTCACTTGTCTATCCCCGTACGCTTCAATTCTCTTTTTTTCACTTGTCTGCCCCCACCCCCCACCCTCTACTGTCTCTTTTTCTTCACTTATCTGCCCATCTTCCTTCCACTTTTAATTCACTTGACTGTCCCATCTTCATTTCCATTTTCTACACTTGTCCCTTCCTCCTCTTCATTTCCCTGTTTTTTCACTTATCTATCCAGTCTCTTTATCGCCCCCCCCCCGCAAGTGGGTAACCTTTTTAGCCTGTTACGCCTTTGCTACCTGGAGGAGCTTCACATCCTCCGAGCCTGAGCGCAAATTAGGGAAACCCTTTCAATGGGTTGACTCGAACGCTGATGAAGCCTGAGAAGTTGTTGGTGCGCTTTCTCATCGCTTCCTATCACCACTAATTTATCTTATTATTATTTATTATGATTAGTATTATTAATAGTATAAGTTATTATTATTTAATATTAAGTATTGTAGCAGGAGGAGCGCTCTCACCTGTACAGAGTTCGGTTCGGTAGCTATGAGGCCATGGTGGATTGCATGCCATCCTGGAATTACCTAGCACCAGGGTATGATAATACTAGGTGATTACCCACCCTACTCATTAGTGGACCCACCTATCTCTACTTCTCTTTATTACATACCCTCCTACCACTTTCTACACTTGCCCTTCTATCCAAAAGGTTCTGGCACACTTTCATCCTCATATGATCCTAAGTCGAGTGGCAGCGTATACCGAGAGGTCCCATCTGCTGTGAGGGCCAAATGCCCCCTGGCTAGGGCTAGTATAAGGTAGGGGATGTACTGCTGGGCCGTTCGACTCTGTTCACCTTCCTCCCGTACACATGTAAGATGGCTACGCTGGCACCATCCTTTTTGGAGCAACTTCCAAGACAATTTCGCCTGAATGGCGGACCGGGTTGGCAAGGACCGATTATATGTGTAAATGATCACATTCTGGAATTTCAGATCCTATGGAGACTTTTCGCTTATTCATGAGGCCCCTAACAACTGGCTACGACTGCAAGTAATAGTGGGCGACCGCAGGCGCATGGAGATCCGCCTCCAAGCGCGGCCTCGTTTTCCCTAAGTTTCGGTGAGGATGAGAAAGATCCAGGAAATCCTTCGAATGGCGGAGGGGCTGCCCTTCCACCATCACCATGCGGCAAAGGGGCCTTCCCTTTGCCATTTTTTGGAGCCGCTCTCGCGCAGCTTCACAACTTCTACCGGAGACAAGGCTTGCTCCTTTCCTAAGCTTATGAGTGCGGAGGTTCCACCCACATCCCCTTCTGTGGAGTCGCCCATGGACGACGCCATCTTTCGATGAATTGCAGTCCCCATATCTTATCAGAGGAGAATTTCTAGAGATTAGGCAAGCGACGCAAAATCAACCGCTCCCGATACGGCCAACCCCCTTAGTGGAGGCAAGGGAAAGGAGGATGCGCTCGGGCCGTGCCCTCTGCAGCCATGCAATCATGCATCTTGAAATTTGGGGGTGGGGGCTAGCGTGACTGCCCCCCCCTAATTCAGAGATGACATCACCTAGCCGAACATGGAGCCGTCAAAGCTAACGTGCGATGAGAAAACAGGGAGGGGCTTCGAGACCCAGCCATACACTCTTCGTCACGTTCAGCCGTGACAAGCTCCCTGAGTCGCTGCGTGCCGGCCGGTATCGCTACCAGATAAAGGTATTGGTGCCACTGCCACGGAGGTGTTACTACTGCAGCCGCTTCGGCCATACGAATCGCTCCTGTAGACTTGCAAAGTAGGAGTTTCCCCTAGTTTGTGTAAGTTGTGTCAAAGGCTCACACGAAAAGTCCCTATAATGAAGGCTAAGTGAGTCAATTGCAAAGAGTCGCACCAGCTTTTTCGAAGCAACGTGGTGCGTATCTCCTGGAGAAGGAAATTCTGGCCGCTTAGGCTACGGATCGTCTTTCATTTCGCGAGGCTAAGGACTTGGTACTGGCGCACCCGGCGCTGCCTGGGACGTCTTATGCCTCAATTTTTAAAAATGCAGCCTCTTCTCCTGGCCCCATCCAGGATACGAGCACGGTCGTTTCCGCACTCATTCTGGACCCTTATCCAGATTCTACTAACCCCGGGCGCTTCCCTGGTAGAGCTAGCAGCATAAAGAGCTCATACCCAGCATCAGGTAAAAACAGGGCTCCTCTCCCCTTCCCCTATCGTGACCTTTTCCCGTAAGATAAAACGGCCGCACGTCTCCACCGAGTCGTTAGACTTAGAGGAGGCAACACTACTGAAGGTGGTCGTGAGGCCGTCTTCCGGAGCTCCTAAAGATGCCCCCCGAAAGGAAGATAGCACCAAAGCAACTTCAACTGGAACAACCCCACCTAGGGTGATGTCGTTCGATACCTCCTTTCAGGCAGTAGCTGTGCAGCTGCACTTAGATAGGAGGGATATACTGTTATTTCTGCGTACATTCAACCGTCAGTCGTCTTCGACGTGAGGAACTTTCACCGGACCGTGGAACGCTTGCTCGAAGATTTGAACGGTAGACACCTCTTCTGTTGACACTACTCGATCATTGCCAGGGCTTATGTATTTGCCAACCTGATCGACGAGCGGAGTTAGGTGTCCTAAATGTGGATGAGTTTACGCATCGCTGCCCGACAACCGCCTCATTTACCTATCTTGAACTACCCCTGTGCTCTCCGGATGCACAGCCTAATTATAGGGTGAGAGGTAGTCATTAACCTCCATGTTATCGATCACTTTCCTCCCATTTAAATATCATTTTCTGGACAGCTGCCGCCTGAGAGCCCCCTGACCCACACGGTGTTGCTTGGAGCGCGCGCTGTGGTTCACATTTAAGAAATTTACTAATTTCATTGTCCAGGTCAAAGAGTCTAGATCGGTGGATGAGGCCGATGAGTTCTTTTCGGTAACCTCAGCGCCGTGGGTTTAGATACATTCCTAGAACTTCTGGTCGTTTTTCAAGCCTACCGCTTCCGTGTTGGTCAGCCGAGTGTGAGACGACCCCCAAAGAGAAGTGTTATAACTACATGCTCTATAAGCACCACCCGAACGTTTTCACACTCGGTGAATTTCGTTGAGCGAGGGCTAGGTTCTGGTATGTTTCGAAGCAAGCCCGCCGCTCTTCCTGGTGGGCATACGTGTCTTCACGTAAAGAGAAAGAAACCTCTAACAGAAGTGGGGAAGCGAGACAAAAGGATTTGGAGCAGGTTTTCGCAGGAATTCCCTCCCGTTCTCCAGAAGAATGGGACCGCAATCTCCAACCCCGCGTGCGTGCCGGAATCTTTCGCGACAGCTTTCTCCGCATTCTCTAGGCAAGATGGTACTGCGCCAGCATTTAATGTATGTCGGATATCGCCGAAGGCCTCCAACTGGAATGACCTCCATAGGCGGGAAACCTTTCAACGACATGCTTACGCTGAGTGTGTTGCGTTGCTCTCTATCATCGTGCGCGTAAACCGCCCCTGATACGGACGATGTCACTTATGCCATGCTTCGACACTTAGGTTGCAAGCCACAGCCTTTCTGTTAGATATGCTTAACAGAATTTGAACAGAGTGCATCCTACCAGACTCTTGACGAATGCCTACTGTGCTTGCTTTTTCCAAATCGGGGAGAGATCACTCTCTCCCGGCTGGTTTCCGCCCAATCTTTCTAATCTCCTGAGTTTCAAGTTGATGGAGAAATTGGTAAATGTTAGGCTAGCCTTTTTCTGGACAGCGGAGGCTACCTGTCTTTAGAACAGTGCGGCTTCCGCAAGTTCCACTCCACGTCTGATGATCTGCTCCGACTGGAAAATGCCGTCTGCGAGGCCTTCCTTTGTAGATAGAACTACGCCACGGTGTTTTTCGATCTGGAGAAGGCCTTTGATATCGCATTGTGATACGGTATCAGGGAGACTCTTCTCATAATGAGGGCGAGGAAACGCCTGCGAATCTTTTTCTTGGAGATTTTTTGAGATTGCCGATGCCGTGTACGGTTGGGGAGAGCCCTCCTCTCTGGCCCAATTGGGTAGGAAGGGGGTGTCCCGCTGAGAAGTGTAACGCCCTTTGCTCTGAGCATCAAAATTATCCCCTCGGTGCTGCTGGAAGATGTTCTTGCTACTCTCTTCGTGGACCACATATCGATCTGTTTTGTTGCAGTCCAGTTGCCAACTCTGGAGCGTCAACTCTAACAAGCATTGAACCGTATCTCTTGCTATTTATAAGCAAACAGGTTTATGCTTTTCTTGACCAAGACTAAGGTGTAGCACTTCTGCCGCCAACCATGGCTCTACCCAAGCCACACTTTTTCTTAAACGGGATTCTCTTCTAAGTGGTTGATTCGCACCGTTTCCTCGGTCTTGTTTTCGACCCACGCCTCACCTGGGAGGCACATATTCGCAGTCTTAGGGCCTCTTGTACCCGCGCAATGTCTTTTCTTCTTTCTGAGACATTCAGCAACCTGAGTGCTAATAGGGCTACTAACTTGCTTTTAAATCGATCCATTTTTCCATAAAACTCGAATATGAATGCCAGATTTATGCATTCACAGCCCAGCGTGTATTGAGGAAGGTGAACTCAATTCACCACATTGGCCTTTGCCTGGCTACAGTGCCTTCCGCACGTCCCTAATTGAAACCTTACTTGTCGATTCTGGGGAGACGCCACTTACTCTGTGACTTGCACAGTGCGTTAAGCCACTGTACATTCGAACCCGGCACCTCCCTCTGTCGCCAATACCTCTCACTGCATCCATAGCCGATATCGACGGTGCCTATGCCGCCAAGAGTCACCAGTCATACCATTAGCCCTTTGTGTTTAAGCTAGCAAACCCCTTCGAGAGCTTGTTGTAGCTCTCAGACCGGTGGCTCCTGTATTTCTGCCCAGGATGCCACCCTGGTAAGTACCACCTTACCATGCATCTGCTCCCAAAACTTCTACAGCGACGGTGGAATTGCGTTCGGCATTTTTAGAGCACACTTCGTGACAGGTTGGAACCGTGTCAATGTATACGGATTGTTCCAAGTCCCATGAGGGGGTCGGTTTTCACGCCATATCCCCTGTGTTTGTAGTTGGTGGGTTTCTTTCCTGGCACTGAGTCTGTCTTTACGGGCAGCTGGGTGCAATACACTGCTCAATACAGGAACAGACGCGTCGTGTCTAGTTCGGAGACCGGATTATGATCTATAGCAACTCACAAAGCGCCCGAGTGCTCTGAGGCATTGGAATCTCAACATCCCCTGGTTCGCGGTATCCGTGATGCCACGGTTTCCGCGAGCCGGGCGGATGTCGTGATTATCTTCTGCTGAGTTCCTGAAAATATGGGAATTGCCGGGAATCAGCGCACCGATGATGGTGACAAGTAATCCGCGAGGGCTGGGCGATCAGACCAGCGTCTCGCTCTTCCTCACACCGATTACATGACAGGAATCTGGGCTGCCCCCCGGGCTGCTTGGCAAAGAAGATGGAAGACGGCTGAGTGGAACTTAAAATTGTGTGTTATTGCACCACGATTGTTCCAATGGGACTACCCTCATTGCTGCGACGGCTTCGGGTTGCTTTCTGTCCTATCCGAATTGGACACAGTCGCGGGACGCACCCCAGATTTTTCTGCACATTCCTGTTGAATGTCCCGGTCTGGGTGATCTTCGCGCATGTTGCCTGCCTTGGTACCGGAACTAGCGGTGTCGCTACCGCTTGCCCCTTATACTCGTGAGTGATTCGTGCACACATACATGCGGACTATCCATCATATATATATATATATATATATATATATATATATATATATATATATGGCATATATATGATTAATAGCTCACAAAGTAGTACACGAGTGACAATTATGCCAAAAAAACAAGACAAAAAGAAAGGAGATTCCAAGCACTTTCTTCTTAATTGCGAAGCAAAATCCTTTTCAAGTAAATGAATATCTCGGTGCCTTCGATCAAATTTACTCTAGAGGTTGCAAAGCTGTGCACTATCCCATTCTTAGCCGCCTTAATCCACAGGACTCCTCTAGGCTTCAAATAGGAAGTAGAGCGAAACCCCTCTTCTACAAACTCTTACCTTCACCTCTATTCCAACTACCGCAATAGTATATAACGTTGGGTTTTTACTTCCATATTTCTCCGTGCCTTACGAATAGTATTTCCTAAATACTTAGATACAGAAGTAGATAATATTAATACCCTAGGCTCTAAATTATGTTATCCATTATATTTTCTAAACATTTATAAAGATGCCGCTAAAGGAAGCTTTTATGTTGTCGACGATCATATTAGATCGTTTGAGGCCAAAGAGACGCTGTCGTTGCCTTATAACAAAAGTCTCAGTCGAAATCCTCGTCTGCTCCAACCGCTTCAAATTTATGTTATATTTAAATATGAGGCATCGATGCATCGCATCCTTGTCATGAACTCCCCCACCGGTCCAGGTACCCTTTATTCTATAGGGTGTAATAATTGTACTAACCATAGTGAGCAATCTGCCTCATTTTTACATATGTACAATTGTAATCTTGCGCAATCAAGTGGGATAGCACAAAATCCATCATCACTGCAATAATTGTTTCCATAAATATCTTAGTATTGAGACTTGCCCCAATTTTAAATTTAATCCAGGGTTATTTTCGTTAGATCCCATTATACGTCACGTCTCAGATTAAGATTCTTCTTGATTCTGTCTTCCTTACTTAGAACTGCAGGAGACTTTTCTAGCGGATTAAGGGGAATTCTTATCATTGTCCTGATCTAACCGTGTATATATATATATATATATATATATATATATATATATATATATATATATATATATATATATATATATATATATATATCATGAAATAATGATGAAATAAATCCAACTTCACCGCAGGAAAGAGAAAACGGAATAATTTTTCTTCGGAAATAGTTATTTCTTACTTCGAAAAAATCCGAGCTGGGGTGGGATTCGAACCGTGCACATTGAGGCAGCGAATAACCGCTTTGATCTCAATTAAACAGCCCTTTAGACCACTTAAAGGGCTGTTTAATTGAGATCAAAGCGGTTGCTCGCTGACTCAATGTGCACGGTTCGAATCCCACCCCAGCTCGGATTTTTTCGAAGTAAGAAATAACTATTTCCGAAGAAAAATTATTCTGTTTTCTCTTTCCTGCGGTGAAGTTGGATTATATATATATATATATATATATATATATATATATATATATATATATATATATATATATATATATATATATATATATGGTGTCTGGAAGAGTTCGCATTTTATTCTGATTAGGGTCCAACTGCTGATTAATAAGACCGTTGAAAGAAACATCCATGTTTAAATCTTAACACAATAGCAACCTCCCGTGGCAATAGATTAACCATCGCGTATTTTTTTTAAATAGATGTTTATATATTTTTTAAAGACAAAATTAATTTCCGTCCATCCACTAATAAGAGATCGAAGCTTAGGATAGTCATAGAAGATGTGTTTGAACCAATCACCCAACCAGCAAATTTCGCCCAATCTTATTTGGCTCCGTCCACATTGAGTGCAACCATTTGTGGGATTTTCCCAAGGAGTTTGTTTACTATAATAATAATAATTACATTAAATTTAGTTGCACTGAATGATACTTTAGTCCGTCTTGTTGTTATTGTTTTGACCGAACAAGGAACCCTTTCTTCCTCCTTGTTATTTGCCTATTCTCTTCTCAATTTTATTTAGTAAAAAAAGGTGAAAAGGAGACAGGGGAATCTTCGACTGGACATTTTTTAAGACAAAAAAGGGTGAAGTTGATAGAAGTAAGAATTTTTGGATGTTACGAATCTCGGAGAGCCAAAAGAAGAAACTATTCGCGATACCAAACACCGGTAAGAGATACGAGTCTCTCGAACCTGCCCCGTTTTGCAACAAGGAAGCTTCTCCCCATAGGACTGTCGGCAGGACTGCCCTGGAACGAATCGATGCAGAAAGGGGACTGGAGCCCGACTGAGGAGGGCGTTATTAGAGCACGAGGTACGTCCTCCTCCAGCGAATAACACAAATTATTGGCCCTAAACGGTGTCCTTCGGTAATTTCAATAAAAATATTTTTTAAAAACCCGAAAAAGTTCTAACGGTCCTTAGCCTCGGTCCTCCGCTTCTGACCCGGTCCCATTTTGCCATCGGAGTCGATGAACGGAGCAGCGGCGAGACGTTCATTGGCTCCGAAATGCGTTTTCTTGTCCCAGAGATAAAAACGCACGCATTTGGGGCTCTCAAGGGGCGGGGGAAGGAGGGGGGCTCCGCTTAAGGTCTTTAGGCCTAAATAGATAAAAATACAGGTCCAAGAATGGACTCGCAGACCAAGGTATCATTTTCTTTCTCTTTCTGAATGGGATTGACCAACCTCCCCTTGAGACACCTTTTTATAGTAAAAAGAAACGAAGATTTATTTTCCTCCTAAGACGTGACACAACCAACAACCACCAGCCACTCCACACAGCTGCATGCAGCCAGTAATCAGTGGCAACACGAACCACCCCCTGTCCTCCTCCGAATCCACTCGAAACCCTTTACTTTATGGCAGCCGCGACTGCTTCCAACAGGCCGAAGCATCAGAGTCCCTATGTTATCCAATCCCCTACCCCCCCCTACCCCAAATCAAATTACCTTCGTGCGTAGTGGAGTAGGGCACTTCCTGGAATTCGTCCGGGGTTGAGAAACAGGAGATGACACATTCCTCGCTTTGTATTTTGTAAATGGAGTTTGCCATACAATCGAATTTATGGCAGACCTCCACCGAGCGCTCCATAGATAGAGGCCGACGGGTCATCATTCTGCCGGGGCCTCCTCGTCCGTAGCTTCGGGCGTCGGTCTTCTTTCTGCGAACTCTACCCCCCCCCCTATCCACCATGAAGTTTTATTAATTATTACCATTTTTTCTATCTTCGTTTATTATTATTTCTTTCCGCAACCCAACTTTGCCTCCGTTGAAGTTCGATTGGCTGCAGAAGACACGCAGGGGCGGCATTTGGGCTTTCAGATGCAATTGGCCAATTTCTCGGTGGCCACCGATGACGTGCTTGTGACCACACTGATTGGCAATCATTTGGCAATTAACGCCCTTTACCCCACCATCACTTCCAGAATTGCCACCATTGCCATTGGTGAATCTGGATGTTATGAATGAAAAGAAAAAGCGAGGACTAACAAGGGGTGGGTAAATGACTGCGTCGAATGAGAGGAGGGAGCGTGTGGGAATCATTCAATCGCCCCCCCCCTTTCTTCTTTCGACTAGTAGGAGATTTTCCTTCTTTATAGGTGTGTACTCTCCTGGCCCTATGTGATCCAAGTAGTCTCCTCTTTAGCCTGCTTCCGGTATGTTCTTTACACGCACAGTCTTTTCTCTCTCTAGCCAAATTCCTCCCAAACTCGAAAGATTTTCTGGTGGATACACACGTTGGTTTTTTCTTTTGGCTTTTAAGTAAATAACCACACCCCCATATTTTTTTACATTATTGGGTGATTCTTTAAATCCTTTATCACCCCACCCCTTTCCTCCTTGACTCTTTCAGCCCGACTGTGAGGCAGACGAGCTCGTGATAATTTGGTTATCATTCACTAATTTGAGGGAAAAAGGGGAGATTCGATGCGAATAATACGATATCATCGTCAGCAAAGCGCCAGTGGCTCAAATACCTGCCATTAATTGCCATTCCTCTCCCCAACGCAAACTTCGGAAATCTCCTGTCGCACTTCTCCAAACAGTCCACAGGAGATGACGTCTCCCTGCCCTTCTTTATTCCTTATTTTTGGATTCTGTAATTATTTACTAGTTTGATTAATCGATCGAATCATCCTCCAATTTGTGTTTCTAAAGGGGCTAAGTGCCGGAGTCTAAGGAATCGGGTGACACTATCACTATGTGTATGGTTTCTCTACCTTAATAAGAGAGCAATTTTTGGTTGTATGGTTCCTTCTTTCTCTCTCTTAATTCTCTGGGGCTAAAGATGGTCCATTCTTTCTTCTAATTCCTGGGGCTCGGTACTATTTAAGAGTATCCGAATGGTTGTACTTAGGCAGTGCTGTCAACCGGTGCCAGCCATTTCAGACAGATGGGGATTTTTTAGCACCCTTCTCTCCCCAGGTGATGTTTCTTGGCCATCACAATCACCTGATTTTTCCTTTGGGGATACTTTAAAGAAAAGGAATACGTAAATAAACCTAATAATCTTCAAGAATTGAAACAAAACATCATTGAAGAAATCAACAGAATCAGTTAGGATGTTTTGGAAAATGTCATGTAAAATATTGTGCAAAGAAACCGCCAAAGAAACTACCTTACCAAGTACCATTAATCGAACCAAAGGTTATCTAAAATCAAATGCATACAGGCGTAAGATAATGGATAGATTCTATAGCAATCAATTAGATCCACTTAATAAATAAAAGGCAATTTCTGCCTCAAAAGTCGAGTTAAAGATTACAAATCTGGCGAAGTATAGTTCGTTCGTCTCTTTTCTGCCTCTTCGTTCTTGTGCTTAATTTAGTACAAAAACTTGGACGAAAAAACAAATATTTTTTAGAATTTTGTTTTAAATTAAATTCAAAGTGAAGAACAACGAGGCCATTCCTGGCAGAAAGTTGGTAAGAAGAGTTCTAAACTAAATGGTGAAAGCTGAATGAAGGGAAAATGTGTGAAAGATATACATAGAGCCGCAGATCTTCCTGCGGGCATTAAGGAATGCGAGGATAAACTGCGAGTTTGAGACCAGCCAGAGCAAGGTTACCCATGACATCTCATTGGGGGTGTTTTCTACGAAAGTTCAGTTTCTGTATTCCTTCGGGTTATATTAAGTACTCGTCATTGCGGTGTGTTTACCACTCGTTCTATAAAATGAGACGATTAAATAAGTCAAGGAATTTTAGTGAGGAGCGAAGTGGAAGGGAGGACGAATCTTCGTAGCGGCAACATTCGTCTTTCGGCTCGAAACCCGATTAGGGCCGAAAAAGACGTTTGCAAGTTAGGCTAATTCTTAGGAAATCACACTTTGCATTAAATCACCTCCCTCCTTCATGGTGTCCAGGTTTTGAGGAACTAGTTTCGAATTAATCTGAGATTAAGCAGTTGTGAAGAAACTCCATTGAGACTCAAATCGAAGCATGGTATGTTTAGTTCCCGTCTATCATTCCATTATATTATGCTTATATGGTTGTATTGTCCGGCTATTTTAGTACTGAAGATGGTATGAACAACCAAATGTATAAATAGTCTCTCTTCATAGATATTATACTCCACAAGCGACTCCAAGCATAATTTCACCGTCCCAAACACCAAGGCTATTTGAGGAACCCTAGCATTTTTTTGTCAATAATGAAATGCAACTTGAGCCGGACTTTTTTGGGCTGTTCGATCAGATATTTTATTGAGTCGTCTTGGTTTGGGACCACCAAACTTTGTATTATTTCATTATCTTACCAATTCATTATATCTGCATTCAGTTATTTTTTTTTATTATTCCTGTCCGAGATGTCCTTCCTGCGGGACCCTATCTCGTCATCTCCACGTTACTGGTCGAGCAAGATCCCCTCCCCCGCCCCTCTTCGTACTGGCCCCAAATAGGCTTCCCCCTTTCGCTCTCTTCAATTCGTTGCGGCCGCATTTCCGTAGGCCTAACGTCGTCGTTTCGCCGATCACAAACGAACACGGCACCTTCAAGCTACGTGAGGGAAAAGACTTTCATCATGGCGCCCTTTATTACAATCCAGCTGTAGTTTCCTCGAAGTTTGGCCTGGTGGTGAAGAAGAGGACGTGCATTGATCGGGGGACGCCCGGTACCCACGACCTGGTCGCTCCCTGGGCGAAACGTGATCCTCTGGATGTACTCCGGTCGAAGCACAACCTCACTCCAAAGCAGTGCGGATTAATGCCGCGCATAATGGCGGGAAAATTTGGGAGTTTAATTAATAAATTTACCTGATAAACAGCTCGTGTACGCGTTCAACTGGAGATGCGTGTAAGGAAACCTAACCACACACTCGTAACACACACATAAACGCACAGACACATGCGGATTGAAGCCTCCCGCCATCTCCTTATGATTCGAGTCTACGATGTACTGGTATATTGTCGTCGAGGTTAATTAGATATTATCAAGACTGGTCTCTTAAGACGGCGGCGGCAAGTCGGCACACAAACAGCCTCTCGCAAAATAAGGCCTCCACACATAAGAAGGATATATATATATATATATATATATATATATATATATATATATATATATATATATATATATGCAAATTTTGTTGAAGACCATTGTGTATTTTGCCTTAATTAATTTCCTTTGGCCTCTTTCTCTTCTTCTAACTATCTTTTTAATTCCATCTTTTAGATGGCGGATTACTTGTCCAGTATTCATTTCTTTTTTAAATGAATGTGTTTGGTAAAACACATCAAATAAGATCGAAAGCTTAGCAATTTAGTGTGGTCTTTACCAAACACATTCATTTAGAAAAAGAGATGAATACTGGACAAGTAATCCGCCATCTAAAAGATGGAATAAAAAAGATAGTTAGAAGAAGAGAAAGAGGCCAAAGGAAATTAATTAAGGCAAAATACACAATGGTCTTCAACAAAATTTGCATTCAAGAAAGACTGCTACCCAACTACAATATATATATATATATATATATATATATATATATATATATATATATATATATATATATATATATATATATATATATATATATATATATAAGTTGAAGAAGGATAAAGGAACAACGTTTCAGGAAACACTCATCTTCATGTCCTCGAGAAATAAACAAATGATTAGGGATCATGACATCGAGTTCTAAAAATCTAAGTTATCTTTCAAAAAGATTTTAAAATAATCCCTCGCCATTTATGGTCATTCTAAACCGAAATACATTTAAACTACCATAATTAAAATGGGGAGCAATAGTCAAGTAGCATTTATTAAAAGGGGTCGAAGGAAAATGGGACAAAGACAATGTAAATTAAAAATAAGTGAAAATGTCTCCAAACACAGTTCCGTACTTCCTTGCTATAACCCTCAATTATGTATGTTTATTTCTCTAGTACCTGAAGATGGTGTTACCCGAAACGTTGGACGTTACATAAATGAAGGAAGTCTCCTACCTCCTCTTTTCATTTATCGTTCAGCTTAAAGCTTTATAGGAGAATCCCACTCGGTTATATATGTATGTATGTATGTATATATATATATATATGAAAATTAATGCAATATCGCAAGAAAAGATGAGGAATTAAACCACATTCTCCGAAGACAATTTAATTCAGAACTGACACTGGATAGAAAATATTAGAAAAATGCTTACATACATAACACGGGGTCAGGTCGTGAAAGATCCCCTCTTTTTCCCCCAATCCCCTACTTGTGACTAATCAGGGGGGTTGTTAGGCCTAAACATATTGAAGGGCTGACATTTCACTATTTTGTTTATTTGCTTTCGTATTACAGGAGTAAAAGAAAATTGACCTTCAGATAGATTTAAATTAGGAACTGACGATATCAAGCTCGATTCTACGATTCTTCTCTTAACATAGTTAGCCGATTTAAATACCATTTTACTTCCATTGAAATCAATCGAATGATTCAAGTCTCTAACATGGCAAAATATTCCACTGCTTTGGCTGCCCACTCTAATATCTCTTCTGTGTTCGTACAATCTCTTGTCTAGATTTCTCCCCGTTTCCCCTATATAAACTTTATGGCAATCGTTGCATGGTACTGCATATACTCCTATGTTATGATGTTCTTTGGGTTTCCTGGCAATCATCAATTGGTTTAAGGAATTATTATATTTAAAGGCTAGATTAATACCCGCTTTTCCAAATATGTCCTTTAAACTATTTAATTTATTATTAAATGACAATGTTATACATTTGTTGAAGTCATTAGTGCGGCAAGGCTTATTACCATAGAATGTTTTCCTAGCTTCAAAATGGGCAGACGATATGAACCAATCGGGGTAATACAAATTAGAAAAAATGGTCCTGATAATGACAATTTTTTCATCTAAATAGGAAGGATGACATATTTTATATGCTCTAAGGAAAAGGTTAGAAATTACCGATTTTTTAACAGTATTATCGTGAAACGAAAAATAATGTATATAGGCATTCGAGTGGGTTGGTTTCCTATACACGACAAGTTTTAATTCATGGTGATCTTTATTAATGAGGACATCTAAAAAGGGTAATCTATTATCATATTCCCATTCATATTTAAATTTGATGGAGACAGGCAAATTATTCAAATTATTAAAAAAATTATCAAAATCATGACCTTTAGGCCATACAGAAAATACATCGTCAATGTACCTTAACCATATAAAGTTAGGGGAAGAAATTGTGGGAAGGAGTTCAGTCTCAAAATATTCCATGAAGAGACATGCCAATATCGGAGATAAACTATTTCCCATGCTAAGGCCAAATATTTGTCTATAAAACTCATTATTCACTCGAAACACATTGTCAGAGAGACATAATTCAACTAAATCGATAAATTTACTCGTAGAAATGGGAAGATCCATATAAAGTCTAGGCATGATTTCCCGCAGAAGGCCCATGGTTTGGTCAACCGGAACTTTGGTAAACAAAGAGTTTACATCAAAGCTCACAAGTTTTCCATCCGGTAATTGCAGGTGGTAGAGGCGGTCAACGAAATCTTGAGTGTTCATAATGTGTGCAGATGAGATTCTTCCAACTGCTGGAGATAAATGCTTGGCGATCCATTTGGAGAGCTTAAAAGTAGGAGAATTAATATTGGAAATGATTGGGCGTAAGGGACATCCCTCTTTGTGGGTCTTTGGGAGCCCATATATATAGGGAAGTTAAGGGTTCGTACTCCTGAATTGTTTGATTAAATCTGCACTTTTTAATATTCTCTTCAATTTGTTGTTGAAATTGCTTGTTTTGTTATTGAGCGGGTCACTTTGTAGCTTTTCATATGTGTTCACATCGTTAAGAAGTTCGTTAAGTTTATCATTATAACTATGTTTGTCCAAAATGACTAACTGATTCGTTTTGTTGGATTTGGTTATAACAATGTTGTTATTAAATTTAAGTTTATTTAACGCAATCTGAAATCTTTTGGGAAAAGCAATTTGGTCAGATTTTTCAGAGTTTAGGGCACTAAGCATACAACCACTAAGAAATTCACCACTTATTTGCTCATGTGAGGATTTGGCTATGGATACTAAATGGTCTAGTGAGAACTCGTCGCATGACTTAATTGAAAAGCTTAAACCGTATCCTAACGCAAATTTTTCATCATCAGTCAGTGTTTCTAATATTTTCTATCCAGTGTCAGTTGAAAAAGGGTGTGAGATACACCGAAACTGTTCTGAATTAAATTGTCTTCAGAGAATGTGGTTTAATTCCTCATATATATATATATATATATATATATATATATATATATATATATATATATATATATATATATATATATAAAATCCTATTCAGGCTATTTGAGCTAAGTGAAGTGGTGTGGAAAATCCTCTGCTTCAAGTTTCCAGTGATGGCGATCGTCCAGGGCTCGACTCTGCCACATTACTCGTAACGTGGAGGCAATTTCAGTCTTGCTCCTCCCGTGAGGGCATCCTCTGGGTATAGCGGTGCCCTCTTTAGGATTTCTTCCCTCTGTTCACTTCTACTTCAAAACTTTTATTCTCATTACTCTCCCCTTCGCCTGTGTTTGCGTTCTTATCCGTGTGTTGATTTCATGGTCCCCACGGGTTATTCCTAACATGTATCGTTCCATGTTTCTTCAAGGTGTCCTCAGTTTCTGCCGGATGGGGGCTGGGGTGTCCAAGATTCTCGCCCACCTAATTTTGTTCTTCTTCCGAATTCCTCTTCCACCCTTGCCTTAGGATTCACAAGTACAAGTTTTCCTGTACCTGCGCCAAATTTGATCGCCAATTCTAATCACTCTTTCTTCTTCTCCTCCTCTTTACTTTATTCTTTGAGAAGATCATTGTCAATCGAACCGTGAAATTGACTTGGGATCTTTCTCTTATCATCTTTGACTGTAATTCTTCTGAATTCAAGTCAAAACGAAGGAGACTGAAATATCTGCCATTATTTTAATTCCTTTTGTTCTGATAAATAATCTTCTCCTCAAGCACTTCTGTAAAATAGTCTCTGGGCTTCGGGGTTTCTGTCTCATTCGTTTTCATTATCATCATCACTAACTCTATAATTTAAGAAGGGGATTTTTTTGAGTATTTGAATAATAATTTTATCTTAGTTTGGTTATGACTTATGTTTTTTATCAAAGTTATTTCTAATATTTTTTTTTATAATATCAAAAAACAAAATCGCGAAGTTCAGAAATAAATATAAGTATCGAAATTTTGTGAATTTTCTAAAACCTAAAGAATTACAAATGGTGAAGTTCAGAAAATTAATTTTTATATATCTTCTTCTATAGCTATATTTTAGCAACGTGATATTTTGAAAGGGGGCAAATTTAGTTTAGAGTTCCATTTAAAATTATTATAATTGGCGAAGTTCAGAAAATTTATAAAAATTTAACCATGGCTGCTTTTTTTAGATTTGAAATTTTAATCTTAGTAGCGAAGCGCAAGCTCCCCCGTAGGGAGGAGTAGCGAAGCCATTACCTGGTCCAGTTATATTTTATTAGTGCCCGAGTGCAGCAGAAACGACCAAGACTATATGTCGTAGAGAATCTCAATGTAGATAGACTTTATTTAATTCCTTGTTTCTGTATTATATATATAATGAATTTTTTTTTTAACTCCAAGACATTTTTATATTCTTCCAATGTCATTTACAAGAGGTATTTCATTTTCGTTCCTTATGTGCAATGTGTGGGAACAGGGAGGTGGTAGATGTTTTTTGGCTATGACTTTGTAAGTAACAAGGAGTAACAAGGAAAGTAAGTACCCTAGGAGACCTTACGGTCCATTCAAAGAGGGTACCTTTGGACTAGCAATTGAGCGGGCACATGGCTGCTCAATTGTTTTGCGTCCATAAACGGCCACTTTTCAAGACTTTGTCTAGTCTTGACTTGAACTGGTCAACAGATTCACTGTTGACAACTTCCACTGGAAGTGCGTTCCACTTACCGCAGATACTGTAGGTGAAAAAGTTTCCACACAGATTGCGGTTGTAACGCTTCAGTTCAAGTTTGAAGCCGTGATTGCGCGTTCTGTTCTCACTCAGTGTGAAAATATCCCGGTAGTCAACATTGTCGAACCCTCGAAGTATTTTGAAGACTTCGATGAGCTGACCACGCAGTCTACGGGTTTCCAGTGAGAACAGATCTAACTCCCTTAGTCTATCCTCATAACTTTTATGTCGGATAGAGGGAATCAGCTTGGTTGCCCTGGCTTGTACGCGTTCCAATCTCGCGATGTCCTTTCGCAATGAAGGACTCCAAAATTGTACGGCATACTCCAGGTGCGGTCGGACAAGTGAGTTGTACAGGCACAGTACAATCTCCTGGTTCCGATAACCAAACTGGCGCTTAATATAGCCTAGCATCCTTTGGGCCTTTTTCTCCGCCTCAATGCACTGTTTCGAGAACTTGAGGTCACTAGTGATTGTTACACCCAAGTCCTTCTCAGTGTCGGTGGATTCCATAGCAGTGCCCTTAAGGATATACTGAGATTGGGGGTTTCTGTGGCCGATATGCATCACTTTGCATTTTCCCACGTTAAAAGGCATTTGCCACGTGTCCGACCACTCCCCAATCTTCCCAAGATCTTCCTGCAGGCGGGCAGTATTTCCATCCTTTGCAACGTTCATACCAAGCTTGGTATCGTCGGCAAATTTGGAAATCTTGGCAACCATGTCACCGTCCATGTCGTTGACGTAGATGATGAATAGTAGTGGTCCCAGGACAGAACCTTGAGGCACCCCGCTAGTAACGGGCACCCACTCAGAAGACTGTCCATTTACCACCACCCGTTGCCGTCTGCCACTTAGCCAGTTCTCGATCCAGCCGGCTACCTTTCCGTCTATGCCAAGCGCTCGCACTTTCCGGAGAAGGCGGCGGTGTGGTACCTTATCAAAGGCTTTCTGAAAGTCTAGGTAGACCACATCCACCGCCTTGTCCCGATCGTGCTCACTGAAAACGAAGTGGAAGAATTCCACAAGGTTCGTCAGGCATGACCGTTGCCTTCGGAAGCCGTGCTGGGAACTCCTCAGTAGCAGGTTTGACTCTAAATACGACGTTATTTTCTCCACCATCATGCTTTCCATGAGTTTACCGACTATCGAAGTCAGACTGATAGGTCGGTAGTTTGACGGATGGCTGGAGGATCCTTTCTTGAAGATCGGAGTCACCTCCGCCTCACGCCAGTCTCTAGGAACGCATCCGGTCCGGATTGACATGTTAAAGATAGCGCACAGATGTCGTGATACTTCATCGCACACTTCCCTCAACACCTTGGGTAGAAACCCGTCCGGTCCAGGGGACTTATTCGTCTTTAGGTCAGCGATCTTTTTCTTTATTTCTCCTTCGGTGAAGTCCATTGCCTCCAGCTTTTCCCCCGAGTAGGAATCCGTGGGCTGGGGGATGGGACCACACTCTTTAGTAAACACTGAGGAGAAGTAGTCATTGAGAAGGTTAGCATTTTCTGCATCTGACTGAGTTAATGCACCCTCCTCGTCCTCTAGGGGGCCAATCCTACGATGGATTGGTTTACGGCTATTTACATAGCCGAAGAACTCCTTGGGATTCTCCTTGCAGAGTCTCGCCACTCGGAGTTCCTCAGTACGCTTAGCTGCCCTTATGCTGGACTTCACTCTCCTGGCTAGCCTCCGGTACTCGTCAAAGGCACCCGAGATCTTCGATCGCCGGTACGCATTTCTTTTCTCCCTAAGCAGTTGGCCGATTTCTCGATTAAACCACTTTGGTTGAACAGAAGACCGACGGAGGCATTTCAGAGGGATGCAACTTGATTGAAGACTCATGAATTTATTTTTGAAATTGTTCCACGAATCCTCAACCTCTTCGCATACCGCTAGCCTTACATCAGTCAGCCCAGCACGAAGGCGTGCAAAGTCTGCTCTTCTCAAGTCAAGTTTCCTTGATTGACTGGCAGCAGACCTTACCTTCGGGATCTTGACGGTAAATCTAACTAGCTGGTGATCACTGCCACCGAGCTCTTCGCCTACAGAGACATCCTCAACGATATCATCCTCAGAGGTGAAGACCAAGTCGAGGATATTGTCTCCTCTCGTCGGTTCTCTGACCCATTGAGTGAGGAACTCGTTGTTGGCGAACTCCAGGAGTAGCGCGCTATCGCCACAGGCTGCTCTGGTTTCCCAGTCAACTTGTCTGTTGAAGTCGCCCATAACGATGCACACTCTGCCTTGAACAAGCTCACCCAGCAGCTGGTACAGTTCCCTGTCCTTCTCAACGGGTTGGGAAGGGGGTCTGTAAAGCACCAGGGTCCTGTATCTGACAGGACCTATCTCTAGGTCAACGCCTAGGAGCTCGTGATCGGATATAATGTTGGAGTTCGTAGATTTGATTGTATCCTTGACATACAACATTACACCGCCACCCTCTCTGTCTGGCCTATCTTTGTGGAAGAGTTGGTAGCCAGGAACCGTGAATTCGCCTTCAAAGTCTCGGTTTGAGGTTTTTATCCACGATTCTGTTATGGCTACCATTTCGGGTTCTTCCGTCGCTACGAGGCCACGGAGCTCAGGAAACTTGTTCCTGATTGACCTCGCATTGAACAGAAGAACTTTCAGGGAGTCCCCGACTGTAGGACTCCCTATGCTCTTCCGTTTCCCGGCTTCTTTGTTGGCGAGGCACCCCTTTTTGCGACCTCTGAGAAGGTCGTTCCTGGAGTGACACGGGCGTACTGGCGTACGTCCGCCCTCACTCTGGGCCGGATACTCCTTTCGGTCCTCTCTACGACATTCTGGATCATGTTCGACAGAAAGGCCTTTCCTTTAAAGGAAAGATGTACCCCATCCCTTTGGTAGAGATCATTTCTACCATAAAAGGTGCGGTACGGGTCCACAAAGAAGACCCCCTCTGCCGTACACAAATCTGCCAGGCGCCGGTTTAGAGACACATTCATCGAGTGAGCGGTCCGTGTTGGACCTCTCCTCGGGAGCATCCCGACTACCACACGCTTGCGGGTTTTCAGCCCACAGTCGTCCACGGCACCCATGACCGTGTGGAGGATTTTATCTGTAGGGCCTACCCTACCTCCTCTCAGGTACAGGTCGTTTCCACTGACCATCAGAGCAACGACTGAGCTCTCAGAAATCTGTGATTTCTCAGCCTCTACTCTGATGTGGTGGTTACCACATCCTGGCAGGCAGCTTACCTTCACACTAGTGCGAAGGCGGGCCGCTAGCAGGGACTGCAAGCCCCGTGCTTGAGAATCACCAATAAGGGTGACTCTTGCACATTTGTCAGCAGGCGACTTATTCTTTCCTCTCGGAAGCGACTTGCCGCTTTCCTCTTGTATCTCTGCATTTTTCTTTTTTTTCTTCCTCATCTTATTTTTCTTCTCTTCATTTGTTTTCTCTTCTTCCGTTTCTCTTTTCTCTTCTTCCGTTTCTCTTTTCTCTTCTTCTCTTTCCACTTTCCCATGCGCACCAGTAGCGCTCGAATCCTCTACACTGGGGTGAGCTGCATTATGGTCCTTTTTCTTCTTTCTCTTTTTCTTCTTCTCATTGGCTCCGCATGGCAGAAGTGGGACTGCCAATGCAGTTTCACCTCCTTGGGCTGGAGTCACATCGGCGGAACCACCCAAGTCAGTGGGACTTTCGTCTCGAGCTTGAGCCGACTGGGCCTCTAGTTTAGAGGCTAGCTCTAGGATCTTTTCCTCGAGACGCCGAATGTGAAGCGCGTGCTGCGTTTCTAGGGTCTGCAGTTTATTTTCCAGCGCCCTAGATTTTTCTTCAGAGGCTGTGAAGAGATCCTTGAGTTCATTGCAGCATGCCACTGCCTCTCGGATCTCTCCTTTAAGGATGCAATCGGTGCATATACTTCCCGGGTGGCATTTCGAAAAACATCCTTCCGGGAAGTCCACGCACCACTTATCCTTCTGGCATATCGCACATGTATATTTAAGTGCAGCTGGACCTTTTTTCCCTGTCATTTTAAACACTTTCTCTCTTTCAAAACTTTGTGACCAATCAATAGAAAAAAGGGGGTTGGTGAGTTCTCCCCGCGTGAGTCGCTCCCGCCTATCGATCGGAGACGTTTCGGATCTTTCAGAAGGCACGCTCCATGTGCTGCTGTTCGTCCGACCGAGTCGTCAAGCCTCGGCGTGCCGTGGCTCCCAACCAAGCAGCACAGACGGTCCCCGAAGGGGCCATCGATTTGTCACCAGGTGAACAACAACGAAGCACGCCCCTTACTAAACTCCTACTAGTTCCCTTCACAACGGCCAGGATCTCGGAGCAGCGTTCAATGAATATCCCGCCCCACCAAGAGACTCGACCCAAGGCTTTTTATTGGCCTGGCAACCAACCTGGGAACAAAGGGCCGTCACCTCGGACCGATGCTACCAGAGGCACCCGTCAACGGGCACTGGGAACGGTCAATAATTACGCGCCAGGGAAGGGGTTAACGGGGCACTACCCTCATCCCATTCATCGTGCCCCAACGCCTAGGACACCTCTAGTCCTAGTCTCTCGCAACCAGTGAGCGTCGATTGGCGTTGTTTATAGAGGTTCCAAAGCCTCTCTTCTGACGCATGAGGTAGCTGCCAGGTCCTTATATGTAGATAGAGGAAGAAAAGAGAAACAGGGACATGATAGGAGTAGGCTTTTTTTTGTTTTTTTCTTTTTGTATAAGTGGGAGAGATAGAATAAAAGTAAAAAAAGAAAAGGATAGAGTAAAAAAAAAGGAAGGAATGACGCACTTAGTCTGGAATCTCGTTTTCGACCAAATCGACAAGGGAAGCCCTACCAGGGGTACCCAGAAGAGGTACCCCCGCCGACATAGCTCGAAAAGTCAAAGGTACACACAAGCTCTCTTCCCGCGACAAGGGGGCGTCACCTCTTGTATTTCTTTTAATTAGCCCCGTCACTTGCTAAAATAAGAGAAGTAGGACGGAAGCTTGCTCGACCCCGATTTAAGGGCGTGAGCAAGACGTTCAACTCCGGACTTTATGGCGTTGATGGTTACCCCATCCTTCTCAGGTGTTTTACCATTTTTCATACTTTTAAGGGAGTGAAAAATTTCCCCTTTGTTACTAGTAGGATTTTATCCTCTTTTAAGAAGTATGGTGCCCATTGTGATCATATAGATCCTGATGAAATTCTTTGACACTTTTCAATTGTCTTTTCTCTGTGTGTGACTTTGTTTCTATGTTTATTCTTTAGCGTTCTCTTTCATATATATTTATTTTTGTTATACTTTGAATTGTTTTTTTAATAACCACGTTGATTTTCAGATATTCGATCATTACTCTAATTGTTTCTTTCCATTCTTTTGTCAAAAAGCCTCTTATTTATCTGTCCAATGACCTCGTCGCCAGCGATGGTGCACAGTCTCACAGAGTTCTGTTTATTATTGTTGAAGTTTTCTGATGATGGTCGCATGATCATTAAGTACGTTAAACTTTTCTAATATGTAAATTCGGTGTCATATTTCAGTGGGTTTGTTTGTTCGCTTTGTCATGTGTTTGTTTTCTTTTGGACGGGGGGGTCTGTTTTGTTTTTACGAAGTCATCTATGTTGAGAAACTGATAACTGATTTGTCATTAATGGTGTACTTTGGACACGAAAAATGACTGCGAATGGTGCAAAATATATGAATACGCTCTAAAGATCGATACAAAGTATTTTAAGTGAAATGGTTGGCAGGTTGGAGTGGTTGCAAAGCAGCTGGACCCGGAAAGCGCTCAGGAAGCAATGGGCGTCGCATGAGGGCAATCCACAGAAATACCCAGGACATATGCAACCAGTCTTCCAGCAGAGACAAACTCTGCAACTGCTATCACGTGAAAATTATTAGGGAGATTAATGCTAATAATTGCTGAATAGCGTCATTACTCGTTCTCTTTTATCTCTCTATCTATATCTATCTATCTATCTATCTATCTATCTATATATATATATATATATATATATATATATATATATATATATATATATATATATATATATATATATATATATATATATTAGAGGAAGTTCGTTTATGTGTTTGCTATAGGGAGCCAAAATTTTCTACCGATTAAGTTGAAATTTAGCACAAAGGTAGACTTTTGTAAGAAGGCGGTTATAGGTTATGTTAGTTTCCGCATCCCCATATATTACTTACCCCTTTCAGGGTGGTGAACCCATGTATTGGGTCTAAAAACTCTTAAAAGGGGCGGAGATTCCATGTTGCTGATGAAGTCCAAAACGGTTGAGCCCCTTTAAAATAGAGCACCGACCAAGATAGATGAAATCTAACGACCGAAGCCGCTAGAGCCTACCTGGAAGATATCCACCTCTCTTACTTTCAAGTCGCGATTTTGAGTCGCAGCGCAACGCCACCCATGTCTAGTTGGGCCTTAGACGAGCGCTCTGTGAAGCTCAGTGGCTTTGTAGAAGAAGGATGGGGTAAAATCCTCATTAATCTTGTTATGGAATTAAATGGATAAAGGATGCAGTTGGGTGAGACTGTGAACAGTGCAGTTGGGTTAGAGTGTGAAGGGTGCAGATGGGGTAAAGTGTGATGGGGGGCAGTTAGTTAGAGTGTAATCTGTGCAGTTGGGTCTGAGTGTGATGATGGGATTTCTTGAAATTGCTTTGACAGGATCGTTCGCCATCGGCCATCGAACCCTTGCCCCCCCCCCGAGTATCGCTTCATCACCCATTGAGTGAGGGTAACTCGAGTACTACACCCTCGTCCTCACCCTCCAACGAAGCTCCACCTACCCCCCACACCTCTACCTCCCTCAGGCCCTGTATGGATGTAGGTGGAGAGGCGCCTACTTTTAGTGGCGTGTGGGAGAGTTGTGCGTACTCTCCAGTGCTCTGAACACTCTACTCGGACTGCAGGCACCAACCAGCACATTTTCACTTCCCCAATTTCACCACTTTTCTTACGAGCTCATAATCAGAGATGCCAAAGCATCCATTCAGGCGGATGGGGGGAGGGGCTTCAACTACAGACAACAGCGGCGACGTCGAATTTCGGACATTGGGGGTGGGGGTGGGTATAACACCCTCTTTCCCCCAGAGTCGAGTCTTTGGAGGCGCGCACGAGAGAGAGGGGGGGGATTGACGGGGTTGGGTGTTTGCGCCCCCGGGGGCTCACGTGCTTTCTGGCTTTGCTGCTGCAATGTGGTAATGCGTGGACCGAGGGTATATGGGCACCGACACGTCTCCCGGTAAGCTGGGCGAAGAGCCCTCTTCTTGGCATCCTCAAAGAGCCCCCTTCCCCGGGAGGGGAGGCGGAATGGCGAATTCACCTCCGCATTGAATCGATTGGAGTCTCTGCCATGATTTGCGCAATCAAGGATATACCTCGGACCAACCAACAGCCTGGCCCCCTTGATCGTTACCCCTCCCCTCCCCTCTCCCCTCCCTTCTCTCACGCACAGCACATCTCTCTCGCCACTCATCGCTATCAGCTGATACTCTGTCGCCCGCCGATAGGTGTCGCTGCGAACCGACCTACGAGAGGCGGGGCCTATCGATCAAATATCGGGCTCCCTCACCCACAAAAGGGAAAATCAGTCACAAATTACTCATTCTCTCTCATAAAAATCCTGCATCACCCTTATTAATCCCCCTCTTCCAGAGAGTGGGTGGGGCTTCTCGTGAGAGTGGGCGGGGCGTCGATTAAATGCAGAGGATTTGAGGCCGAAAACACTGGGTTCCTTTTTCCCACCTGTCGCTCTTTCAGCCTCCTTCCGTTCACATTTTTGAATCCATAATGACTTCTTTTTTTTCTATTTTAATATTATTCATAAAATGTCGAGTTAAATTTAATTATCGAGTTTTATTTGCGTCGTTTATACGAAAGAAGAATTGCACCGACGTACTATGAAAGAATTTAGAGGAGAGAGAGAATAAAAAAAAGGAAAACTTTTGGAAGAATGAAATTATAGTCTTTTATGGATATTTTTATATCAACGATAAAATTTGAAAATTTCGACCTCGAAATGCTTATGATTGTTGAAGAATTAAAAAAAATTATCAGAATAATTTATGAACTTTTTTTCTCACATTTGCATAAAAGCCAACACATAGGAGATCCATACATATATATTTATTTATATATATATATATATATATATATATATATATATATATATATATATATATATATATATATATATATATATATCATCACTAACTCTATAATTTAAGAAGGGGACTTTTTTAGGAATTTGAATAATAGTTCGGTTATGACTTATGTTTTTTTATCAAAGTTATTTCTAATAATTCTTTTATAATATCAAAAAACAAAATGGTGAAGTTCAGAAATAAATATAAGTATCGAAATTTTGTTAATTTTTTAAAACCCAAAGAATTACAAATGGTGAAGTTCAGAAAATTTATTTTTATAGATTTTCTTGATATTTTGAAAGGCCATGCTTGGCGCGTGCCCCCTGCCCACCCTCCCGGGTTATAAGGGTTTTGCAACTCCACCACCAAGGGATGGGGGTCAGGTAGGAGGAGGTGCCATTTTCATCCGGCATGATGTCTCCGTTCTTCTCTTTGCTTTGTTCACAATTTGCTTGTAGTCACTTTCTAAGTGAGAAAGTGAGCACTCGCTCAGGCTGTGAAGATTTCTGTTATCCTCAGATTGATTTCGAGACCAACTTTTTGCTTCCGATTTTAAGCTCGTAAAACAGTGTTTGGGTTTCTTCTCGGATGTCTTTATAAGCGCAATGATATACATCTACGAATCTCATTTGCGAATCTAAATTGAAGCCAATGGTTCGAAAACAAAGGAAAGCATGTCATTGGTCGAAAAAACAAGGTTATCTATCCTGGGTCTAGGCGAATTTACCGGCAACAATTCATCGACACGCGCAACTTATCGATATTCACAATTCACAAGCGTACATCGTTATTGTGACCACGACGCTCATCAACTGAACCACCATTTTTCTACTATTCTCTATCTCACATTTTCTTTCTTAAGCTTTCAATGGTCGTCTTCCTTAGTGTCGTGATGCCGATTTTCATTTCTTTAGGCTTTTAAATGCATATATATATATATATATATATATATATATATATATATATATATATATATATATATATATATATATATATATATATATATATATATATTAGTGTAGATGAGTAGCAGTCTTTCTTGAATGCAAATTTTGTTGAAGACCATGGTATATTTCGCCTTGATCAATTTCCTTTGGCAACTTCCTATTCTTCTAACTGTCTTTTTTAGTCCATCTTGTAGATGGTAGATAACTTGTCCTATATTCATATCTCTTTTTGATAAATGCGTTTGGTATAAACCAAACTTAAATAGCTGAGCTTTCGATCTTATTTGATCATCTTCGAAGCGTCTTTAGGTATTCTTTCCTCCTTTACCGATGAAGTATGGTGGAGTCAGAATCAGGCTGAATTAAAAGAGGTAAGTGAGAGAAGAGGGGAGAGATAGTTAGAATATGGCATGAGAGTTTTTAACTTTATTGATTGCTTCTAAGTTTTTTGTACTTTGTCTTCTTTATTATCTATGTCAAAATCTTAATTTTGTTGCTTGGGGTACCTTTCGGTAACGTACTTCTAATTTGATTACAAATTCGGTATTATTACTGTTCATTTTAGGCTTTCCTTCCATATTTATGTTGGGTTGTTCTAAATTCCTTTAATTTATGTAGTTATGTCCTTGCTCTTTGTTTTTAGGCATTCATGCCTTTGTGATAGTTTTTGCTCGTTGTCGATATATATTTCCGTATTGTATTGCATTAGTTCTCCATCCGTCGGTATTCAGGTGTAGTATTTTTAGTTTCGTTGTCTCGTTTTCCATTTTGTCTAAATTATCTTTTTTCTAATTATTTCTTTGCTTTAGGGTTTTCCCACTTGCCGTTTGTTATTTTCTCGAAGATATCATTCTTGATAATTTTGACGTCGTTGGGGAAGATCCTTATTTTGTTTTCTTCTAGTAGTTTTTGGATAATTCTTTCATCATGGTCTGTCAGGTAATTCCATTTGCAGGCACCTTTTTCGATACCTTTATTGATATCGTTCAATTTAGTACCTTTGGGTAGGGGATGGGCCTCGTTTACGAAGATCTTAAGTTTAAAGTCTCTTGCTTCGTAACGACATCCTTCCTCTCTCTCTCTCCGTTTCGCTTCCCGTGTCAGTTTGTGCGTCCCATTCGGTTTGGTTCTTTTTAATTGGGTGTTTTCTTTTTTGTACATTCTCTGAAGTTTCCGTTTCTTTTTCCTCTTCATTGGGTTCTTCGGTTTCGATTGTTTCCTCGTTTTCTTTCATATTTGCTCCTATGTTCAGCATATCCTTTACCTGAAGGGTTTTGCCCGCCGTTACTCCGTATACTAGTGCCGAGGGGTGGGGTTCGAGGGGGACCACATCTTTCTAACTCCTTTTTTCGCAAAAAGAAGATTGAGCGTTTCCGAGAAAGTCCCGGTTGTGCAATATTTTGGACGTGGGGGAACATAATACAGGCTAGAATGAGGAGGCCAGTTCTTGGTTCTCCTTTATTTCTTTCACCGTAGCTTTTGCTACACTGGCGTAAGTTTGGTTTAGTTTAGAGTCTTTTTCTTTCTTTTGTTCCTGCTCTTTCTTGTTTATGATTTCTTTTCTTTTGGGTCCTGTGTGGACCCTGGCAGTTCACGCATCTTTTTGTAGTTTCTGCGCATTCTCTGAAGGTGTGATTAATTCCTCCGCATTCCGAGCATATTTTTCTGTCCTTATTCGGGCAGTTTTTAGTTACGTGCTCTTCTATGGCGTAGCACTGGAAGCAAGTTTGTACATTAATGAGTTTTTCTTTCTCCTTGTTTTCGGGAGGAATTCTGATTCCAAAGGCTAAGATCCCGTTGGTGGTAGCCTTGTTCGCCATTTCCGCCGTGGCGCAGATAACTTTGGACATGTGAATGAGAAGAAGATTCAAGATTCAAGATAGTGTAAAGTTAGAATGTGGAGAGAATGATAGGATAGATAGAAAATATTGTGCAAAGAGTATGTGTTGATGGGATGAGAATGAGTGTAGGATGAACGATGAGGTGAGGATGATAATGATTTGTACCAGGTTGCCTGGCTAACGCTTTCCTTTTTGTTTTGTTTTGCTTTTTGATGTGATTTTAAGTTTATCAGATATAAAAGGTTAGCATTCGAGCCTTTGTTTTCTTTTTGCTCAATCGAGCATCTTTATTTTTTTGCTATTTATTAGTTTTTTTGTTGTTTGTTTTTTGTGCTACTTTTGGATTTTTTCATTATTATTATTATTAATCTATATAATTTGTTTATTAACGCCGGCTTTTCTTCGTTTATTAAGATGGCTTCTAAGATGTTTAGCCTAGCTTTATTTCCCTCTTTTCTTTTAATTGTGGTGTTTTTAACTAGAATATCTCTAGTTAGGTTGATGTTTTGCGCGCTCTCCATATTATTTTTAGGCCCTCCGCTTTGCAGATGCATGGTTAAACGCCTCGAAAAGGGTGGTGGTTGTCATGCCAATATATTTTGAGTTATTTAACCATGCATCTGCAAAGCGGAGGGCCTAAAAATAATATGAGGAGCGCGCATAACATCAACCTAACTAGAAGTTTATAGTCAAGGGCACTACCATCGTCTTCACTTTTTACTTTACCAACCTTCTTTTTAATCCAAACTAATTTAGCGATATATATAGAGATAAACCATAATTTGTTTTCACTGAATTGTTATATCGATAAATTGAGTATGTCGATGAAGTGTGGTCGGTAAATTGTTTTTGTTAAATTATTGTCGGCGAATTGTTCTCGGTTAATTCACTGGATCCCATCTATCTCGATGCCCTTGTTTTGCTAATTTAGATTTCGAAATACTTCTTTTAGCCAGGAATTTAAGAATCATGGAAAGGCTGCATCTGCCCGTCTTACTTTCTCGTATAGTGGAAGTTTTTCTGAGTCTTCCTGCAACCATAGATGGGCTTTACATTTTTGTTAAAGGTTTGATATAAAGGTGATATAAACAAGATCATTGCATTTATTTTTCATGGAGATTATGCCTGTTGGTGCTTCTATTCCATCATTTTGGGGGTAATTAACAAACCATGTATAATTCGATTTGTGTCTTGGGGGTTTTTCAATTGTCTGTTTGTGAGTATCTAATTGCTTTAGTGTTCTATTGGTAATGAGTCTTCGTGAAGAGTTTGGCAATCCATGATAGCAGGTTGATTAGTCTATAGTTCTTAAAGTTCATTTGGGCCCCTTTTTTGTGTAGCAAAATTACTATGGTATTGTGCTATTCGTCTAAAAATTTGGCTTGTTTAAAACGCTCGAGGGAAATGCAAACAAACAAACAAACCCCCAAAGTTATCCCAGTATCGGAAAACATAACCAGGGATTCAGTAAGGTTAAGAAGCAAGAGTTTTTCATCGAGCCACATCTCAGGGGAAAGCCTCCAATAAGACACCATGATTGAGTTTCAAAACCCAGTCCAAGAGCCATTCAGTGATGATGTTGTTTACGGAGAGACGATTTCTGGGAGTCTCTGCAAACATGGCAGGGGAGAAAGAGAGATCGGTTTGAGTATCATCAACATAGAAATGGAAAGGCAGATGGAGGACACCAAAACTCAATTCCGGCACTGCAGAAGTAACAAACGCTCCATTTATGAATAGACTGAGTACTTGATTAGAGATACGAGCGGAAAGAGCGAAGGGCGATTCCAGAATGCCCACCAAATCACAAAGCTGGTGAAGAAGAACAGTGTGGTCGAGAACTAACAAATAGACCAGCATTAACCTCAGTTTAATAGTGTTTAGTTACATATAGAAAAACAGATTAGGTAATAGCTTTATGTGGAGGAATCCCCTTTGAATAATATTATTTCCTCACCTCCTAAAACAGTATTTCGGGAGAGAAAGCGAACCGTTACTCCCCCCTCCCTTCCGACCTCTTCCTCTTTTGACCCGCCTCCAGGTTCCCGTGAAATTCACACCGAAGCTTCCCCCCGGTCGTCTCAACCTTCCCTTCCTCCTGTGTCGGGTCGGGAGACTACGTTGTAGATTTGCCGTGAACCGCGTTTATGGCCCCCGCCGCTGTCACCTGTCTGGCTGCTGATCCCAGCCGTTGATACTTCCTCGTAAGGAGGCGCTCGGTTCATCACGCCTGATAACGAAGGTTAAGATGGTCTCAATCTCTCTCCCTGTTTAGAAGAACTCCGGGTATGTATATATATATATATATATATATATATATATATATATATATATATATATATATATATATGTGTGTGTGTGTGTGTGTGTGTGTGTGTGCATCCGCTCCAGGCTGACGGACAGATTCGGTTAGACGCGACTTCCCCGAAAGGAGTGCAATTCAACGAGCTCTCTCCCAAGAAGTGTGAGTGACGGTGGCAAGCCAGGGAAGAGCTGGACATCACCCCCGTGTCTTCGGGTCAGGGAGAAGAGTCTCGTGAGGCAACGTCAGCCTTTCTCATCCGACTTTGGATCAAGGATTGGAGAAGCCGTCCTCTGAAGTTCTTCTGGTGACCTATTACGACAAGAGGCCCATTAGCTCGCTCAAGCTGGGTGTGGAGGTCATCTCCCCCGCCCCCTCGAAGTTCGTTCGGTGAGCTCCTGAGGACAGGAGGCCCGCATCTCGCAAACGCAAGTTCAAGAAGAGTAGCCCCACCCGCTGTGGGTTCTGTGGCTACCCCCGTGAGTAATCAATGTCACCAAGACCTCCCCCTAGTTGCTCCACTTTAACCTCGAGTTTCAAAGGAACTAAATCATTCACTACCCTCAATTTCCCATTATAACCATTCCCTAACCACAGAGCTTCAGTCCGTCTCATTTAAGTACCATATATATATATATATATATATATATATATATATATATATATATATATATATATATATATATATATTTATTGTTGTCCCCTTTTATTTCGTGTGTATTAAAATCTTTTTTTGTCATTGTGTTTGTTATATTCCTTGGTCACGCAGCTGCCGCTATCTACTTAAATCACACTCTTAGAAATAATAACAGTTGTCGCCTTGCTTGGCCTACCTTAGAGCCTGTGTGCACATATTCACGTACACTTGGCCATACCTCGACATTTTAATATTATCGGCAGATGTAGGTTCTATTGTAGAGTCTATCCTATGTTGTGGATAACAAATATTAACAAAACGTTTTAACCCAATTTTACAGACGATTTCTTCTTTGAGAATAATTTATCTACACATATTTAGCATAGATCTTTTTAAACAATTTTGATCCACTGCTTTACAAAGTGTTATTTTATAACATTTTATAAACCTTTATGATGAGCGTAAAGCTCTCGAGATGTAGTTACTGCGCCATGAAACAAGGGCCAAGTTTCATTCCGTTTTTCCTATCTGGGCGTTAAACCAAAACTTCTTCTGGTGACCATATGTGGACACATGGAGAAAAGGAAATATCTTCTTTATAATAAGGTTTAAGAACAACATTTTGCCTTTATTACAGCTCTCATTTTTAGTCGCGTGCACACGACTCTATAAGTTGCTATGTCGGTCCGTAGGTCGGTCGGTTATGTTGGATGGTAACCGTTTTGCTTTTTAAAGTATTTTGGTAATAACATCGTAACTATTCGGCCGATTCTAACGAAATTTGAAACCATTCTGTTGTTTTACATTCTCTTTCGAATGATATAATTGTCAAGGTTCAAAGTTTTGAAAGTCGTAAGGTCATAAATCAGAATAATTGGGAGCACGCCATTTAAGTGTGTTGACCTTGTCCTTGTATGGGAAACTTGTTGAAAATTGAGCAGATTTTCAATCGCTCAAAACAGTTGTTTCTGATTATTAGCAAACTTTTCTCAAAAACTGGAAAACGACTTTACACTCCTAGAATAGTTTGAGAGATGTTGGAGGAGAGATTAGACCTTCTATCCTCTCCCAAACCTTCCACAATGAGTCGATTCCTCAGATCGAACCGGCTAGGTGAAATGGCTAAACTCACATCAGCTTTCTTCTAACCGGGGCAGAGGCGTTTTCGTTGTCTGTTTTGAAACATTATCACTTTGAAACACGAGATCATTGTGAAGATAGTGATGATACCTCATGTGACAAATGGGAAGTGAGTTGACTTCATACCATGTCCAAGAAAACCAAGGTATCTCCATAATCATTTAGGATAATGGTAAGTCTGGTTGTTACCACGAGATGACCACCAAAGTTAACACTGATCCACTCGAATTAGAAAGCTGTCCCAACATCGTCCGAGGAATTAACCTCTCTCCTCTTTTCCAAACTAATTTGCTCTCACCTCGACTCTTTCCCTCTGTTTTGCTCCCCTACCTCATTGGTATCTTTAATACCTCCCTTTCATATGGTGTGGTGCCATCCCACTGTTCTCGCCCTACCCTTAAGAAACTAAACCTTAGCCCCAACGAATTCCCATATGCTGCCGCCCAATCCCTCAAAAGTGCCGAAAAGCTCCGGTGTCGCCCCGGATTCATGAATCTAGATCGCCTCTCTCCGTCCAAGATGGACGCCATTTGTCGTCTGGCTTCAAGGCAGGAATTGATACTTTCCACGCCCAGCCTTATTCGTGTGGCTGATGCTGGACAGCCTTTTAGGCTGGTAATTCTCGATCTCTCGGCAGCACTCAATACTCCCGATCTTCTGCTCTTCACAACAGCCTACGTGAATTCCTGAGTGGACCCGAACCATTCTTGAATGGTTCGGATCTTATTCATCATCTCATACTTAGCTTTTTCACACCAGGAGTGATATATATCGGCCGGTGGAGAAGCATTTTAGTTTTAATATATATATATATATATATATATATATATATATATATATATATATATATATATATATATATATAAGGATATAAGGAAACGAGATATGAGGAAAAGTGTTTTATTATTTTTCAATATAACTACCCTCGACTTCAATGCACTTGCGCCACTTGTCCCTGAGGCTTCGAATTCTCGACAACCAGAAATCTCCCGACTGCTGTTCAATCCACTCCTGGACGGCGAGCTGGACATCTTCATCGTCCCCAAACTGGCGTTCACGCAGTACAGCCTTGAGCTGGCGGAATAAAAAGTAGTCGCTAGGGGCCAGATCTGGACTGAAGGGAAAGGGTTGAGTTCCTTGAATCCGCACTCGCGCAGGGCGGCTTGGGTAACTCTGGCCTTGTGGACAGGATCATTGTCGTGGAGGAACAGGACACCGCGTGTCAACTTGCCGCGCCGCTTCTGACGGATGCACTTCTTCAACCCAACAAGTTCCTCTGCGTAATATTGGCCTGTGATGGTCCTTACACGAGGCGCATAGTCCACCATCAACACTCCCTCAGAATCCCAGAAGATGGTGGCTATGATCTTCCCGGCTGAGGGTTGGGTCTGGAACTTGATGGGGGTCGGAGAGCCCCTGTGCTTCCAGGCTATGCTTTCAAGCTTGGCCTCGGGATCCCAGTGATGGACCCACGTTTCATCACCTGTCACTATGCGTGACCCGAATCCCGCTGGGACTTGGTTGTACAGGAGCAGCAGCTCCTCTGAACTTTGATGACGTTAAAGTCGATCATGGGGCGTGAGGTTTCGTGAGGTTTCTAGGGACCCAAGGGGCAGAGAGCTTGGTCATGGACAAATTGTCGTGGATGATGTTGATAACACTTCCATGTGATATTCCAAGTACTCGCTCGATTTCTTTGACCTTCACCCGTCGATTTTCGAGGATCATCCTCTCCACACGGGCCACATTGTCCTCGTTGGTCACGTCTGACGGGCGTCCTGGACGGGGGGCATCTTCAAGGGACTCACGACCATGGCGGAACTCCCTATTCCAGCGAGCAATGGTTGCATAGGAAGACGCGGGGTCGGTGTGCACTTCAACCATGCGTTCATGGGTCTCCTTTGCATTCTTGCCTTACTTGGTCAAAAATTTGATCACTGCGTGGTGCTCAACCTTCTCCATTGTTGAAAATTTTGTGACTGACGATCTGCGATCAGCTACTGCTTCTTAAATAGGCGAGGCAGGAGCGTGCGGCTGCAGGTCCTGACTTGTCATAACTTGTCCTAACACCCCAACAAACACCCATCCCCCTTCCTCTGTTTTGCCCTACCGATTCGCAAAACTTATTGACCGCCCATCGTATATATATATATATATATATATATATATATATATATATATATATATATATATATATATATATATATATATATATATATATGTTTTTCTCTGTCTGTCTGTCTCTCTCTCTCTCTCTCTCTCTCTCTCTCTCTCTCTGCTAAACATTCTCCACAAGATTGCACGTTTCGTTTGCCGAGGCTCTCTTGTTAGATCTACTCGATGGTAGAATTTAGTAACAAGTCTATCCTGTGTCGGTCACACTTGGTCTAACCTTCGCCAAGCCTGTGCCTAAGGCCAGGCTTTTTAGATTTCCCACGTTAGGAGGATTTGTCATCTTCCCATACTTAGAGAAGTGTTTCCGTGAGAAAGGAAACTTTCCATGGAAACAGAGGAAATAAGGAGTCGCGCTCAGATTTATCTCCAAGCTCTGCGTTTCCGTCAGAATCGTGGTACCTTGTCTCCTTTCCAGAAAGGTAATGCCTCGCTTCCCTGACCGGAAGCTACCTCCCAAGCTAAAGAATGTTGTACGCGTTGTTGTGGGCCAAGTTTATATGTGCACATTTGCCTAGTCGATGTGTAGGATTATGTGCGCCTTGGGTAGAGCAGCCCCTCCCCCCCACACACAAATATATGAGAAAAAGTTAGTCGTAGGTCTACGATAGATAATATTTTTTAATTCCTCGACTGGTTAAAAGTGGAAATATCTTCTGTTTTTAAATATAATTCAATCATTTATAAATTATTGGTGAAAAATAATTCTCAGAATAATCAGAAAACTTGACAATATATTGTTAGGTTTTCTGATTATTCTGAGAATTATCAATGACAAAAGGATTTTAAATCAAAATTAATATAATGGAAGGCGAAGGAAAACAAGAGTGCTTTTTTCATTCACATGGCCGTAAATAAGCTTTATTATTTGGGGGCACAGGATTAAATTAAAAGAAATATCATTGAAATGTACTTTTAAAAGTAATTCATCCCAATAGCTCCGCTGTGTTCCTGATCGGAGTCCTTCGCTTCTTGTATTCTTTTTGAATGAAATTAATGAAAGTACTTGGAATTCTCCATTAAAAAAATGTCCAATGCTTTCATTGTAATTTTTCTCCTTAGTTAATTGCGCCTCCCATTCATTTTCAATGTGAATAAACTTCGACTGGATAATGAAATTCAAATAAAGATTAGCATGGCAAGCTCTTGAGCACTATTGGCCGGTACTCGTTAGAAAGGGAGGCGCAGAAGGAGCAGTAGCTTTTTATTTCGCCAACAACCAGTGAATAGACAACTCTCCGTGGCCCAAGAGAGGGCCACCCGTTCCACCTCAGGAGAGTATGGATATGAAACCCTAACTCAAACTCGACGCACCGCTTAATTGGTGGCTGCCCCATACAAGCGCCGACATTATTGTGTGTCGAACCTGGTACCTCGGCTTCGAACCCCGAGGCCTTAGTAGATGAGCGAAAACTATTTGAACCTTCATAACCTAACTTAACTCTGGTAGTGAACTCGAATGTGAATTAATTAAAGACGCTTTTCATAGAGAAAATGTTTTGTTCCCTTACAAATAATGATTTGCTTTAGGGGCCGAATGCTTAGCCCTCAACGCCCATTGGCCCCCTAATTTAACGCGCGGTTTCTTGAACAATATTCTCGGGTTGAGGGACAGCGACGGCGACATTAGATTTATCGGGGTGTTGCCTCTTTCCCGGACTTTATTTTGACGCGCTCATATGGCAATAAATAATATTAACAATGTCTTTTAATTTAAATTTATTTGTTATATAATCAAAATTTATTCATATACACACTATTCCAGAAGAAGACCCTGGTCTTAGAGTAGGGCCGGGATTGGGGTCCTCGCTTTTGCAAGACCTTCTTCACAAGATCACTTTAGGCTACAAAGGACCTATTAATAAAGTCGAGATTTATTGTGTGAAGTTATTCTTATATCGATGATTTATTGGCTTTTGTTTATCATCGTTGGTTTGTGCTCGTAGGATTCGGGCCCCCCAATATTTGTCGCTCTTGGGCTGTAATGGCGCCCCTGTTTTGTCCGCACGCCAATAATTTCCAAAGAAAAGCAGCCCTACACCACGCTCATTGCAACCGACGACCCGTACGTAGTTCCATTCGCCTCGCCGGAGAGTCTCAATTGCAGGCCGTATACATCGGCTTAATTATTATTTATGGTCCTTTTTGCATTAATAAATAAAGGTGAAGATTGGACCCACAAGAGGATTCAGCCACGGAGGCCAAGATTCAGCAGGGATGGCTTAAAGGCTAGAGCACTACCTCTCACCTCTCACCATGAGTAATTAGTGAGCCTCATGCCCTTACAAGGGTACTCGATAATATTAATGGCGTGAGCAAAGTAAGGTTTAGGTGTAAATTGATTGCTATACTCGGCTTTATATTTCAAGGTCTTTTTCGTTTTCTTTCGTAGCCCGAATTTGGAGTCCTTGGCCGAGTGACTATTTGGATCAATTTGGGGGGACTCGAAACAGGAATATTACAACGTGGACCAGTTCGTTGCTGAGAGTGTGAAAAGTAGCTTCCACAGATTTCCACACCAACTTCATCGCGAGTGTCTTTTTTTCACAAAAACTGGGATGATCCCAGTGGTTTTCTAGGTTGTTTTTTTTTTAATAAATGTGAAAAATTGAGTCTTCCTTTAGCGATGGGCTCAAAGTTCGTAATTCCATCAAAACAGCTTCGAAATGCAGCTTCGATTCTACGAGTTTAATGCAAGCTCCATTAACCCGTGATCGGATGCTTCTTTGAAGCTCCGAACTTAATTGAATGTTTGGGAGAATAATTGGTTTAACGGAATCTTACCAATGAAGCGCAATGCAAGTGTTCTTCGCAGTTGTGATCGGAATCAGGCGACAAATTATACAGTGTGAAAGTAGATTCAGCTTCGCGTACAAACCGATATTTGCTATTAAGAGGCCCGTGCTCGAAGATAAATGGGGTAATTTTGGTTTTTGGAAGCTCCTATTTTGATGACGTATTCATCCCTTGACGCGATTATTCGGTTTCTTTTTGAATACAAATATATTTGTGGATTCAGTCTCAGCTGTTCTTCAAATAAGACGCGGTGTTTCTGCAATCTTAATTTGTATGCTTTAATGTTTTCCCTTCACATTCATACAGGTCAATTTATGTTGTATTTAAGTTTAAAAATTCGGACTTAGCATTATAATTACAACTTTAAAATAAAATATATCAGCATCTGTTTCAAATCTTGGGTAAGTAGCCCCCATCCATTGCTGTGTTACGGTCTCCAATTAAAATAAGTATTCTTTTCTACTGCCAAACTCTTCTGAATTTTAGAATCAGATTCTTTCAGAGTTTCTTGTTTATAAATAATAGAAATTTAATTCCTTCGGCCATTTTTCATTTGATATGGTTCTCAAAATTGCTATCAAACATTATTACACATCCCTGGGCACTGAAATATCATTATCAATCAGAAAATTAAATACAGCTAGCACTATTCTACAACGCAGTAGTGTGTATAAATATCTAATCATAACATTTCTTGAAAATAGCAAGAATCAGTTTAGCCCCCCGGGCTGATTTGGCAAAGAAGATGGGAGACGGCCGAAGGGAACTTAAGGTTGCGTGCCATTGCGCCGCGACTGTTCCCATGGACCTACCTCCCAATGCCACGACAGCTTCAGGTTGCTTTCTGTCTTCTCCGAATTGAACACACTCGCGGGACGCACCGCCATTTGATGGAGCGCTCGCCTGCGCCCTACTGTAAAAAATGCATTGTCCCCCAGACTGTTCGGCACATTCTTGTTGAATGTCCCAGTCTGGGTGATCTTCGCGCACGTTACCTGTCCCGGTACCCGGATGGGTGGGGTCGCTACCACCTGTCCCTTGTACTCGGGACGGGTTAGTGTACACAGTCTAGTGGACTATCTGACTATTTGGAGGAGGTTGTCCTCCTCCATTCTACATATTTGACTCTCTTTGTTGTTAGTCGCATGATCCTACGCCGGGAAGAGGCGGGCCTCCCTCCAGCGCAGGAGCATGCTTCCGTTTTCTTCTTGCTTTTTTGCCTATCTTATTTTTTTCTTGTTTATTTGCCTTTTTTTATTTGTTTTGTTTTTGTATATGTTTTTTTTTTATTCTAGCCTATTATTAGGTTGTACGTGATTACAGCAACCTTTGCCCTAGTTGGCAGTCGCCATATAGGCTCTTTAAAAAGATGCTAGAGGGGTCTTCCCATTAAGTGAAGACACGTATGTCAGCCAAGAAGAGCGGCGGACTTGCTTCGAAATATACCGGAACCCAGCCCAAGCCCGACGAAATTCACCGACAGTGAAATCGTTCGGTCGGCGCTTATAGCGCATGTAGGCATAACGCTTCTGCTTGAGGGCCGTGTCACACTCGGCTGACCACCACGGGAGCAGTCGGCGTGCAAAACGGCCAGATGTTCTAGGAATATGAGTTAGACCCACGGCAATGAGTTACCAGAGAAGAACTCAATTCATCCTTCGCCAACCTAAACTCCGCTATTTGGTACAGAGAAATCAGTCATTTCCTGACATGAGGAGCACCACGCCCGCGCCAAGTAACTTCGGAGGTCTCTCAGGTGGCAACGGTTCAGAAAATGACATTTGATTGGGAAATTCATCAATACCATGGAGGTCATCGATTACCCCCCCCCCCAAAAAAAAAAAAAAATCAGTCTGTGCATCCGGAGAGCACAAGGATAGATCAAAAGAGGAAAATGAAGCGGTTCTCGGGCTATGATGCTTAAACTCATCCACATTTAATACATATATCACCAGGTCATCAAGAAACTGATACCAGAGATTGATTGAGTAGTCTTCCCAGAGTAGGTGGCTACTGTTCAAATCCCCGAGCAAGAGAAAGGGACTCGCCAATTGTGTCACGACGTGGCCTAAGTTCCCCGCGTCGAAGTCGGCTGACGGTGGAATGTACGCAGAAATAACAGTATACCTCCTATCCAGGTATACAGGGCAAATATAAGAAAGGAGACATCATGCCTGGTGTAAATGGCTCATCCTCCTGATGAGACATTCCATGGTGGTGGGATCGCAAAACCCTTATACCCTCGGAAGGTGGGGAGGAGCCTCCATAGCTTCTCCCAGTTGGCTCGCTGTTCGCGGTAATTCCATTGAAGGAATATGCTCACCAGGCCTAACTAGGAAGAGATGTGGGGGCCCTCTTCAAACAGAAGGCCCTCAGGGGAATGGCCGTACGCTTCCAGAAGCTGTGTCTGGACAGGTCGTTGAAGGCGCTGTTGCTTTCGAGGACTTATCGGGGGAGGGTGGGCTCGCTATACGAGTCTTTTCCTCCATCCCTCTGGAAAACTTCGGTGGGTGAGGCGGCTTCGGAGGTGGAGTTCCCTACTTTGGAGGATCCAACTTCTCCGAGCCACCCAATCTAGACTTGGTTGGTGACATAAGAACCGAAGCTCTTTTGGTGTTGTCCTCCTTTTAGGTGTCAGCTTTAGGAACCCGGAAGACGGCCTCATGACTACTTTTAGCGGTGTGGCTTTCTCTGAATCAAATGACCCCGTTTCGCCATAAGGCGAAACGGCCGCTAGAGCGCTGGCTTTAGCTAAGGGTGAATGTGAATCCTTTGTGCTGCCAGCTCTACAAGGGGAGAGCCCGCGGTGAGTAGAACCTGCCGGAGAGTTCCAAATTGGCGCGGAAACGACCTCACAGGTAGGTCTTGAAGTGCAAGAGCAGAGGGAGGGTTTTTTTTTTTAAATTGACGGATAAGACGTCTCAAGCAGCGCCGTGCGCGCCAGGACCAAGTCTTTAGCTTCGCAAAATGAGAGATGATCCATAGCCTGAACGGTCAGGAGTTCCTTCTTGAGGCGATACCCACACTATTGCTTCGAAGAAGCGAGGTGCAGCTCTCTGGAATCGACACACTTGGCCGCACACAATAGAGAATTATCGTGTACTGCCTTGGAACAACTTACATAGACTTCGGGTAAACCCGACTTTGTACTTCTACATGAGCGATTTGTATAGCCGAAGCGGTTGCAGTATTAACACTTCCCCGGCAGTGGCACGAAGGACTTCACGCGGTAGCGATACCAACTGACACGCACCGACTCATGTATATACATACTAATAACAAATAATATAAAAATCACACCACGTTCGAATTTGACCGCTCCATGGTCGTCCATGTCTTAAGTGATGTGATCTATGGAGTATTCCACGAGTTTCCTCGCATAAACCACTCCTTTCACTAATCTTACGGTAGAGTGCGGCGTCATACTCACCTTCGAGCCATTAAGTATCCGAAGGGCACTAATCATTGCCGCATCGGAGATGTCTGACCCAGAAAACGGATCACCTTCGGCGGCTCTCTACCGATCAAACTAGCAATTGCTCTCCTCTGATGGATAATGTTGCCTTTGGCCAACATGCCGCAATCACTGGAGCAAATAGTCAGAAAACGTTTTAAAGCCAGCGGGCTCGAAAACGCCAGGTAGTCTCTCAATGAGGTGCCCGACGTGATCGAGGCTCCGCTTAGCGTACTTGCGACTTTGGTCTTTGTCAGGGACCTCCAACCTGAGGGCGCCTCGGGGCCAGAGGTGCCGATCCTCCCATACGCGGTTGGTTCGCCCTTGGCACCATGTCTATCTCAATGAGGCTTACATGTGGCGGCCAGCCCCCCGAAGCATCACTAGTCCCAATTCAACACTATGCTTGTCGTATTTTGTCGACCCCTGCTGCCTTAAAATGAAGGACTGCAGGAAGTCAGGGCGAACGGACTGACGGGCTCTTCTCTCCCTTGCCCCCCTAAGGTGGTTGGTCCAATCGAGCCGTTCCCAACGAGAGTTGTCAATTTTGTGCCGCTGGCCTTCTCTTTTGGCAGCCCCCTCTGATAGGAAAGGATGGACTGGCGCTGGTAAGGAGATGAAGTGGTCCGTTGGCGCCTCCAGTAAGGGAGTGAGGGGGAAGCCACCGCACTTCTTTTCAGTGGTGGAGCTGCCTGAAAGTGGCCCCAAAGATGGCAAAAGGGAATCCCTTTTGCCGCATGGTGATGGTGGGAGGGAAGCTCCTCCACCGGTATTAATGGGGCCTATTTTTTTCCTCGTCTTCCCAAAACCTAGGGAGGGCGAGGCCGCGCATGGAAGTGAATCTCCATGCGCTTTTGCACATTGCCTTCTGTTATAATCATGATCGCAAAGAAAAGAAAGAAAGGGCTTATGGAAAGAAGACGCTGTATCCTCTCAATGATGATGAGGTTAGAGAAAATCCTCCACAGGATCAGAAATTCCATAATTGATCATTTACTCATAATCGGTCACAGTCCAGCGTTGATGAACTTTGCCATCCCGATCCGCCAGATAGGTGAACACGTCCTGGAACTTTAGACAGGAAGGATGGTGCCGGCGTAGCCACCTTATATGAGTAGTGGAGGAAGGCGACCAGACTGGACGTCCAAGCCCACCTCGTACCATATACTTGCCCTAGCCAGCGAGCTTTCGGCTTCACAGCAGATCTTACGGTATCCACCGCCACTCGACTAAGGCTCATTAGAGGACCAAAGTGCGCCGGAAGGGCAGAACCTCTGTGGATAGGAGAGCAAGTTAGGAGGGGGTAGGAGGGTATGTAATAAAAAGAAGTAGAGATGGGCGGGTCCACTAACGAGTAGGGTGGTGATCACTTATTATTGTCATACCTTGGTGTCAGGTGATCTCAAGATGGCATGCAGTCCACCAAGGCACCAGGGCTACCAGCCCGAACTCTTTCCACTGGAAACGCTCCTCCTGTTACAAAGTGGATAGCCGTAATGATGATAATAAATAATAACAATATTAAAATAATAATAATGAAAATAATATTATTATAATTATGAAATAATGCCAAATAATATTTTTAAATAATAATATGGTAATAACAATAATAATGCTAATATTAATAATAGTAAAAAAGGTAAAGTAGTGCTGAGTGTAGGCGAGGGGAAAGCGCAGGCCGTATCATAGAGTTCATGTCAACCCTGTGAGTGATTGACGGGACTTCCCTAATTTTCCCTCAGGCCAGAAAGACTATTATGTGTGGGGCGGATGTGAGGGAGAGACCAGCATGTCTTCCTACATCACCGAGTTGGAGCTTAGTTAGTCCCAGGATCACTCCAGTTTTGACATAGTTAAACAGGGGCACCGTCGCCAAGGTCTGCAGCAGGGTACGACGCCACCAGGAGGGTGTGGTTAAAACCTCCGACGATTTCATTGAATAAAGTGAATAATTCAAGTCCTTAACATCCAGGATAAATCTAGCCGTATAAATGAACTATTTCTTTTAAATTGACGTTAGCTATAAATTGCCTACCATCCCCTTTATATATATATATATATATATATATATATATATATATATATATATATATATATATATATATAGAGAGAGAGAGAGAGAGAGAGAGAGAGAGAGAGAGAGATGGTCTTTCAATAAGGTCGCTCAATTTTTAAATGTAAATAAAACAAGTTATGTGTGATATATGCACTCAATTTATTTCAAATTTGAAAGTACATTTTATGGCATTAAGTGTGGAATATGACGTCGCTCAAATATCTGCCGTGGCTTTGCTTGGTGGAACGTATTCGGGAGGCCCCATTTTCGATGACTTTGTCGCATAAATCTGGCTGAATTTGCTGGATGGTGTTTGTTATGTTAACTTTGAGGACATCAATGTTTACGGATTATTCAAATAGACCTGTGATTTAAGGTAGCCCCAAAGAAAGTAGTCTAATGGCGTTAAATCGCATGATCTCGGTGGCCAGTTGACGTCGCCGCCGCGCGAGATGACCCTGCCCTGAAACAGCTGGTGCAAAATGTCTATCGTGGCGTGCGCAGTGTGGCACGTAGCGCCGTCCTGTTGGAACCACCTGTCGTCAGTATCCATATCAGGCATATAATCCAGTTAAAGCCACAAGAAGTTGCTTATCATCGATCTGTAGGTCTCGCCGTTGACGGTTATGGCAATCCCATCTTCGTTCTCAAAATTACGGACCGATGATTCCGTTAAACGAAAATCCGCACCAAACAGTGACTTTGTTGGGATGCAATTGGTGCTGGTGTATATCATTAGGATTGTTTTCGTCCCAAATCGGACAATGTTGCTTGTTCACAAATCCATTCATCCAAAAATGGGCTTCGTCACTGTGGCGAAGATAGAAATCACGTAATGCGCGGAACGTTTGTCGAACAGAGCACTGATTTTTGATGATAACATTTGATGATTTGCACATGCTGTTCAACGCTATAACCTTATATTGTGACTTGCCAAGTACTACTGAACAGTTCAGAGTGAGATTGCCAGATGTCACTTCAACAACATGGCCACTATTGCCTGACAAACCTCGAGCGTCCTTGTTGAAAGACCCTTTATATATATATATATATATATATATATATATATATATATATATATATATATATATATATATATATATATATATATATATATATATATATATATATATATATATCATGCGATTGTTAGCCTAAATTCTTGCTACATCTCAGAATGGGCAAAAGACAAGGGACATACGTAAGACAAGAAAGTGAGTTAGTGCATTTCGAGAAGCCGAGAATACTTATGGAGGAATATCCAAGCAGCTGGATTCAATGTTTCAGAAAAGATAATGGAGTCATTGTCCTCCTAGGTTATTGGGATAGAATGAAGCTATATCTTTGTAAAACTCATATACCCGCAAGGTTCATGTTTACAAGGAATCACGTTCACAATGATAAAACTTATGGTCATAAACTCAGACATGTTTGATGGAAGGCCGGTGAAGTGCTTTTTCTGAAACAGACCATAACAACCATAAAACACGGTGAAGGGGGCATATTGTCATTCTCTTTTTTTATATTCTTGCAGGATTACTTGCTAAGATCGATTGAACTTTAGAGAAAGAAAATCATTTTAATAAGGCGCCCACCAAAGAAACCTAACGAATAAGTTGTTGATGCGCTGAATGGACTAATAGAGCAAAATTTCCAGTAAAGACTATTGGTAGTTCATATAAAAGAAATACTATGAAAAACGTTCAACACTTATAATTTCTATCAACATGCTATGCGATAAAATATGAGTTACTATTTTGTCCATGAGCATAGAAAACTTTGTTCTGAGTTCAATCTTGTAATGTTGCTAAAATGAATTATTTTTGGTATTAGTATCAATCTTCCCCCCCCCCTCCCCAAGTAAAGTTGAGTCATACTTGTTTAAAAGGACTTTGGACTAGGCAATTAGTTCGTTTGGCAAAGTTTAAATGCATCCTCCAGAGATTAAATGAGACGAGTTGACTCCTAAGTTCCCTAGTTAGTTAGAAGCTAGCTCTAAAAAAAAAGTGAATTTGATTCTTTGAAATAAAGGAATGGAAGATTTAGAAAGTGGTGTGAACACGTTTGAAGGTTTTGAAGATTTTCTTCAAGTCGCAAAGTCCCTCGTAAAAATATGAAATTAGATAAAATGAAGAATTTGATTATCACTAGAGAGTGAAGGGGAGGGCCAAGCTCTACCACGTCAAATTCCGATCCCAAGGGGGAAGTTGAGGTGCAAAGTTTTACAAAATCGCCACAAGGGCGCAATATTGAGAAACTTCTCTCCCTAGGTTTATGTTTCAAAATATGTACCCACATACTTTAAAGGTCCAAGATAACGACCCACCATCGCCTTAACTCTCGCTTTTCTAAGGCGGATAGTAAAACTCATCCGATGTATTATTAAAGTTCAAAGAAAGTAAAGGCATTAAAAAAAGGTCAGCCGGTGAAGAGAATAAATTAGACCCGCTGACGATAGAGCGATTTGGTAGGAAGACAAGGAAGGTTAAGCAGACGAAAGAGGGAAAGGGGAAAATCCACAGAACTAAAATATGATTCTTACACAGTGTTAGAACACTTTAGATTTAATTTCTATAATATTTCTCCTGGAATGAAACTGCAATTAAAATTTACTGTACCACCGAAATTCTTCAACTATAATTAATCCGATAAATAATTAAAAGCCTACTCAAGTGCCGTTTAGATTAACTTCTGCTCCAAACTGTTATTTTCTATTGGCCTCTTGGCCTCACTGGCCGTGAACGCCATCTTTCCCTTTGTTTGAAACGAACGAGCAGCGGAGACCACATACAAGGAGGGTGGGTCCCTCCCTTGATCCCTTTTTCGGGTGTTTCTCTGATCGCTGGCGGTGGAATCGATTATATCTCGATTGCAGGAAGTCATTCATTTTGCGGAGAATATAAACCAGTCTCTCCGTTAGCGTTGCTTCTGTCGGGGTTTCAGAGATTCGATAGCGTCGTTTTCAACGCGTTTCCTCCTACCGGTCCCACCGGCTTTCATTTCCCTCGGACTCCATCACCCGGTGCCTCAGCAATTGTGGCCGAAGAGATTTATAATTAACGCATGTTCGGGACCGAGATTCTTGCCATTCGTTTCCCTCCTAACCTTCTTTGGATCAAGTAAAGATAGTCCCTCCCATTTTACAAGTAAAGATCATCCCTGCCAAAGTTACACTAGTAAAGCTAATCCCTCCCAAGGCTAAAAAAAAAATAACTTAAAAAATTTATTTAGGAACATTTGTTAGAAACTTTATTTTAAAACAATTAAAAATTGTAAACTTTGTAGAACTGTAGAAATTCAATTTTAATAAGTTAATTAAAACGGTATTGGCTGGCAATCGTATCGCAAAAATCATTGAAAACATTGGATTTATGTCTTTCAAGCCACATAAATTCCTGTAGATAAGAGTTTAGCATTTCTCCCTTACATCCTCGCTTGCGTTTAATTCTTAGTTTATGGTTATTCCAGTAGCTTTAAAATGACGATGTCATAACCTCGTCTACCTCCCATTTTACCAAGTAAAGGTCATCCCTCGCCCTCAATTAACCAAGTAAAGTTAATCCCTCCTTTTTGTCTTAGGAGGGACTATCTTTACATACCCCTTCATTGGAGTCATCGTGCAATGTGGTCCCCGCTTAATTGCCCAAACCCAACGCCAGAACCAGGAATAATTAAACAATCAATTAATTTTCTTTGATTTCGTCGCATAAGAGATATTACAGCAGTGGCCATTCATTGTTCTCCTGCCGGAAGATGAGCGCAGCAGCAGATGTTAATTTGTTAATCGAAAACTAATTTCGGCCATATCTCTTCACTCTTAAGAAACAGAAGGCTCTGACAGAACCAATTTTTTTGTTATTTCCTCTTGTCGTTGGGCATTCAAGAATTAACGCCATTGTGAGACTTGCCTTTGTATCATTCCACACAGAAATAAACTTTTCCAGGGTGATAAGGCTATATTTCCATTTACCATGACGGTCATTCAACAATCACAATTTAAAATAGTTAACATAATTGATAACTGTATGTTACTGGTCGTGGTAACATAATATAACTGTAATGTCGCTATTAGGACTATCAATTTGATTAAATGTTTGTTATGAACGTAAGACCTTATTTTACAACTGAAAATGGCTCCAAACACGGTAAGAGTTTCGGATCGTTCTAATAAATCTTTTGCAATTCCCTAAGCCCTAATAAACTCTGTAAATCCGTGAAAATTCTTCTACTTGCATAATTCTTTCGAAAAACTAAACAAGCCATTTCAATAACGATTATCAGTGTTTTTCCTATTAAAGGGATTTAATAAAAGAGAATAAATATTGCCTCGTTGACCATCTGAAGGAAGGCGTCTGATTAGCTAAGATTTACGACTTCTGACGTCCTAATTACCGTACGCGAGTTTAAACCAATAATCGGGACGCCGCGGCTTTCACAGACAGGCTTGCCCAAGGCGGACAATCATGGCTGATCAAAGACCGAGTTTGTCAACAATAGCGAGTCGGAACACGTGCCTCATCTCTGCATTTAAATGTTTTATTTACTTCATTGCAGTCGATTTAACCACGAGGCAACCTATTAAATTTAATTATTTCTTTTGTTACTCAAGCCTCGACCTTTAATCGAGGTTATTAGAGGGACAGGCACAAAAGCTTCTTCATCAGCCAATATTTCCGATGAAGATGTTCGCTTCAATGGAGTTGTTGACTCATCCTTTTTGACAGACGAAGTGAATAAACCACGGCCGAATAAGACTACACAAGGGCCTTTTCCCATATACCTTATTATCGCCCCGAAGATTACACCTATGCCAGTCATTTTCATTTGTAAATAATATAAGTGAAACCTATGAACTCTTAGGCTCGCCATTCAACGGACATAGACAACATGACGAGGCTAATCCTGAGTAGACTCCCCATTGGTCTTTGGGGGTCGAGACCATATATATATATATATATATGGGATCTTTTCTCTTATTATGGCGCAATTTCGTCTCTTCAGATAGATGTCTGAACCGCCTTTCTCATGCGCGGGAATCAAGGGATGGGAATATTTTTATGTTATATTTATTTGAGTGGTTTGGTGGGGCGAATAGAAGGAAAGTAAAAAAAAAGTTAAGGAAAGGGGAAAAAATAAAAGCTAACCATTATTTAATTTATAAAAATTTACGTCTTTGTAAATGTGAGCAACTAAGTCTTTTCCTTTATTTCGTAGCCTTCATAAAAATTCGCACATATAGGAGTCGATCAGAGAAGGAGCGGTTCCACATTCTACTTTATTCCTCATTTTCCACTTGGCCAAAAGCGACTCCATTTGGTTTGTGTGGGCACCCGTTTCTGGATCCTTAAAGTTCTTCGAGTGGTTAACAGTCAAATGTTTATTCTGCATCTCTGGCAAGGAATCAATTCCATCGTATGCACACCACTTATCATAAATAATAGCCGTGCCATTCAATACGCATTCTTTAATTATAGATAATAATATTTCTGCCGATTTATAAGGAGCTGCATACATGGAACACTCGCAAGTTTCCCTGTAAATCCCTCCGAAAACCCACTGCACTGGCAAAACCCTCCCAACGTTAGTCTTTCTTCGTGAGAACAAGGATTCATCTATTTCTACTGTCAATCCATTACCACGGATCTTTATAGGGTTTTGGATTAACGAATTTGCGCACACTTTACTGAGATAGTTCTTCCAGTTAGTAATAACATTGCATGACATTTTTAGTTGTTCTTTACAAAAAAAAACAGTACTTGTTGCACCATGCATGAAGGAAAAAAGATGATGGTTTCAATAGGTACTCGTATTTTTGACTCTTCTAACCAGGTGTCGCTTCTCAATCCGGATTTGCTTTTACACCCTTGTTTGTAACAGCGCCATAAAAGTGGGTAATGGGACAACCAAAGTTTCATAGTGAGTCCATTTTTGCAAAGTCTCCGCTGATGCACAAAACCTCTTTCTTGCAAATACTTGACTGCTTGTTCGATATTTTGCACCTCCCTAGCAAGTTCGTACGCAGTCATTTTTTAAGAGTGAAAACAATGCTTAAGCTTCCAAACAAACCAAAGGATATCGTAAAACTAAAAATGTTACAGGCTACTCACTCGAGTAACCGGCCGTTCAGCCATCTATCTGGGTGAGGAGACGAAATTGTGCCATAATAATAAAAAGATCCATATATATATATATATATATATATATATATATATATATATATATATATATATATATATATATATATATATATATATATATATATATAATAATAATAATACCCATCGTGTATTTATTTATATTTTTTTGTCAGTAACACTCGAATCTACTTATATTGAAAAAGATTTTTAATTTATATTTCGGGTTATTACAAAACCATCTTCAGAAGCTAAATTTAAGCCTAAAAACATAAATAACAGCACAAATTCAAAGGTAAAAACCACAGATCAGAGAAAATCTCAAAAACGACGTTCAAAATATAAAATGAACAAACAAAATAGTGAGGTAAGGAACAGCAAAATATTTTTAAAGAGATACTATCAATTAAGGACAAACAAAGTAAGCGTAATATTACAAAATTAAACAATTGAAATGGAAAAATAGAGAATTGGATACAAACAAAAAGTAAAACTAAAATATAGACACTGAAACATTACCTTACATGGTGGGATCAAAATGACGAGTGAAAACAGGAAGGAATTCAAAGAATGAATACAGCTTGGTTAAGTTATAAACAGAGGAAAGGATGACGAGTCCTCATTTGAATTTGGGTGGTTGTATTTATTACAGAGTGATTCTTTAATGCGGAGAAATGAAATAGATTTAGCAAATTTTAAGACAGAAAAATCATTTAAGGACACGTCTGTTTTACAATCAATAGCATGTTTCCTGATGGAAGAAAACTCTTTGTTACTTAATGTCTTACCGGTTCTATGGCTAATTCCCATGTGAGAACAAAGACGCGACTGAAGAGTACGTACTTTGCTTCCTATATAGGTCCCCAACTTACAGCTAGGGCAAATGAATTTATGTACAATGCACGAACTAAACGACGTGGGAATACTGTCCTTCACTTTAAAGAAATTACCAATACTTTTCTTATTAATGAATATAAGTTTCAAATTATTTGACAATAAAATTTCCTACAAATGAAAATTAAAAGTTTTCGAAGAAGTTCATTACAAGGGCTGATGTCTGGTAACAGGACATACCTGATTTCCTTTGGGACATTAAAAGAAGTGGAGGGGTTATAAAACCTGAAGAGGAACTTCCTATTACAGCTTTCAACTAAAGATAAGGAAAAATCATTTTTCACCTAGTATTCTTTTAAAAAATTGAATTCAAAATGCATATTAAAATAAGTGGAAGACAAATTAAAACCTCTGAAGAGAAGTGTTTTAATGGTGCCAATTTTGTATGTTAAATCACAGAAACTAAAGAAATTTAAACCCTGCCCTGTGAAAGTTGGTTTTCTAAAAACACACGTTTGAATGCCGAAAGGGGTACGAGAGACATTAACATCTAGAAATGGCAACATATTGTTAACCTCATGTTCTTGAGTGAAAGTAATATTAGGGTGTAAATTGTTTATAAATCGACAAACCTATTTGTGATCCGACCATGTAAGGTAATGTTTCAGTGTCTATATTTTAGTTTTACCTTTTTTTGTATCCAATTCTCTATTTTTCTATTTTAATTGTTTAATTTTGTAATATTACCTTTACTTTGTTTGTCCTTAATTGATCGTATCTATTTACAAATATTTTGCTCATTTTATATTTTTAACATCGTTTTTGTGATTTTCTCTGATCTGTGGTTTTTAACTTTGAACTTGTGCTGTTATTTATGTTTTTAGGCTTAGATTACTCATCTGGAATTTGCTTTTAGCTCCTGAAGATGGGTTTTGTAATAACCCGAAACGTTGGAATCAAAGATGGGACCCGCCTTCTTCGTTTTGTCCTTCTTACTGAATATAAGACTCAAGCTTTGTAGAATAAATCTAGGTGAATACACACACACACACACACACACACACATATATATATATATATATATATATATATATATATATATATATATATATATATATATATATATATATATATATGGGAAATATCACGAAAGTTGGCGCGTGATAACTATAAATATGAATATGTACAACGGAAGGAAACAGAATAAAAGACGGATTGGAGTTAGTACTTTCGTCTATTCGACATTTTCAAACTCACAATGGTAAGAAAAGATAAGACACAGTATTTATACTAAGCACGTTTCCCTATGAGGCCAACTTTTTAATGCTATCAGATAAGTCGGATTTTAGAAAAAGTGATAAAATTGGATCTAGCGAAAACAACCCTGGGCTAATGTTGAGATTACTCTCCTTTGTGTGAGAGATTAAAAATGATTCCAGGATATTTCTCTTTATAAAATCATTACTATGGATTATTGTATCATTTTTTAACCAGTTAATTCCGTGTCTCATCTTGGAATTGTGGATAGCTAAGGCATTATTCAGATATCCCTTAATTACTGCATTTTTGTATTGTTGGGTCCTTATGGAAACATTTTTGGAAGTTTGGCCTACATAGAATAAATTACAATCTAAACATGGAATTCGGTAAATTACATTATTATCATTATTGGGGCTATGCTTTATTAAGAGATTTTTTAATGTATGATTGTATTTAAAGGCTACCTTAATATTAAGTTGTTTTAGAATGGGCACTACAGACATAAAATTATCATGATAGGGTAAAATTAATAGGTTTTTACGAGGTTCTATTGTCTCTAATTTACAATTATAAAATGTTTTTCTGGCTATATTCGTACATTTTTCTAGAAAGTACTTTGGGTAGCATAAATTGGTAGCAATATCTTCAATTTTTGGGTATTCTTTATCTATATAGTCGGGACTACATATTCGAAGAACCCTAAGATACATGGAGGAAAAAACAGTAGATTTGATATTTTTGGCATGATTTGAATAAAAATGGACATAAGATAAATTATGTAGTTCTCTAATTATTAGGACATCCAAAAATGGAAGGCTCTTATTTACTTCCTTTTCTACGGTGAATTTAGTTGACGGAACCAATGAGTTGACAATTAAAAGAAAACTATCGATGTCAAAACTGTTGTTCAAAATTAACAAGATGTCATCAACATACCGGAACCAAACAATTTGAGTAGACCAAAGAGGAGGGATCAACCTAGTTTCGAAAAATTCCATATATAAATTTGACAATAAGGGAGATAAGGGATTACCCATAGCCATACCAAACACTTGTTCATAGAATTTACCGTTGAAACTGAATTTACATTTTTTAATAAATAAACAAATAAGCTCAATGATCGTATTTGTTGTTAAAGAAAGGTCATAAGCATTTAGAATAGAGGCTAGGAAGGCTAATAAGTCATCAATGGGCACTTTGGTGAATAATGAGGTTACATCAAAACTGACTAGTCTCAGATCTGATGTTACCCTCATATTGTTTAACTTATTGCAAAGGTCATGGGAATTATTTATATGCGAGGGGGATATAGTTCCCAAAATAGGGGAAAGTAAATTTACTAAGTATTTTGAAAGTTTATATTGGATTGAACCAGTGGCACTTATGATTGGTCTTATTGGGTTCCCTGGTTTATGATTTTTTATTAGCTAACACAAATAGTGTAAAGAAGAGCCATTAGAAGAGATAGAGTCCATAATTGATTTGTGTTTTTTTTAAAGTGGTTTTTACGTCTCTATTAAAACACTTGATTACGTCATCTAAGGGATCCTTACTTAACGGAAGGTATGTAGACCTATCGGATAATAAGGTGGACATTTTTTCTAAATACGTTGTTTTGTTCATTATGATAAACGTTATAATGAACAAAACAACTTATTTAGAACGTTACGGATATGCTCCACTTTTGTAGGAAATATAAATAATGGACTGTTGAAAACGAGGGCATAATGATATTCTCTGATGGAGCTCCCTTTCGCTTGTTTGGAACTCTTGGAAGATCCCTGGTTAGGAGGAAAAAGTAGAACGCTTTCACGAGTCATGTGTCATGCCAACGGTGAAGCATCTGGATACTCTCCATGTCTGAGGCTTCTTCTCATCAAAGGGAATTAGAGTACTAATAATTTTGCCCAAGAGCACTGCCATGAACTCAAAATTGTACTAAAAGTTGCTTATTCAGCACATTTTCATAACAGTTTAAGACCAACTTGGGAATAATAACTGTAATTCTCAGCATGATGGCGCACCTTCTCACAAAGCTTCCAACCACGTGATAAATCATGGGTCCCTTTGTTGTAAAATTCAACCGGTCGTTATCAAAGAAGTCTGCAACTCCAGTGTTCAGTTCGTCATCATTTTCGAACGTTTTGCCATTCAAAAGGTTCTGCAGTGTCCGGAATCGATGATAGTCTGTTGGCGCAAGTCTGGCGATTACGGTGGGTGAGGGAGAGCTTCCCACCCCAGCTCCAGTAGTGTTTCACTGGTATGATTAGCGACGTGTGTTTTGGCGTTATCATGAAGAAACATGATACAAGTCAATTCTGGTCGTTTCTGCGCAATTGCATCTGCCACCTGTCGCAGTTGTTTACTGTGTAATTGAACGTTGATGGACTGATTTCATTCCAACATTTCCCAGTAAATCACTCCCTTCACATCCCGCCAAACATAAACCATAAGCATCTTTTGATGTCGGTCGGCTTTCCCTGAAGTTGTGCAGGTGCACCTTTGTCTGTTCAGCTTCTATGAGTGCAATGTTCGAGTGTAGACGCCATTTCTCATCTGCAGTAACCACTTTGTTAAGCCAGTCAAAACCACGTTTTTTTGGACAGTAGTGTCATGCAGGGGTCAATGCGGCGCTGAAGGTTGAATTCGGTTCGTTTACGTGGATTCCATACGTCGAGTTTGCTGATTTTGCCCATTTCCTCTAAATGATGCAACATAACTGGCTGTATAGCAGACGCTAACTTTTCGCCAGCTCGGTGATGTCAGATGTGGATCAGCTTTGACACAGGCGACAAACGGTCATTGTCAATAAGTGAGGGTTGACCACTTCTTAGCTTATCTTCGAGATCGAATTGGCCACTTTTTAAACCAATCGACGACGTTTAGGTCGGACTTGTAATAATAGATTAAACGAGTACGTTGCTGTTTACGGGAAAGAGTCATTTGATCGGTAATTTTTGAAACTTTAGATATCAAATAGGCCATGTCAGACTAATCACTGTGATGTGGCCTAGGCTTTCCTAGGCTTCGCTTGAAAGTGCATATTAACAAGGAGTAACAAGGAAAGGAAGTACCCTAGGAGACCTTACGGTCCATTCAAAGAGGGTACCTTTGGACTAGCAATCGAGCGGGCACATGGCTGCTTAATTGTTTTGCGTCCCTAAACGGCCACTTTTCAGGACTTTGTCTAGTCTTGACTTGAACTGGTTAACAGATTCACTGTTGACAACTTCCACTGGAAGTGCGTTTCACTTACCGCAGATACTGTAAGTGAAAAAATTTCCACACAGATTGCGGTTGTAACGCTTCAGTTCAAGTTTGAAGCCGTGATTGCGCGTTCTGTTCTCCCTCAGTGTGAAAATATCCCGGTAGTCAACATTGTCGAACCCTCGAAGTATTTTGAAAACTTCGATGAGCTGACCACGCAGTCTACGAGTTTCCAGCGAGAACAGATCTAATTTCCTTAGTCTATCCTTATAACTTTTATGTCGGATAGAGGGAATCAGCTTGGTTGCCCTGGCTTGCACGCGTTCCAACCTGGCGATATCCTTTCGAAACGAAGGACTCCAAAATTGTACGGCATACTCCAGGTGCGGCCGAACGAAGGAGTTGTACAGACAAAGTACTATCTCCTTGTTACGGTATCCAAAATGGCGCTTTATGTAGCCTAACATCCTTTGGGCTTTCTTCTCTGCCTCGATGCACTGTTTCGAGAACTTGAGGTCGCTAGTGATAGTTACACCCAAGTCCTTCTTAGTTTCGGTGGATTCAATAGCAGTGCCCTTAAGAATATACTGAGATTGGGGGTTTCTGTGGCCGATATGCATCACTTTGCATTTGTTAACGTTAAAAGGCATTTGCCACGTGTCCGACCAATCCCCAATCTTTCCAAGATCTTCCTGCACGTGGGCAGTATTTCCATCCTTTGCAACGTTCATACCAAGCTTGGTCTCGTCCGCAAATTTAGAAATCTTGGCAACCATGTCACCGTCCATGTCGTTGACGTAGATGATGAATAGTAGTGGTATCAGGACAGAACCTTGAGGCACCCCGCTAGTAACGGGCACCCACTCAGAAGGCTGTGCATTCACCACCACCCGTTGCCGTCTGCCACTTAGCCAGTCCTCGATCCAGCCGGCCACTTTTCCGTCTATGCCCAGCGCTCGCACTTTTCGGAGAAGGCGGCGGTGTGGTACCTTATCAAAGGCTTTCTGAAAGTCTAAGTACACCACATCGACCGTCTTGTCCAGATCGTGCTAACTGAAGACGAAGTGGAAGAATTCCACAAGGTTCGTCATGCATGACCATTGCCTTCGGAAGCCGTGCTGGGAACTCCTCAGTAGCAGGTTTGACTCTTAATACGACGTCATTTTGTCCACCATCATACTTTCGATGAGTTTACCGACTATCGAAGTCAGACTGATAGGTCTGTAGTTTGACGGTTGGCTACGGTCTCCTTTCTTGAAGATAGGAGTCACCTCCGCTTCACGCCAGTCTCTAGGAACGCATTCGGTCCGGATTAAAAAGTTGAAGATTGCGCTCATGTGTCGTGACACTTCATCGTGCACTTCTTTTCACACTGTAGGTAGAAACGCATCCGGGTCAAGTGACTTATTCGTCATTAGGTCACTGACTTCTTTTTTTATTTCCCCTTCGGTGAAGTCCATATCCTCCAGCTTTTCCCCCGAGTAGGAATTCATTGGCTGGGGGATGGGACCACACTCTTCAGTTAACACTAAAGAGAAGTAGTCGTTAAGGAGGTTAGCATTTCCTGAATCTAAGGGCTTTAATACCCCCTCCTCATTTCCCAAAGGGCCAATCGTTCGAGGGATTGGTTTACGGCTGTTCACATATCCAAAGAACTCCTTGGGATTCTCTTTACAGAGTCTCGCCCCTCGGAGTTCCTCAGACCGCTTAGCCGCCCTTATGCTGGACTTCACTCTCCTGGCTAGCCTCCGGTATTTGTCAAAGTCACCCGAGATCTTCGATTGCCTGTACACAGTTCTCTTCTTCCTAAGCAGTTGGCCGATTTCTCGATTAAACCACTTTGGTTGAACAGAAGACCGACGGGGACATTTCAGAGGGATGAAACGCGATTGAAGACTCATGAATGTGGTTTTGAAACTGTTCCACGAGTCTTTAACAACATCGCACACTTCTAGCCTCGCGTCAATCAGTCCAGCACGAAGACCTGCAGAGTCTGCTCTTTTCAAATCGAGTTTCTTCGATTTACTAGTTGCAGGCCCTGCCTTCGGGACTTTGACTACAAATCTAATTAGTCGGTGGTCACTGCCACCAAGCTCTTCGCCAACAGTGAGGTCCTTAATGATGTCATCCTCAGAGGTGAAAACCAAGTCGAAGATATTGTCTCCTCTCGTTGGCTCTCTCACCCATTCAGTCAGGAACTCGTTGTTCGCGAACTCCAGGAGTAGTGCGTTCTCGCCACAGGGTTCTCTGGTTTCCCAGTCAACTTGTGTGTTGAAATCACCCATGACGATACACCGTCTGTCTTCGACAAGTTCTCCTAGTAGCTGGTACAGATCTCTGTCCTTTTCAACTAGTTGGGCAGGAGGTCTATAAAGCACCAGGGTCCTGTATTTAGCAGGACCTATTTCTAGGTCAACACCTAGTAGTTCATGGTCGGATACGATGTTGCAATCCGTCGAGTTGAGAGTATCCTTGACATACAACATCACACCGCCACCCTCTCTGCCTGGCCTATCTTTCAGGAAGAGCTGATAACCGGGAATCGTGAATTCACCTTCAAAATCTCGGCTTGAGGTTTTTATCCACGACTCCGTTATGGCCACCATCTCAGGTTCCTCTGTTGCTACGAGGCCACGGAGAACAGAAGAACTTTGAGGGACTTCCCTAGTGCAGGACTCCCTACGCGCTTCCGACCTAGACTCTAGGATACTCTGAACAGTAATTAATCGTACACCCTGTATAAATCTGAAAAAGAATAAATTTTAAAAAAAACGTTGTGCTGAAACTTTGTTTTTGAACTAATAAATATTGACTGCGCGCATCAATTAACTGTATTTATTAATAAAATGGGTTTGGCTTTAAATTTTTGTATTATATTTCATGATACAAACATACTAAAATAAAATGCAACGTTTGATTAGTTCTATTAATTTTATAATATGGAAATATATAGTAGTCTCCAAACTTTGGCCCATGATTTATATATATATATATATATATATATATATATATATATATATATATATATATATATATATATATATATATATATATATATATATATATACATAGAGCGAGAGATAGAGAGTCACAAGGAATAGTAGTATCTCAAAGGACATTGCTGACTATACCTTGGAGGTACTACTTTGGGAAAGCCCTAACCTATAGCATAAAAGAAAGTATAGCATAGATGAAGGCTGTCCCCTCCCACCTCTCCCACCCGCATTTGTAGGCCAGAAAGCTGAAACGATACGTGAATGTGCTGAAAAAAAGAACACAAACAGGAAATGATTATTAAAAAAGTTGAAACGTATCTACTTTACTCAGATCTATAATCTATACACACATAGTCATGGTTAAAACACATATCTACAGACATATACACACAAAAAGAGAGAAAAAAGAGAGGGATGAAAGAGAGAATGAGATGACAAAAGTGGAAAGAATAAACAGAGAGCAAAAAGGGAGAGCGAGAAACAACGAGAGAATTAATGAGAGACAGAAAAGGAGATAAGAGAGAAAGGACAAAAAGACAAATAAGAAGCAGGATAAAAAAAAGGTGCGGGAGTGAGAGAGCTACAAGGAGCTACAAGGAAAATAAGTACCCTAGAAAACCTTACGGTCTATTCAATGATAATACCTTTCGGTTAACAGTCGAGCAGGCACAGTTCTGCTCAACGGCTCACGGGCCCAAACGGCCCACGTGCCCAAACGGCCACTTTGCAAGACTTTGTCCAGTCTTGACTTGAACTGATCAACAGAATTGCTGTTGACAACTTCCACTGGAAGTCCGTTCCAACTACCGCAGATACTGTAAGTGAAAAGTTTTTCACACAGATCACGGTTGTAACGCTTCAGTTCAAGTTTAAAGCCGTGATTTCTTGTTCTGCTCTAAACAAGTGTGAAAATATCCCTGTAGTCAACATTGTCGAAATATTTTGAAAACTTAGATGAGCTGACCACGCAGTCTACGGGTTTCCAACGAGAACAGATCTAATTCCCTTAATCTATCTTCATAACTTTTATGTCTAATAGAGGGAATCAGTTTGGTTGCCCTGGCTTGCACGCGTTCTAATTTCGCGATGTCCTTTCGAAATGAAGGACTCCAGAATTGTACGGCATACTCCAGGTGCGTTCTAACAAGTGAGTTGTACAAACAGAGTACAATCTTCTTGTTCCGATATCCAAACTGGCGCTTTATGTAGCCTAGCATCCTTTGGGCCTTTTTTTCCGCCTCGATGCACTGTTTCAAGAACTTGAGGTCACTAGTGATTGTTACACCCAAGTCCTCTTCAGTGTCGGTGGATTCAATAGCAGTGCCCTTAAGGATATACTGAGATTGGGGTTTCTGTGGCCGATATGCATCACTTTGCATTTGTTCACGTTAAAAGGCATTTGCCACGTGTCCGACCAATCCCCTAATCTTCCGAAGATCTTCCTGCACGCGGGCAGTATTTCCATCCTTTGCAACGTTCATACCAAGCTTGGTATGGTCGGAAATTTTAGAAATCTTGGCAATCATGTCACCGTCCATGTCGTTGACGTAGATGATGAATAGTAGTGGTCCCAGGACAGAACCTTGAGGCACCCTGCTAGTAACGGGCACCCACTCAGAAGCCTGTGCATTCACCACCACCCGTTGCCGTCTGCCACTTAGCCAGTCCTCGATCCAGCCGGCTACTTTTCCGTCTATGCCCAGCGCTCGCACTTTCCGGAGAAGGCGGCGGTGTGGTACCTTATCAAAGGCTTTCTGAAAGTCTAAGTACACCACATCGACCGTCTTGTCCAGATCGTGCTAACTGAAGACGAAGTGGAAGAATTCCACAAGGTTCGTCATGCATGACCATTGCCTTCGGAAGAAAGGGAGTGGAATTAGATAAAGAAGAGAATAAAGGGATGAAATAAGTTAGTTAGAGAAGGAGAGAACAAATAGATAGAGAAAAGTAAGAGGTAGTAATTGAAGAGACACAAGGAAAGGAAGGAAAGAGAGAGAGAGAGACAGAGAGATGATAGATAGAGAGGGAGAAATGGGTGGGGCGAGAGAGAGAAAAAATAAAATAGAGAGATAAGTGATCAGAGAGGGACAAGGAAAGAACCTAGTAGTAGGGCTTTGAGAAGATAAATAAATAGAGGAGATAAATGATCAAAGACGGACAAGGTAGAGAGCCTAGTAGTAGGACTTGGAGAAGATAGATAGATAGACAAACATAAGAAGGGAGATAGAGGGACAAAGAGACGCGTATATAGAAATGGAACGGGAGAAAAAGGAAGAGAGAGAGACAGAAAAGAAAGGACACGATGTGAAATACCCAAGGGTTTTTTAAAAAAATAAATAAATAAAAATAAAATGAAAAAGACTTAGCGGTAAGTTTGCTTGATTCGTAAAACCAGTAAGTCCTCTGCTGCTGTAAGGTTGGAGTATGTCCTTGAATAGTCAAATGTTGCGCTGTGATTATTAAATGAGCGCACCGTAATACTTCACTTCGCCAATATAAATAGTCACGAAAATTACGAGACCCAGACATAAACCGGTAAGAAAAATAAAGAAAATACAAGTTAAAATCAATAACGCTGCCACTGCTGTGGACTTCAACAGTACATGTATATTACATGGCCTCTTACCTAATTATATATATATATATATATATATATATATATATATATATATATATATATATATATATATATATATATATATATATATATATATATATAAAAATCACACGAGGAAAATGAAAGGTGGATTCCAAGTACTTTCGAACTTGTTCAGTTCCTTCTCAAGTAATAACGAAAATTTTTACAAAGGTGGTATATATATATATATATATATATATATGAGAAACAACAGAGTGATGCCCCACCCATGTACAACGAAAGGACACAGAATAGAAAAATATTATCAAAGACGGGTTTAGATACCGGATATGAAGTTTAAAACTAAATAGATAAGGTCTACTCCCGGAAATTCCAACTGTGAGTAAAGAATGTAGACATTTAAGTCACAAAAATTAGTACATACATACGTAATTGTGAATAAATAAAAATAAACGAGAGAAAAATAACTAAATTAATTTAATCAAAGTGCTAAGATTTAAAATGGACAATCTCGTTATAAATAAGCCACTTAATAACAGGGTCTAGTTTAAAGAGACCAAGGGATATATTAAAATTAAGCGAGGAATTAATGAATGAGCATTCAACAATATTTCTTTGAATAAAGTCATTAGATTTGTAAATAAATTTAGCCGAATTCCAATTGATAAGGTGACTGTTTTCCGATAAATGGACAAAGAAAGCGTTGCTGCATTCCCCCCTCCTAATATTGTATTTATGTTGCGTCAAGCGTACACTTAATGATTTGCGGTTTGCCCTAAGTATTGCTTAGGGCAAACTGAACAATCGACAGAATAACTTCCCCGTCCCCTTCCCTATACTATTGTTATTATTATGAATCAGCATTTTGTACATGGTAGACTGATACTTGAATATGACAGAAATATTTAACTTATTCAAGAAGCAGGGAAGAAGCAAGGAAAAGGACTCAGGAAACGGTTAAACAAGGGAGTTCCTAAAATTGTATGTGGGAGTGATTTCAGTTCTGTAAAATTATTCTTTTTGCCAAATCTAGGCATCCTGCCAAAAATCTTTGAGGGCAGCAAAGCTTGTTACCTATTTCAAAGATCTTAGAAATCTCAAGATCCAAGAATTCCGGGCTGGCGACCCGCAACCACCGGAGAAACATTGAAATAAATACAGACCGTTCGACTTTATCCTTATTGACCTGAGTAAAAATGAATATAAGAACCGTCGTTAGTAGGCTTACGATAGACTGGAAATTTAAATCCAGATGGAGTCCTATCAATAAGTAGATCTAAAAAGGGAGGACACCCTTTTGTTCGAGTTCAAGGGTAAATTTAATAGAGGGAACCAGAGAATTAAGCTCAGTAAGAAAACCATTAACATCCTTAGATGAAGGCCACAAACAAATAATATCGTCTACCAGGCAATGGCTTCGCCACTCCCGCGCTTCGCTACTAAGATTATAATTTTAAATCCGCAAAAAGGCAGCCATGGTTAAGTTTTGATAAATTTTCTGAACTTCGCCAATTATAATAATTTTAAAAAAGGAAGTCTAAACTAAATTTCCCCCCTTTCAAAAAAATCACGTTGCTAAAATATAGTTATAGAAGAATAGAAGAAGATATATAAAAATAAATTTTCTGAACTTCACCATTTGTAATTCTTTGGGTTTTAAAAAATTCACAAAATTTCGATACTTATATTTATTTCTGAACTTCACCATTTTTTTTATATTATAAAAGAATTATTAGAAATAACTTTGATAAAAAAACATAAATCATAACCAAACTAAGATGAAATTATTATTCAAATAGTCAAAAAATTCCCCTTCTTAAATTATACAGTTAGTGATGATGATGATGATATGGAATTTTTTGAAACTACCTTACTCCCCACCATTATCGATTTCCCCCCTGTTTGGTTCCTATATATATACGATATTATTTGTTTGTGCCCATTTCTAAGGATGTGAAGGGTTGTCTTACTGAACTTAATTCTCTGGTTCCCTCTATTAAATTTACCCTTGAACTCGAACAAAATGGTGTCCTCCCGTTCTTAGATCTACTTATTCATGTACAAAATGTTGATTCATAATAATGGTGTCCTCCCGTTCTTAGATCTACTTATTCATGTACAAAATGTTGATTCATGATTGTTCAGTTTGCCCTAAGCAATACTTTTGGCAAACCGGTAAATTGATTATTAAGTGTACGCTTGACGCAACATAAATACAATATTAGGAGGGGAGAATGCAGCAGCGCTTTCTTTGTCCATTTATCGGAAAACAGTCACCTTATCAATTGGAATTCGGCTAAATTTATTTACAAATCTGATGACTTTATTCAAAGAAATATTGTTGAATTGCTCATTCATTAATTCCCTGCCTAATTTTAATATATCCCTTGGTCTCTTTAAACTAGACCCTGTTATTAAGAGGCTTATTTATAACGAGATTGTCCATTTTAAATCTTAGGCCTTTGATTTATTAATTTAGTTATGTCTCTCTCGTGTATTTTTATGTATTCACAATTATGTGTGTATGTACTTAATTTTGTGACCTAATTGTCTACATTCTTTACTCACAGTTGGAATTTCCGGAAGTAGACCTTATCTATTTGGTTTTAGGCTTCATATCCGTCTTTGCTAATATTTTTCTATTCTGTGTCCTTTCGTTGTACATGGGCGGGGCATCACTCTGTTGTTTATTATATATATATATATATATATATATATATATATATATATATATATATATATATATATACATCACCTTTGTAAAATATTTCGTTATTCTTTGAGAATAAACCGAACAAATTCGAAAGTACTTAGAATCCGCCTTTCATTTTCCTGTGTGATTTTTTTGCATCTATTGCTCTACTCACGCGCTACTTTGTGAGGTTCTCATATATATATATATATATATATATATATATATACTTACATATCCTCATATAGGAGCCAGTTTGTTGAAATCAACAATGAAAATAGCGCTGTTGACTCAAATAAATGTTGTATATATATTTAAACACTCTTATTCAAGATTGTATATAAAGTTTGTTTCCATAAATAAAATATGATATTATTTTAATTACAAGGCCTATAACTTGATATATTCATTAAACTTATTCATTATATAAGGCTAATTGTAGGTTCAGCTATGCTCAGCGACTAGCCTTTTCTCCCCATTAAAATCGTGCATTTGTGGAGGAAGTTCTAAGCTGCGGAAGAAATTCACGCTGTTGCCGATGCTTTGATTGCAGCTAAACTTCGGGCATTCTCTGCAATGTCATCATGAAATTGAGAGGAAGATGACACAAATTCATTGCAAAAAAAGCGATCACTTTGAGCACCTTTCTACTATACAGTGTAAAATTTCTTCTGTCCATCTTCCATTGGTTCTTCCGGCAATGTCTATCCTTCGTTTTAGGCCTCCTATTCCTTGGCTTTGGCTTTCTTATCCACGATTTCTTTTATGGTGTCTGTAGGAGAATAGCATAATGCTCCCAAGTTTTGCCTACCTCCCTTCCAGGTGGGCCGCTTATCAACCCTTCCCCTTCCGGGTGGGCCGCTTATCAACCCTTCCCCTTCCGGCCCAATATCTGGTGGTCTTCAGCCAGAAGAAACCACCGGCCATTTCAGCTAACCACCAAGTTCCTTCCCGGTCTGTTTATTGATAAATGGGAGCCCATCTTCGCTTCCGATAGTTGCCGGAAGTTTATAAAGGACGAAATGGAGTAGCTTAACATCTTATCTACTTCCGGCGCCCTGAGAACCGCTCCCGAGTTTCGAGTATAAAAGACGAATTGTTTTAACCCTCAGTAGTAGAGCTTGCACAGCGTCTGGCGGGGTAGGAATTGTCATCTATCGGTGTAGTGGTAATTCGTCAAAGCATCAAGTCTTCAGAGAGGAGATCGGTCTCAGTTAGGAAGGCTCCTTACCCCGTTGGTCTGCAAGGCAGTGTGGACCCAAGCTCGTACTCACGTGTTAGAGCCGAAGTTACAAACAGCCTCACTCTGGTTCCCTAAGCGAGAAAACTACATCTTGGCTTTTCTCCGTGACCCTACGCGTCGATAGGTCACTTCGCGCCCCCTCCCCTCCAACCCTCACAGAGGCACCCAAGATTCCTCGGAGTTCATGAGCGTGGGACCCTCTGTAACGAGAAGCTCCCGTCACCACCTTCTTCCAGCAGAATCGTGACGGAATTGTGTGATCAGGTCGGTCCCTGGAGAACCTACCTCATCGTCTCCACCTCTTATCTCACCACCTTCACTCACCAGCGCCACCCGAACATCAGGTTCCAAGGTAACCCTTCCCTTTCACATTCCCCGACTTCACCGCGAAGCTTACCAGCATTACTAGTGTGTAGGGATTTGTACGATGAATAGTAATTTTCAAGCCAAGTGAGATGAGATATTCGAGATTCACTTATTAATTTATCTCTCAAAGCACATTATTGTATATATATATATATATATATATATATATATATATATATATATATATATATATATATATATATATATATATATATATATATATATATATATATATATATATATTCTTGTTTAGTGTTCCTTAAAACTTTATTTTCATATTGTTGTGTATCTAACTTCCCTTGGGTCGCTTGCTGGCAAAGTTCATTCCAACCCCTCCGTAACCAACCTCTAAGCACTCTGAGTCAATAAACCCATTCAGGACACGAGCTGAACGAAGTATAAGGAGTAGTACGACGACTCCTCCGCATTCGGGATAATAGGATATATATATATATATATATATATATATATATATATATATATATATATATATATATATATATATATATATATATATATATATATATAAGAGTCGGGGAAAACTCCAACCACCCCTCGGCCTATTTCTCGACAGTGTCTATGATACACATTGATTACACCCTACAAATATTTCGACTTATTTTTCGAACTATGCTCATTATTCTTGTTAAATATTTTGAGATATAAATAATATCTTTTTAAATTCAATAAATACGTCTTAACTTTTAGCGAGAATTTTGTGGCTTGGATGGGAATCCGTTGGGGAAAATGACGCAAAACTTAATTATATGGGCCCGTTTCCTGCTTTGATTCTTCTCTCCGATGGATGTTTGTCTTTGTCCGTTGCCTCTGGGTGCCTTTGTTTCCACACTGGAATTATTCACCTCAAACAGTCGTCTTTAGAACCCTGGGGGGATTTAAAACTTACCCCCTTTTCTACATCTCTCACAACCTTCGGAGTCACATCTCTCCTGCCATTGTGCTATCGAGACCCCGTGATCTTTAAAAACAGCTTTTTCCTCGCTTCCGCTAACGACATACTTCATCCCTGATCTTCTTCACTTTTTTCAGTGCCTCCGACACCCTTCATGCCTTTCTCAGCTTGCACACACACATATAAGAGTGACAGAGGGCGTTCAAACTCTCTAGCGTTAGGCGTCGTTGGTTTGTTTTGGCAGATTTGGGGAGGGAGGGGTATCCACTGAGGTGTGACAAGAGTTGGCATGAGGGAGGATTAGAGGGCCCACCATTTTTCGAAAGGAGTCAGCGAGCTCGGTCCTCCCAAATCCAGGAACAGGCTGTGTGGACCCGACCTCCTCCGGATGTGAGCTCGATTTCCTGCCGATTCCTCTTCGTCCTTAATTGCCTTGGAAATAAACGTCATCCATTTTGAAGGATTGCGATCGGTTTAAATGTTAATTCAACAAAATTTGAAGCTTTTTGGGGGGGGGGGGTGAAGCGTTCCGCACGACAGAGAAATGAACATGGGCTAGATATGTTCATGTCAGAACTCTGTGTTCATCGCTGTGGTGGAGAGGCGGTTGGTGGTCAACGCCCTACGGTCCAGCGCGACGGAACCCCGTCGAATCCGATTTCCCAAATAACACAAATTAACGTCAAACCTCGAGATCCTGGCGAACGCCTTCGATGAAGAGGTCGTCGACAATTATAAGACAATCGCCCATCGGTGAATTCGCCCGAGTTCGCCATTTTGAGGGGCGTCTTCGACTGCTGCCGCCCCTTTGACGGAGCCCTGGCGAATATTGGCGCCTTCGTTATTCTGGTTGGCAATAATGGCTTGCTTAACGCCTTGCGCCCTCGTCATTGTCGGCCTCTTTCGAAGGAAGAAGGATAGGAGGGCGGCAAAAGACGATTCATTCATCTCAGACATTTCGAGGCGGACCCCCTCGAGGAGCAGGCTTCTCTTAGGACCAACTCGAAGGGGGACTTGTCGGGGGCCGCGGATATTCTCGAATCTACTGTAAAGGCGTTTTCTTTCCCTTCGTCCGCGCTCTTTCCGTTCCACACTTTTCTTCTACCCTTTTTACGCCTGACTAGTTCCCCGATCATGGGCGAAAGAGGGTGTTAATTTTACGAGCATACTATACGAGCAAGAAAATCCAAAGATTAGAGTAACCAGGATCATTTGAGTCCCTGGATCAACGAAATAACACGAGGGTAGGAAGAACTTAAATTCCCGACCTTTTTGAACAGTGCACAAATACTGTCAGGCGGAGCTTGTACACTTCCACCTACATCCATACACATGCATAGATACATACATGCATACGTAGATAAATTATATAACATATGTAGGTCAATACATATATAAATCGCATACATCACATACATACATATGTATTTCTATACGTATTTAAATTGCATACATCACATAAATACATACATAGGTATTTTTATACGCATATAAATTGCATACATCACATAAATACATACATAGGTATTTCAATACGCATATAAATTGCATACATCACATAAATACATACATACGTTTTTCTATACGTATATAGATTGCATACATCACAGACATACATACTTATATACGTATGTAGATTGCATACATAGGTATTTCTATACGTATACAGATTGGATACATCACAGATATACATGCGTACTTATATACATATATAGATTGCATACATCACATACATACATATGTATTTCTATACGTATATAAATTACATACATCACATAAATACATACATACGTATTTCTATACGTATATAAATTGCATACATCACATAAATACATACATACGTATTTATATACGTATATAAATTGCATACATCACATAAATACATACATACGTATTTCTATACGTATATAAATTGCATACATCACATAAATACATACATACGTATTTCTATACGTATATAAATTGCATACATCACATATACATACTGATGATATAATAATTTGCACGAACCGGATATATGTTTCTCCCTCGACTCTTGTGCAATCTTTGCTTGCTTTGTGTGGAGTAGTGCTCTTAAGAGTACTGGGGTTCCCCCCCCCCCTGTTATCTGAATTGATAGTGCTGTAAGTCTGTCGCACCTAAAGGGCCGCTGGATAAACGCATCTAATTTAGGGCCAGGCGGAGGCGCCCTCTGGGAGCCCTTTTTACTAACAAAAAAGGCGTGACCACCAAGAGCATTCACTTCCATGGAAAGAAGAGCCAAAGACTCGGCCCCTCAATACTGGGCTCAAGGAGAAGCACCATTTGCTTTAGGTCGATCATGAAGGCATCAACCGAAGGGGGCAACTCCACTGCGCCCCCACCGCATCCATGGGCTTCTCGGTCACCTCCAACCATACAAAACGGTGCCTCTACAAAGGCAACGGCGAAAGGAGAAGGAAATAAAAGAAGAAACAAGGAGACGGAAATAAAGAGAATGACCCCCCTCCTGGGATAAAGAAGACTAGCCGAGTGAAATCACTGATTTGAAATTTCGTTAAGTTAAGCAACATCGAGGAAGGGGAAGGTTAGCCAACGGAAGGATTCCCGATTTGGATCCCACTTTAAAATGTAGTTCCCCTCTGAAAAATACCCCCAAATAAAAAACAAGGGCAAATTGGTGTTAAAAATCATACCTTCCCAGCCCAGCCCAACCCAGCCCAGCCCGTCGAAGCAAAATAAGGCAATGAGAACAAAAGATCCTTTAAATTATATATCGAGGACCTTTATCAATACAGTGCGAAGGTTTCCCCTCATTCCAAACGTATTAAAGGAACATTTAGTCTTGAGCTACCAAATATTGATTTCACCCCGACCATATTCTCAAATGCCCTCATTTCTGTCATATTGTAAAGTTCCCTCCCTCGTGCGGAACGAAGAGCTCTACCATAAATACTGCCATAATGCCAAGCGCCTTCTCTCATACAAGAGGAATGGTTGCCCTGATTCCAGTCATCCAAAGGGACCATTTATTCTTACGGTACGAAGAATGGATTTAACCCATGCCATATGCCCATATTTCTGCCGTATTTCCATGTTCTCTCTCTCATGCTGAACAAAGGCTACCCTAACTACTGCCACATTGCTAAGCGTTTACTCTCACACAATACAAATGGCAGCCCTGATTGCAACCATATTCAACAGGCCCATTTCTTTTTGCGTTAGGAAGGATTGAATTTACCGCTGCCATATTCTCAAATACCTATATTTATGCCATGTTCTCATGTTCCCTCTCTCTCACGAAACGAAGGGATACCTTAATTACTGCCATAATGCCAAGCGCCTTTTCTTATAGGGTACGAAGAGCTGCCCCGTTTCCAGCCATATTCACAACGGCCTCTTATTTTTTACTGTACGAAGGATTGCTTTCATTCCTGCCATATATTCAAATGCCCTTATTTATGGCATAATTTCAGGTTCTGTCAGTCATTCGGAACGAAGGGCTAACCTAAATACCGCCATATTACCAAGCCTATTCTCTTAGACAATACGAATTGGCTGCCCAGATTCCAGCCGTATTCAACAGCGCCTTTTATTCTTGCGGTACGAACGATTGCTTTTACCCCTGACATATTCTTAAATTATCTGATTTCTGCCATATTCTCAAGTTTCCTCATTCATACGGAACTAAGGGCTACCCTAACTAGTGTCATATTGCTAAGCGCCTTTTCTCATACGGTACGAAGAGCTGCCCTGAATTCAGCCATATTCACAAAGGCCTATTATATTGAAGGATTGCTTTCATCCTTGCCACATTACCAAGTGCCATTATTTATGCCATATTGTTAAGTTTCCGCACTCATACGGAACGAAAGGCTACCCTTACTAATGCCATATTGCCAAACGCCTTCTCTCATACAATACGAATGAATACCCTGTTTCCAGCCATATTCAAATGGGCCTTCTTTCATGAGGTAAGAAGCGCTGCTATGATCTTTGACATATTCACACTGCCTTCTATTTTTAGGTACAAAGGACTGCCATAATTCCTGTCATATTCCCAATAGCATTCTCAAATTCGGTAGGAAGTGCTGCCCGATCTCTACCATATTCCCAAGGGTCTCCCTCCATGAGGTACGAAGTGTTACCCTATTTTCCCCTAAGGTCCTCGTTTCCTTATGCTTTACGAAAGGCTGTCCTATTCCCTCTCCTATTCCCAATGGCTTTATTTCATGAGCTACAAAGGGCTATCCTAATTCCTACCATATTTCCAAAGGCCTACTCTCATACGGTACGAAGGGCATATTTAAACGTCCTTCTCTCATTATGTATGAATAGCTGCCATATTTAACCAAAGTGTGGAAAATAAAAAGATTTCTATAAATTTGCGTTCTATGGAGACAGGTTGGGCCCCTCAAAAGCGTTTTAACTTCTTACTCCCTCCTTAAATGCCTAGGGGGCAAACAGGAGACTCCTCCGCAACTGATACAGACGATGGGTTTTCAATGCACCTCTCAAACTTTGAACTTATAAAAGTGGGTTAAAAGAACAGTAGAGTCACCCCACCACCACACACACGCACGTGGTGAAAGCTATACTGAACGTGGGGTGGGTGCAAGGGATCCTCATGTTGAGAATAAGCAACTCCCATTTGTCGCCAGTCGAAAACATGAAAGAAAATGTGCAACTTTATTCAAGAAGATCTTCGTGTAGGGTTGTATGGGTGCATATGAATACTTGAGTACGAGTTCTCATCCCGTTAATCTCGCCGCAGCTCCCAGTTCTTCTCATTCGTTAGCAGAGATTTCAAAGCTTCTCTTCTGTCAATTATTATTAAATGAAAAAAAGGGTGTTATTAACTTAAGGGAAACGTCTCTTGACATATACTTGTACAGCCAATTCAATCAACAATTAATGGCATCACTTATGTATGCCGCGGGTGTAATGATTATATTTTTTTCTATTGTTGACGGCGGATTTCTGTTTTCCGATTAAGTCACTTATATTTCACACGCATGAAACACAGAGAGCTGAGATTGAGGACTATGGCAAATCGTTGGAGCAGGAATGGGTGGGTGCATTATTAAAGCCAGCCCCCAATTGTCTTTTTGTTTCCCAACGAACGGATGCTGACGTCTTTCTGCAATATTGTTTTGAATGTGGGGATAACAAATCCTCTAAAAGGAATGATGTGTGTGGAAGAATATTCAGAGAGCGGGAGCATCTAATTACTGCATACAGCTTGTGTTACGAAATCAGAAAACCATTGCTACAAATAGGCACGCCCTCCCAACCACCCTCGTCTAAAAGAAATTGGTGGTCTCTCTCAGGTCATCTTTTGTATCGCTTTTAATTCTCTTACTCTTTTTCATGCCACTATAGAAACAAAAAGGGTAAAATAGGGCGTTAACCCTTATAAAAAGATTAACAGAGGCATTTTCGCCGAAAATAGGCTGTTGAGAGTGCATTCACGTTTGATGCTGCGGGTGTGCTGCAAATCTCCTCCTATTTTCACCATCAAATTCTAGAAGGGCCAAAATGATGGCAATAACCATCGCGACAGAGCAATTAGGATTAACGATCAAATATTAGAGTTAAAATAACACATTTATTTGGAAAGCTTCAAGAATCCAAAAGGAAGATTGCACTTGCTTAAGCAGAGAAATTTAGTGTTTTACTAGCTCATAAATAAGGAAGTGGAACTTGAAAGAAACATTGGAGGATACATAACAGAACAAGAGCAACGATCACTAAAAAAGCTAATAAGATCACAAGTAAGAGTAATATGAGTTAGAAAGGAAATAACTTGTGAAAAACTAATGAAAGAAATTAACGACTTTGAAAACTTTCAATAATTCCCGGATTGACTTTGGAAATGAAATGAAATGAAATGAAAGTTTTAGATCCCCGTGCCCCTCCCCCCCCCGACTAGTCCCTCCCTGAGGAGGGACCCGGTCGGGGGGGAAGGTCCGGTTCCCCCGTTTCCCGGGCGCCCTCCTCCCTCTGGGCCTGAAGGCACCGAGGGAAAGGAGCTCCGGAGAGAGGGAGAGAGGTTGGGAAAGAAGAAAGAAGTAAGGATAGGACAGACTGAAGTAAAGTCAAAGGCTTGAAAGTTGGCCAAGTTGTCCTGTGGACCTGCTTAACGTGGAACCCGGACCACGGTGTTTTTATGTTTTCCTAGCTTTTAATTGTTACTATTTGCTGTATCTGTCCCTGGTGTTAGTGTTTGGCCCATCTTTGGATAGTGGTAAAGGAGGAAGATGATCGAAGTGGAAGGAAGTTGGAGGTTTGCAGAGAGGTGCAAGTTACGTGGAGGTCACGCCAATCTCTGTACTATTAACTAATTTTAGAGTTAAGTTCGAAATAAGTTAGAGTGAAAGTGTGTCTGTTTGTTTATTTATGTGGTTGTTTTGTTATTATGTTATGTGTGTATGAGTTAGGCGTTCAAACCGTTGTTAGCGATATTTGTTTTCCTGCTCTGTTAATAACTCGAGTTTCTGTGATTTTTGTAGCATAATTCTCGTATCTGTATCTGTTGTGTGGGCTCATGTTCTTTGGTTATTTACTTGTTTAATTCTTTTCTTTATTCCTGTTGTTTTTCCTTTTTCGTTCATTTGCACTTTTTGGTTAGATTTGTCATTCCTTGTGAGTATCAAGTCCAATCCGGTGAGTTTGTCATTATTCGGGAATTTTTTGTAACAATCGGGTTTCCTTATTTGGTTTACACGTAAATCTCCCCCTCTTCCCTTTGGTCCGCTTTGTTTTTAGCACTAAAAAACAGCATATGTTGTCTGCATCCTGCCCCTCGTACAAGTTGATTATTTAGTTCCTCTCCTATTTCTTCTTGTGTTTTTTCTGTTTTGGGGGCTCTTTTTTCAATTATTTTGTTTATTGGTTTTATTTTCTCTTCGATGTGTAAGTCTCTTTGTTTTTTTCTCTCTAATCATCGCGTGTTCGTAATTATGTATACTGCCTTATTCTGTATACGTTACATTCTTATTAGATTGTTTCGTGAAACCGTATACATGGCAATTGTTGGATATATCAAGGTAGGCTGTATCATGGCCTGGTAGATCTTCCTCTTATTTTTCATGTTTAGATTTCTTAATCTGTAGAGTAAAGTTAGCATGCCTCGTGCTCTGTTTATTCTTTCGTTCACGTGTTTCTTGTAACCATTTTTAGTAATAGTTAGGCCTAAAATCTTGCCTTCATCGTTATACCTGTATCGCTCTCCATCTACGTAAACGTCGGGTAGTTTTTTGCGATACATAGGTATACTTTTAAATTTATATTTATTATTTTTAATTTTCCATTTGCGTTCATATTCGTTTAGATTTTCTATTTCTGTTGCCTTATTATGGCCTGCATCTGAGGGTTCCGATAAACTCAGGGAATTAATTGAGTTAAAATCATCTGCGTATTGTATGTTCACACAGCCCTCGTTCGTGGGTGGGGGAATGTCCGAGGTATACACTGAGCGAGGCCAGCATTAATCTTGAATCTTTCGCCTTGGTAATTCCCCGTGTCTACGTATGCATATCTTTTCGTGACGTAGTCGCATAAAATTCTTTCCTAATAGTTGTTCATTTCCAGATTTAGAATTTTATGTTGTATGCCTCTTTGCCACACTTTATCGAATGCTTCTGATACGTCCCGGCATACAATGTCCATACTGCATTTCTCTCCTTTCACTTTGCTTATTTTTCCTGTAATTACGATGAGGGCCATCACCGTATTCCTGTTCTTTCTGAAGCTGAATTGTTCATTGTTCCAGAGATTGTTTTCTGTGAGATATTCATTTAATCTTGTGTTCAAGATTTTTTCAAACACCTTCCCGATGAAGTTGAGAAGAGATATAGGTCGGAAGTTTTCGACCTCCGAAGGTGGTTTTTCCGGCTTCTGTATGAATATCATTTTGGCTATCTTTAACTCATCGGGGAAGTATCCCGTGTTTATACAGGCGTTTAACACGTTCCTTATCCCTTCGAGTATATTATCCGCTGCTTCTATATAGTTTTTTTTTCTGGTGAGGCCCGATTTCCCAGGGGCCTTTTGTTTAAAATTTGAAATGGTATTCTTTAATTCCTCGATTGTGATTTTGACGTTAAACCCTTCGTTTGCATACCGAGGACCTTGGAAATTCTACCATTCGAAAGAGAATGTAAACACCTTGAGGGTTTCAAATTTCGTTAGAATCGGCCAAATAGTTATGATGTTATTGCCCAAAAAAACTAATTCCCTAGCTAACCTTGGGTGACTTTGGCAATTATATTATTTCAAAGGGAATGTAAAACAATATAAAGGTTTCGAATTTCGTTAGAATCAGCTGAAGAGTTAGGATGTTATTGCCCCCAAAAAAAATTCCCGGGCTAACCTTAAGAGGACCTTAGCAATTATATCATTCGAAAGAGAATGTAAAACAACATAATGGGTTCATATTTCGTTAGAATCGGCCAAATAGTTTTGATGTTATATCCAAAACAAAATAATTCCATGGCTAACCTTGGGAGGACTTTGGCAATTATATCATTTCTAAGCGGCAGCAAGCTTTTGATAGGAGGTGTGACACTTTACTAAAACCCGGCTCAACCAGATAAGAAGAAGGAAAAGCAATAAAATATAATTTTACTTCGTCCCAAAGCAAAGGGTATTTCATAGCAATTTCATGACTTGTCCATAAGTTCCTGACACCATGCTTAAATCTAGCCAGAGAAGTCTGATCACTCTGAACTCAATGAGGCTTTCTTGTAATCTGATATCAACATCAGCTACATTAATTCCAAATGGGTCTACCACGCAACCGGGAATGTCCAGTTGTAGAAGATCTCTGAACCTAACTTCCATATCACTATGTAATTTCTCCAAATGATCAATGTATACTAAAATATCATCTTCTTTCAGCTCACTCTTAATAATGCGGAGGGTTGGAAACTGTATCAACTCTTTTCGCCCCATATTTGTCTTGAACAGCTTAATTTTCCCCATAAATGCACAAATAGACTCTTTGCAAGTTAAAATATTTGCATTTTTATCTTGTAGCTGTTTGTTCAAGATATTTAGATTTTCAAATATATCTGTAAGGTATAATATGTCACATTTGGCAGCAATGATTCTTACTCCGAGCTGCTTACTATCCAGAAATAACACAACACTATCTCAAAGTGCAATGAAGCGATTCAGACAATTGCCCTTAGAAAGCATCGCACCACTGTATGCAATAGTAAGGCGCTCAACCCCTTCTTCATTGGTAGCACAGAGTTGTCGGAAAAGACGCTCTTGAAGTGGATTTGACTTGATAAGGTTGACTGTCTTGATTATACTATCAAGTGAATCTTTCAGACGTCCTCCTAGTTTTTTTTGCAATCAGATGTTGACGGTGGACAAGTCAGTGTATGCAAAAAACTTTAGGTACAGCCTCTTTTAAATATGCAATAAATCCCCTATATCTACCTACCATAGCACCGGCGCCATCAGTTGCACAAGCCATAATATTCCGAAGTGGAATATCATTTTCTTAGAAATAGGTCACTACTTCTTTGAAAATTGTTTCACCTTTAGTATCTGTCACAAGGCTGCGGGAAAAAAAAACATTTCTTCTCTGAGTTGATCTTTATCCAAAAACTTAAAATAGGCCATGAGAAGGGCTTCGTTATCACGTAATAACGTTTCATCCATTTGTAATGCAAAGGTCTTTACTTATAAATGTTTAACGCGTGTTTCCTCTACATCCTTTTCCATTTCGTCAATACGTTTTGATATTGTATTGTTGCTCAGCGCAATGACTTTAGTGAATTTGGGAAATTTTGTTGTATGACAGTTGAAATAACCACAGATACTGAAGGCAAAATCAATTCTTCACCAATAGTATGAGGTTTTTTGGAAATTTCATAAGATGCAATTAAACCTTTGACTAGTTTTGTCGCTGTTTTGCTAAATATATCTTTAATAGTGTTCCTTGCTTGGAAATCATCCCGCAGCTTTTTTAAGTAATCTAATGTTTTGTCTTTTTTGTCCTTGTGCTTATTCTCCAAATGTATTTTAAGCTTACTTGGTCGCATACTATCATTAGAAAGTGTAGCCATACATAAAAGACACAATGGCTGTGTTATATTGTCTGGTGAATGTATAAAACCATAAGCTAAATACTCACTGGAGTATTGTCGACATTTTTTCTTCGTCGCCGTAGCCATAGGTAATCTGTGCAGAAGAAATTTAATATATTAATGATATATATATATATATTACATTTTAGAGCCGAAGCTCACCGCAACAGAATGAAAGGCGCTTATCTCAGCGACAAAAAAGGAAGAGTATTTCTGAGAAGACACCCAGAAACAACCTCCATTCCTTGTGCAGAACACCGAGTCTGTGCCCAACACCAACTCCTATTACAGTCGGCCACGAAAATTTCAGACATGTCCAATAAATAGAAACGTTCATAAAAATAACTGCATTGAAAATATTGTTTTCCTTTTTTGTGCTAAATACTTGCCATTGATGGTAAATATTTGACACCAAATAAAGAACCGCAAAACAATGCAACTATTTTTATGAATGTTTCTATTATTTAGACATGTCCGAAATTTTCGTTGCTGATTGTACATCCTGGTACTCTGTACCTGTACCTAAATGCAGAAATGTACTCCCTCAGGTGGGTAGATCTGCATCAATTTTAGTAATATATTATATATACATATATATTACTCAAATTAATGCAGATACAAAACGATAAGTACAATCATCAGAATCTAAGATTAAATGCTAATCTCGTAAATAAGCCCTAAGTAAAACCGAAGTGAAAAAAAATGATTTGGTGTAGGCCTAGCAATGGCACATTTTACATACAAACAAAAATGCTCACTTATTTACTTATAAAAGTCTTATATTATTGTGCTTGTGGCAATCTATTATAATTTTAAAAACTAGTAAAATTACTGCAACTTCGCAGTATTAGGGTAAACACAGAAAAGCTACTTACATACTATAACGCCGAACCACTTGATAAACAGACTGTAAGGATTTAAAGTTCCACCTGAAGTATTTTCATCAAGCCAACAACGGTGACAGGCGCATAACGATCAAGCGCACAATGGAGTGCGCCGCAGAATAAGCTTGTAAGATGCAAAATATTTGTTTATAGATTAATGTAAATCCTATTATGCTAATAAAATATTTAAAAAGAGGGAAAATATATGTATTAATATTTTTAAAATGTAATTCAACTGCATAAATTAAAATTAGGTACTGCCCTAACTATAATTCAAGTTTCAATAGGTTGAGTCTTGTAGCCCCCTTCATGGATCTGTGGCACCTCTAAAGCTTAAAATTTTCCTGTGGCCCCCGGTTGGGAAACCCTGACCTAGCCTAGCATCGGATAGCCTAGTCTAGCCTAGCTTAGTATAACCAAGTCTAGCCTATGATTTCCTATAATAGTAGAACTTACCATACCATACTGTAGCGTAGCTAGCATAGTAGAGCCTTGCCTTAAGTAGTATAGTTTAGCCTACACTAATCTAATTAGTCTAGCAGAGAATGTATAGTATGGCCTATCTTAGCCTAGAAACCATAGTAAAGCCTAGCCTAACATAGCCTAGTACAGCCTAGCATATGTAGGATAGTAAAGCTTACCATAGTATAGCATCATATAGCTTATTATAGTATATTCTAGCCTAGAATAGTATAGTATAGCATAGCCTAACCTAGTATAGTTTAGAATAGTTTAACATATACTATCCTTGTATAGCCTAGGCTAGTCTAGCCTTGCAAAGCTAGGCTAGCTTAGCTTACGTTAGTCAAGTATAGCCAAACTTAGCCTATTTCATTGGAGCCTAGCCTAGTATATTCTATTCTATCCTAGCCTAGTTAGCATAGCCTAGTATAGTATATCATAGCCTACCTTACCCTACCTTACCGTACCCTAGTTAGTATAGTATAATATATCATAGTATTGCCTAGCCTAGGGTTGCATAGCATGCATAACATAGTCTAGCCTACCCTAGCAGAGCCTCTCTTATCCTAGCCTGGTATAGCGAAGACTAGCCTAGTCTAGCATAGCTTAGTATATCATAGCCTAACCTAGCATACCATACCATAGCCTTCCCTAGTAAAGCCTTTCATGCCCTGCTTAGCCTAGTATAGCTTAACCTAGCCTAGCATAGTATAACCTAGCCTAGGATTAACTATCCTAGACATGTATAGTCTATACTATACTATTATACCCTAGTCAAGCATAGCTTATTATTTTCCATTCTAACATATGTACTATATGCTATCCTATCATAGTATATTATAGCCTAAATTAGCATAGTATATTTTACCCTTGTACATTATATCTTAGCATAGCTTAGCATAGTATACCCTAGCATATAATATCCTAGACTTGACTAGTAGAGTATAGCGTATTATTATTATAACCTTGTCTAGTCTAGAAGAGTATCGGCCGAAAAGTTATGATCTTATTGCCCCCCAAAAATATTTCCCGAGATAACTTTGATAGGACTTTGGCAATTATATTATTCGAAAGAGAATGTAAAACAACATAAGGGTTTCAAATTTCGTTAGAATCGACCGAATAGTTACAATGTTATTACAAAAACAAAAGAAACAAAACAAAACAAGGACCGACCGACCGACATAGATAGATGTAGAGTCGCTCCCGACCTGAATCGCACGCGCCTAAAAATTAGTTTTGGATAAAGGAGCAAATTTAGTTGGTTGAAATTATGTGATTAGTTGGGGGAAAGAAATTGAGTCACAATTGAGAGAATTTTAAGTAAAGTATGCTCTTGGTTAGGCAAGTATTTAAAAAAAATTGATTAATCCATCGGTTTTATAATAATCATAAGAGTACGGCCGAATTGGGGATTTTTCTTTATTTACGAAGCACATTACCCATTCGCAAGCTAACTACAATATGAGAACAGAATCTCAGGCGCGAGGCTGTCCTTATACTAAAAAAAAACTACCCAGCCTGAACATACAAACAAATTTGAAATGGATGTGTAAATAGTATTGCTTCAGTAATTTGTAATATATATATATATATATATATATATATATATATATATATATATATATATATATATATATATATATATATATATATATATATATATATATATATATATATATATGTGTGTGTGTGTGTGTGTATGTGTGTGTGTGTGGTTAAAAAGGCAATGTTATAGCTAACTAAGCTCCAAACCAACCTTTGCTTTTCTAACGCAAGAAAGGGTGGCTTAATCGATAACATATCGTTATTGTGAGAAGAGCTCCTTCCGAGGGCTTGATTAGGAGCTTAGTTAACTACAACATTGCCCCTTTAACCGCCTAATTATGATTGGGTAATTGTAAATAATCCCCCTGTCCGGCTCTCCGGTTTCGCCTGAAAACTCCATTACCTGCGTTTGTGTGTCGCCCTCCACAGCTCGTCCTCCCCTAACCACTCATCTCTATTCATTCCTATCCCGAGCACGCCTTTCTGCCTCCTGGATGCTCAGGCCCCATCCAGCAAGGACCTCTCTCGTACACTCCATCCACCCCCTTCTCGGAGGTCCACGCTCCCCTCTTCCTATCACTCGAGATCTATACACTCTCTTTACCAGCCTTTCATCCTCCATTCTCTCTAGGTGACCATACCATCTCATCACACCTCTATCTGCCCTTTCAAGCAAACTCACTTTACTTCCACATCTCTCTCGCACTCTTTCGTTTCTTACCCTATCAATCAACCTCACACCACAAATACTTCTCAGACATTTCGTTTCCATAACTTCAACCATCCTCCTTTCATTCGCACTCAACGCCCATGTTTCACATCCATAAATAGCAGTGGGAACCACCACTCCCTCATACAATCCCATTTACGCCTGCCTGCCTGCTCATTCACTTGCCTTTCGTGAAACTCTTTATTGCATCATACGTTTGCACTCCCTTTTCCATTCGCTGCAATATTTCATTTTCGCCCCTTCCATCAGCAGCCAGATTCACACACTGCATTTCTTCCAGTCTCCACCCATTTAGACTCAGTTGTAACCCATTTATTCCTTCCCCATTACACCACATTGCCTTGCTTTTGCTTTCATTCATACTGAGCCTCCTTCTCTCACTCACTAATGCTGCACTCTTACATCCCAATCTTGCTTTCACCTCTCTCACTCCGCCATCCATATACATATTGAACAGCCAGGGTGACATCACGCATACTTGTCTGAGTCTAGTTTTTACACTGAACCTGTCACCTTCCTTTCTCCCAACCCTCACACATGCTTTACAGTCATCATAAAAGCTTTTGATAGCTCTTATTAGGCGTATTCAATCCCAAGCATTTTCAACACATTCCACATCGCCTTTCGGTCCACTCTGTAATACGCTTTTTCCAGATCCATAAATGCCATGTACGCACTTTTATTCTTTTCCAGATACTTCTCACATATATTCTTCAAGGTAAAAATCAGCATCTCACTTGTTATTCCATCCACACCCGCTGACTTTCAACTTTTTGTCCTTCTCACTGCCTCTTTCCCTTCCTTTTTGCTAATTCTTTTACTCTCTCTAATTCTCTCTGATGTCATCCCACCTCTTCCAAGCCATAACAGCTGTACTTCTCTACTATCGTCCCCATTTAGCAAATTCTCACAATATTCTCCCCATCTCTTTCTTACTTATTCATCTGTACTGATTACTTCACTCCTTCCATCCCTCACTCTCATTTCTATCGTCTCTTTCTTCTTTCTCACACAATTTACTTCCTTCCAAAATTGCTTTTTATTCTTTCTAAAGCTCTCAGACATTCTTTCACCCAACCTATCATTCGCATCTCTCTCCAGTTCAACCACTCGATTTTTCACCTCCTGTCGCTTCCTCCTATACTTTTCCTTATTTTCTGCGCTTCTGTTCTGTCTATACGCGTTGAACAGTTCACGCTTCTCTTTCACTAGCTCTTCCACTTCAGCATTCCACCATTCGCTACCCTTCCTAACTCTCCCTTCTCCAACATTCTAATTTCACATGCTTTCCTGGCAGCTTATTGTATGCTCTCACGCATCAACTTCCATTCATCTTCCACACCCAAACCCTCACTCTCTTATCACTTCCCACTCTCTTGCAAACAATTCTTTGTATTCTTCTTTGCATCTACTTCCGAAAAATTCCAACCTGTACGCAAAGAATGTAGACATTTATGTGACTAAACTAAATACATACATACCCGATTGTGAATACATAAAAATAGACAAAAGAGACATAACTAAATTAATAAATCAAAGGGCTAAGATTTAAAATGGACAATTTCGTTATAAATAAGCCTCTTAATAACAGGGTCTAGTTTAAAGAGACCAAGGGATATATTAAAATTAAGCGAGGAATTAATGAATGAGCAATTCAACAATATTTCTTTGAATAAAGTCATCAGATTTGTAAATAAATTTAGCCGAATTCCAATTGATAAGGTGACTGTTTTCCGATAAATGGACAAAGAAAGCGCTGCTGCATTCCCTCCTCCTAATATATATATATATATATATATATATATATATATATATATATATATATATATATATATATATATAAACTGCAATTACTCGTACTAAGTGGGCAAATACCAAAATGTGGCTATTGGGGCGAATATATTATTTTTAATCTTGTGGAATGAGTTTTTTCGAAGGAGTAAAAAGGGCGTATTTGGGGGAATAAACTATGCTACAAAGGACGGATGGCGGCCCATAATCGGCTTAGGATCGGCTTTATTTGAAGGCGATTGCGCGATCCAAACACACACACACTCTCTCTCTCTCTCTCTCTCTCTCTCTCATTAATGAAGTGCATTTACAAGCTAATAAAACATTTTATGGTAACTTAAAAAAAATAGGAATAATGAAATTAATCACTCCACCCATTGTAGGAATTAATATCAACCTAAGTGCATTGTTCTTCCTTAGATTCCTTTCCTTAAACGTATTAAGTCATTTGAAAAATTACGATATTAATGTCTGTAGTTTGAGCAAGTATCTCTAAAATGAACTAATCGTGAATAAGCTTCACTTACCCAAATAAAGTTGTTTATACAAATTCCAGGTAAAAATCCCGATGGAATGTACATAGGGACAACCAGACTACAAATATTTATGACTACAAATATTATTTATCCACCGTCACGAGTCTTATGCTTTATTCAAACACAAGACTTTTATTAATCATAGGCGTCAATTAGGAAAAAGTAGAATTCCTTTATGTGACCCAATGACTGGCTCAAACGATACGTGTTTGAGGCGGCTTCAATTGAGTCCCTCCTAAATTTTAACCTCCCGAAAAGGAAACTTCCGCTTCGACTCGGTCTTCAGATCTATCACCATCTCTAAGATGGGAACCACCGGACCATTACACGGGGGCCAGACCCTATTTCAAAAATTCCCTCTATGTGTTTTTTTTTATCTCCTCCCTCTCTCTCTCTCTCTCTCTTTCACTTTCTATCTTATACTCTCTCTCTTCTTTAAATCTACCGAGTTAATCTAGTTACTGCAAATCGGACTTTAAACTAGTAATATATCAATGGATGTCTAAGTGTGTGTGTGTGCGCCTGGTCTTTTAAAGATGCCAAATGCATGAGATGGAGTTGAAAGAGTGAGGGAAATCGGCCCCTGGAAAGGTTGTCATCCGAATTCTACATTAGCGGAAGGTTGGGGTTGGTATTCTCCGTTTGGCTCTTATTGAAATATGTTTTTTTCCACCGAAAAAAAATATATAAAACGTTTAAATTAAAAAAAATAGGTAAAGATTCGTTTTAACACATATTTTCTAAAAATTTAAAAATGTGTTTTTCTTATGCAGTTTCATGTGTTCTTTTCAGATCTGACACTCGTTTTTCACGGAAATGCATAATTTACCCATAATTGACTGAAGGTTCATAATTAAGGATTACCATCCAAAGGAAGTTTAACTTCTGAAAAGTACACAAAAAAGTGCATAAGAAAAATACAATTTTTAAATTCATTCAAAAGATCCAGAACAAGACCTAACCTAACCTTACCTAACCCTAACGATATTGGTAATTGTTAAGATTAGTGGCACACGATTTTTCTTAGCGATTTTTACGTTTTTGGGTCGCATCATATTTTATTATATATTACTTCAGAGGGAATTCTGAAATGGGGGGGCTTTGGCCCCCTACTCTTCTTTTATTGTGGGGGTTGCCCCCCAGCAATTTTTAATAATCTAGTAGTATTCGCTATTGGTAATCGCTACCAAAATCGTGCGCCACAAATCTTAACAATTATCACGATATTTTCCTCAGTTTCTGGCTAAAAAAAAGAAGAGTTTTGCACAAAAAAGTTTATAAACAAGAAAATGTCGCATCCAGTGCAATTATATGAGAGTAAAAGAAACTACAATTCCGGCAGCAATGTAAGACATCAAATAACTCGCGCGATTATACTGTGAGCCCGTTCTATTTCTAAGACCTGAGTATCGGCATCAAAGTCCTTACGTATTATTTGGTATTATGACTTAGAACAATCACCGCACGCCATTGTAACAATTAAACTGAAGACCCTGCGAGAACAGTCCGAAATATAACAAAGCCTGCTATTGGCTAATCAGTCAGGATATCCATAAGCAGATCGTCTGCAGATACAACATAGGGTGCTATTGGTTAACTAGTCAGGCTCATAGTAGACCAAAAGAGGAAGGAAATACGCAAATGGCGCGGAAAGATTCAAATTTAGCAAAATAAAAACATATTTTCAAAAAATGAATAACTACGTAATTATTAAGTTACGGACGGTGAAAATGACATCGGTGAGTATCATTTTAAGAATTAAAAACGTTTGTCTTTGAAAATAAAAAAAATCGTAAATGTGTTAAAGCGAATTTTATCCCAAAACTATTTGATTTAAATTATTTCATTTTTAAATTTATATACGGCATTTTTTTATGTAAAATAAATAAATTTTAGGCTCAAGCACCATCGCGCGAGAGCTCCGAGCGCGCCATTATTGGTTTTGTGTCTGATTAACACAAGCACTGGACCTTCTGTAAGGTAGATTGAGATTGTAGACAAGAGAAATGCAGATGCATTTCTACCAATTATTGATAAAAAAGGTAATAAAACCTGTAACTAAGTACACATTGATGGGTGGAAGGTTAACAGATGCATTCAGCAAGATCTTGGACTGTGAATTCTCTACTGCGCACAGAAACTATTAGACGTCAATGGAATCGGTAATAAAGTGTAGTATATAATCAATGAATGGAGGTAGGATTTTTTTTAAAGAGCCCATCTGGCGACTGCTTACTAGGGCAAAAGTCGCCGTAACCACGTACAATCTAATACTAAGCTAGATAAAAAAAAACATGCCAAAACCAAATAATAAAAAGGCAAAAACAAAAGAAGAAAAAGCAAGAAAAAGATGGAAGCACATTCCAGGGTTGGGGGAAGCCTCGCCTCACCCCGGCGCATGAAAATGTGACATACAATAAAGAGCCATATAGAGGAGCTCAGCCTCTTCCAAAAAGTCAGATACTCCATAAGTCTATGTAGACGAACCTAAGTCCAATGGACAAGCGGTAGCGACCCCGCTCGTCCTTATACCAGGATACATAGGTAGCGTGCACGAAAATTAACCAGACTGGGACATTCAACGAGAATGTGCCGAACAGTCTGGGGGACAATGCAGTCGTCGCAATAAGGCGCGGGCGAGCGCTCTATCAAATGTCGGTGCGTCCCGCGAGTGTGTCCAATTCGAAGACGAAGGAAAGCAACCTGAAGCATGAGAAAGGGGTAGGCCCATGGTAACAGTCGGGACGCAATTGCGGAATTGCGTAGTGCTGTCTAAGAAAGAAGGCCTCGCAGACGACATTTCTCAGTCGCAGTGAGCATCATATCTGGAGCGGAACTTGCGGAAGCCACATTGTGCGGAAGACAGGTCACCTCCGCTGTCCAAGAAAAAGGCGAGTCTAACATTGACCAATTTCTCCATCAAATTACACAAGCAGGAGGTTAGAGAGATTGGGCGGAAACCGGCAGCGGTAGAGTGAGCTCTCCTCGGTTTGCTAAAAAAAAAACAGGGTAGCCATTCGCCAGTAGTCTGTGAGGATACCCTATGACGAGATCCTGTTGAAAAAATCGAACAGAAAGGCCATGCCTCGCTCACCCAAGTGTCGGGTGGACCAGAGGCAGTGTTCGCGCACGAAGCGAGAGCGAAACGCAACTCACTCAATGTAAACATGTCGTTGAAAGGATCTCCGCCTCTTGAGGTAAAGTCCAGTCGGTGGCCTTCAGCGATATCACGACGTGCAGTGAATGCTGGCAGAGCAGCATCTCGGCAAGAGAATGCGGAGAAAGCGGGGGCCTGGTCCTGAACGGTCAATATTTCGTACTTCAGGAAACACGTACCACATTGCTCTTCGCAATTGACACATTGGTCATATACGATAGGGATTATCGTGTGCGGCATTTGAGCAACCTACACAGACTTCGGCTAAGCCTAAAATTGTACGTCAACAGGACTGATTTGTATGGCCGAAGCAGTGGCAATGGCACGAATGCCTTCAAGCGGTAGCGATACCAGCCTGCACTCACCGACTCAGACAGCCTGTCATGATCGAACGTTACGAAAAGTGCAAGGGTAGGTCAAGGAGCGCCTCTCTATTTTCTCATCACACGTTCGACTTTGAAACCTCCATGTTCGGCCAGCTCTAGGATGATTTCATCTATGAGGTAGTCCACGAGTTTCCTCGTGTAAACCATTTCTTTTTCAAAGTTCATGGTAGAGTGTAGCGTCATGGCCGCTTCGGTGGCATCCAAGTCATTTGCCAGAAGGTTCCCATCAGAGAAAAGGGACACCGTCGGCCCCCGATTAATCAAAATTAGCTAATGCTCTTCTTTGATGAATCATCGTACCTTTGGGCAACATGCTACCATCATGGAGCGAATATCCAGAAAGGGTTTGAAGCCACTGGGCTAGAAAACGCTGGGTAGTCTCTCATTGAGGTGCCCCAGCGTAATCAAGGCTCCGCTCAGTGCACTTGTCACATTTATCTTGGTATGGGAACCCCCATCCCAGATCGCCGCAAGGCTGGACATGCCGATCTTGGCGTGGTCGCCTATCGAAGTGGGTCGGACCCGTCCATCCAAGATCCCCACGGAGGGATAGGATCCTCTACTCTTCTTCTTACCTATCTTCTTTTGGGGAGATGAGGTTGGGTAATAAATTTGCTCTCTTCTCCACCGGAATGAGCCCCCTAGGCCGGATGGGCGGATGGACCGGCCTCAGCAAGATCCTTCTCGGAGATGAAGAAGGTTTTAGCTGGCAAAGTGTCACCAGTAGGGGGAGAAGGCCCCTCCTCTTCTTGTGAGTCCTCGGTTGAGCCCGAGCCGGGTTCAATCCCATGGAAGATCCTGCCGTCTAGAGCAGGGTGACCTCCAGGACCACGTTCATCTCAGGGGGCCACCATATGGCCATTCTCCCTCTTCCCCCAAAGCATAATGGATCCCATTCGAAGTATCTTTCGTGGGAGTCGGGTTTCAGGCCTGTCAACCGACCTCCATCGGGGAAGAGAAGAGACAGTCCCCCCCCCCCAAATGATTGCAGGCCTGCAGCGGGGCACGGCCCAAAGCGCTCCGCTTTTCCTTGCCCCCTAATAGGGTTAGGCCTCTCGAGTCACTCCCTCCAGGAGGGGTAGATTTTAGGCTGCCTGCCTACTCACTTGGCAGCCCCTGTGATAGAATTGGGAGACTGCAATTGGTCGAAAGATGGAGTCGTCCAAGAGTGACTCCACAGAAGGAGGTGAGGCGAAAGTGCACCAACAACTTTCCCAGTCAGAGAGTTTAAGTCAACCCATTGCCGGGAGGACCTGCAGCTCCTCCGGGACCAAGTGTAACAGGATACACAGGAGAGCCCCTTGGGGGGGGGGAATATAAAATCACATTTAGATTCATACTTAGACGAATTTATGTGGCATGAAGGAGAGATTAACAATGCTTTTTTTCTAATTTTGTGATAACCATTTTTTTCTCAATATTCTTTTAATTAAACTTACAATAATGAAATTAAATTTTATAATAACCTTTAAATTATTTTAATTCAAACTAAATCAGATTTTATAATAGATGTAATTGTATATTAGGCGGAAGTTGGGGTCTTTCTTCTCCGTTTACGTTACCTCGGGTCCGTATTCTACATTTGCTCCCATTAGTATCCAAATGTGCAATTTCCTCCCATATTCCCTCCCTTTCGCTCTCTCTCAAAAGAAGCCACCCACAAACAGCCAATCTCCAGAGCCCAATTTAGGTATAATAAGCTAAATCTGCTATAGCTACAAAGCTAAAGTTAGAGGCTCACAAACTCCAGAGGTCTCACAAAATTTCATTTTTTCTGTTTTGTAAATTTAGGTGTAATTTAAAAAACTTTATATTCAGTATTTTAATATTTAATTCTATTAAAGAGATCAAGTTAGCTAAATTAGAAAAAAATGTATTAATTTAAAAAAAATGTCCAGATGTTTTCTGTCGTGTGCGGCTACCTAAGGTTATGTTTTAACCAGCGACATCCAAGCAATATGCAGCTTTAGTAATGCCAAGTCTAAATCCGGGGCTCTGTCGTCCTCTCCACCCTCAGGACCCATTTCTACCCATTCCTATAATAAGCACTTCCGCCGCGTCAGGATAGACGAAGTGAAGAGGATAATTTCTTCCCCGAATTTCTGGCTCCCCTTCGCATTGGTCTCCATAGCAACGAACAATGCTGACTTCAACCCCACTTTCTGATTCCTCCCACATCTTTTGCAATTCATGTCAAAATTACTCTTGTGCCGCTCTCATTATTTCAGATCCATTCCCTACTACTCCATTTAGTCGCCGATTTAACTACTTGAGAACTATACCAGCTCCATATCTTTATTTCCCTTAAATTCATCACTTCCACAACAATACTATCTAAAGATTATCACTCTGCCCTAGATACACTCGTTTGTCCTTTGCATAGAGGGCACTGATTCCTTCCTAGTCTTCTTCTTAGCTACTTGGATTCCCAGGGTTCCTCTCTCAGTCCAAAACAAACTTGGGTTAGAACCATCCAATACTTCGATACAGTGCATCAGGACGCCCGAAATTCTGTAGCAGCCAATTTTTCGGTCAGTTTTCATAATTTATCTTATCTCTACCATTTTCTTTAGGTAAATATTTAATTTCTTCACAATAACTTCATTGTTGATTAGAATAATTTGAAGTTTACACCTACGTTCGTGTATCTTTTTTATTAACTTAAAATACCAACGATCCTTTTTCATTCTCACGTGTTTCTCATAGTCAATTAAGATTCACAGTAACAAAGGTATTCTAAAAGAGATATGTAGAATTCAGTTAGAGAAAGAAGAAGGAATTAGGGGATGCAAACATTCATTAGCGTTTGTTTCTCCCTTCATTCGCCCATTCTCACTGTGTCCCTTCTCCTCTAGAAGAGCTCGTAAGCCTCATCTCTCGGACCCATATCACGTCGAGCTGTGACGTCAGACAAAATGTTATTTCAACCATTGGCGGACCACCTCTGAGGAACCGTGTTTGCCTGTTTCTACAAAAAGCAAAAATCTACATTAGTGTTTGACTCACTACACCACGGCTGTAGATAAATCAAGTTCTTCCCCACTGCTCCAAATCAGCCATTAAACGTTTCCTATTCGTGTTGAAGTGAATTTATTCTTCCGAAGGCACTCGTCACAATTAAAGAAACATTGGCTATGCTGTCGGGAGAAAGAAGGTCGGTCTCCAACCTGACCCTTCAGCTGAGTGGGACTTGGCCGGGAAATAAATTATTGGCTAATTAACTTAAGGAATTTCGGAGCTCAGAGAACAAGGGGCGGGAAGTGAGACGAGGTTGAATTCCTGTTAATTATGACCGCCATTTACATTCATAGATGCCTAAGTTGAGCGGCCACCAAAATGAGTCGAGGAGGAAATTTGAATCTTTCAGATTTACTTCAGAACGCGTCGAGGCCACAGGGGTGCATTTATTATCCAAATTGTCGGTTTTGACCTTGCCAAAGGACTGCCTTCGTTGGCGGAACAAGGGTAGGCTCGCAGAATTGAGTGTCCCCTTGGTATCTACTGTCTTGAGACGACTTCTATTTAGGGCGTTCTGGTTCTCTGCATTCAACACATTTTCATATATCATAACATAACCATCTCCACTACGGTATTTTCAAGAAGTATCGAACGAGGACACCCTAATTTTGATGTTTATCGCCATGTTACCTTGGAATCAAGCCGAACGAAGGGGTTTTTATACCTCCAGTCAAAAAAAAAGACCCACAATATGTTGCACATATTGCCAGCAATATTCTACTACCTCCCAAAATGGTAAGTGCCGTGAGCTGTAAGCATTACTTCGATCTTTCACTCCAACCCTGCCGGGCCGCCAACATCCCTTATGCATTCATTACTTCAATTCCAATCAGTGGGTTTACTAGACAACTTTCCCACCGGTCCTCACATTCGCCTCTTCCTTCTGTTACATTTTGCATATCCTCTCTGACACTTTAGACTCGCACTCAAACGTGACTCTCTTCCTTAGCCACATTAGACTTTCCCCGCAAGGCTCTGCTTTGGGACTCATATTATTCCATAACTTTTTCATTTACTCTGGATGAGCTCTTGCGCCATCTTGTCTTCTTAATTCATTGTTATGTTGATGACACAACATTTTACCCCTCATAATACCTCTTCAAACTAAACCAGTCAAAGCCAAAGAAGATCCTCTTCCTTTGCACTCACTAAATTTCGCTCTCTATATTGACTTAGTACCACCGAAAAGACTTTGACCTGGGCCAATTAGCTGTTTACCCTTCAATGGAAATTCTTGGCGTCACTTCTGGTTCTTTCACACGCTCCAGCCTCCGTTATCCATTTTTTGTGCTGCTTGATTTTGTTGCCTGCCTTCTATGGTCACGCAGTTGATTCGCACATCCAAAACTTCCATTCAGTGAAGTCGATTGGCTTTCGATACTATGTGACATTAAATTTTAAATCGTCCTCAATTTTTCAAATTTATTATACTCTGTCAATCCAAATTGACCCACCAGAACATTTTCGAAAGCTGGTTTGTTCTGAAACTTACGTCACCGCGACCCGTCCATTTTGGCATTGCGAGAATCTATCATCTCTGCGCAGCTGTTCCTTTCACATGATGCTTCCAAACTGTGGAATGCCCTCCCACATGAAGCGTTTGTTGATTAAGAAACGAAACCAGGGTAACTAACAAAAATATTTCATTCAATTAAGAATAAATGATGAAAGAGACAACGAAAAATGAGAGATGAAAAGAGAGAACGAGAATAAAACAAAAGCTGACGAAGAACAATGGAATACGTAAGGGAGAGGGCGAACATAAACCTCGATGAACCAGGTCGTTCAAAGCGGACCTGACACTCAAGAGTACAAAACTAGACTCCGTTATAGGGGCCACTAGGAAATCCTTGTGATCCCGTCGATCATTAACTGCTGTGGGGTCCTAGCCAACTTTCTGCGGCCCCACCCCCGCCCCAGTTTAGCCTTACTTACATCCGAGTCTTTCTTGCTTTTTCATCTTTCTTCTTTCGACCATTCAAGTTTAGGTTTCCTCTTGCGGGCCCAGGGTGGGGTGGAATGATACGCTCGCCCACACACCTATTCGTGTATTACTTCTCCATTTAATTCCACGGCTGTATTTGCTCACTATCAGCCATACACCCAAACAGAACACTTTCCCTCTTGATTTGGGGAACGCCAAGGTCAACCTCGACATTTGCCCTGGCCGCTGACATTCGCTGAGTAAAGTACCATCGAATCGCCGAGATTCCTCCATCGAAGTGAAATAGTTGGAAGATGTGAGAGAAACTTGATCCACGGAAGGCTACACAACAATGGCAGTTATTCTAAAATTAGAACTTGCGCTAGATGCGAATGGTAGTTTGAGTGAAACTTACACGAAAGAACTGAACTTCAACACTGATGTGAGTACCGACTCTTCCGACTCCTGCGTGTACATATGTATGTATGTGTAGCCAGCCTTGGCAGTCCTGGAAATGGAGAAGGCAAAGACTCGGGGACTTGATGCCAGATCTTTTACCCCTCGATTGTGCCAGGGTACGGATAACTGCGTGCTCTCCTCGTCCCTACCAGGCTATGCTGATCAACTTTGGCAAGCCTCACTAGTAATTGCCCCTGGTCCCTACCCGGCTATGTTTATCAACTTTGGCAAGCCTCACTAGTAATTGCCCCTGGTCCCTACCCGCCTATGCTTATCAACTTTGGCAAGCCTCACTAGTAATTGCCCCCTGGTCCCTACCGAGCTATGCTTATCAACTTTGGCAAGCCTCACTAGTAATTATCCCCTAGTCCCTACCCAGCTATGCTTATCAACTTTGGCAAGCCTCACTAGTAATTGCCCCCTGGTCCCTACCCGGCTATGCTTATCAACTTTGGCAAGCCTCACTAGTAATTGCCCCCTAGTCCCTACCCGGCTATGCTTATCAACTTTGGCAAGCCTCACTAGTAATTGCCCCCTAGTCCATACCCAGCTATGTTTATCAACTTTGGCAAGTCTCACTAGTAATTGCCTCCTGGTCCCTACCCGGCTATGCTTATCAACTTTGGCAAGCCTCACTAGTAATCGCCCTCTGGTCCCTACCAGGCTATGCTGATCAACTTTGCCAAGTTTCACTAGTAATTGCCCCCTGGTCAACACTAGGCTATGCTTATCAACTTTGGAAATCCTCACTCTTAATTACCCCTGGTCACTACTCGGCTATGCTTATCAACTTTGGCAAGCCTCACTAGTAATTGCCCCCTGGTCCCTACCCGTCTATGCTTATCAACTTTGGCAAGCCCCACTAGTAATCGCCCTCTGGTCCCTACCAGGCTATGCTGATCAACTTTGGCAAGCCTCACTAGTAATTGCCCCCGCTTCCACACACAGCATTCTTTTATCTTATTATTCTCATAATTCATTGTAAGATTGAAAAATTGGACTGGTAAAGAAGCAGGACAAACGCCTCCATTTAAACTGCCTCGGGCGTCTCCGAGACCCGATTACGCCACCATTACAAGTACTCAAGTGATTTACTACTACTTGGTGAGTGGTATGATTATTCTCGTTACTCACGCCCCACCTCCTCCTTCCCGTGCCCACCCTATACAGCCACGTTTAGAGACCAATTTATTCCCATTTGGACACTTTTAAACCTCCACACAGCTCTGCCACATTCCCCACTCAATCCTCTTCATATTTCCACCAAGGTGTTTTTTCCAGTACGCGAGCTACGCAAGAGCCCCCCTCCCCTTACAATTTATGATGAGGGATTCTTTTATATTTTTAATGAATGTCATTCTTTTCAACAGCCATCGAGGTGATCCTCGGTCAGTGAAGGGACCCATGGATCCGGCGTCGATTGGGGCTTGAGTGATGGTGGTGGGTTCAGGAAGACAGCACGAGACGAAGAAATTTTAAATGAATTAACGCCCCTTTGCCCTAGTTGGGGTAGCTGGAGTTGTGGAGATGTGTGCTAGCGTTGGGTTAGTTTTGGTGTTTTCGTTGTAGAAGGAAAATTGCTGTCGCGGAATGTAATGAATGTTTTCTGGCGGCTTCCTTTTTACAACCTCAGTGGAGGTTGTAAGAAGGAACGTACTCTTATCGGGCGGCGGGATGCGACATTTAGCAATCGCCATTTGGATTCGAATTAGGAATATTATGAGTTTGTTTTTTTTTCAATTTGTGGGATGGGGGTGCAACCCACTACAATTAAGTGAGGGTATTGGGGGTCAGGCTCCCAATTTCTAAACTACCTTAAAAATGATATATAATTCAATTTGATGCGATTGTTTAAACACAATTGTTTAAAAACAATTGTTTTTAAACATATATAAATTATCCAAAAATTCGAGGGTGGGCATAAACCCCAAAATAACCCTTTTCCGAAGGGCCGCTAACTTTTTTATTTAACTTCCCTATTTAAAGGAAAACCATGCGGCCCTTTGATGTTGCTTTTTCATTTAAACGAAAAACAAGGCTGTCCTTTGATGTTGATTCCCTATTGAATGGAAAATGTTGCGGCCCTTTAAAGTTGGTTTTCTCTTTAAAAGGAAAACTATGTTGTCCTTCGATGCTAATTCGCTATTTAAAGGAAAAACATGCTAACATTTGATGTTGCTTTCTTATTTATAAGAAAATCATGCTGTCCTTTGATATTACTTCCCTATTTAAACGTAAAATGCTCGCTTTGATGCGTTTTCCTATTTGGATGAAAAACCACATTAATAATAATAATAATAAGTATCTATAATGCGCCCTTTAGGGCTGTTAGCCCTCACAGAGCGTAGGTTGTGTAGCGAGTGTAAAGAATGTTTTCAGGGAAGAGAAGGCAATTCTGAAGAGATGAGTCTTCAGTAGACGTTTAAAAGTAGCAAGGGCGGGAGAGGATCGGACTTCGTCAGGAAGAGCATTCCAGAGTCTAGGAGCACAAACTGAGGAGGAACGGTCACCCATCGAGCAGAGGACAGAACGAAGAGTGTTCAGGAGGGAAGCGAGGTTAGACCGGAGTGCCCGAGGAGTTTGACGACGGGAGAGGGCAGACGAGAGATAAGGTGGAGCCTCAAGGTTTAGGGCCTCTTAGGTGATAAGAAGAATTTTAGAGTGGGTACGGAAGCGAATAGGTAACCAGTGTAGCTCCTGTAACAGAAACATCGAAGGAGAGAACCTGGGGCGGCGAAGGAGGATCCGGGCAGCATAGTTTTGAACTAGTTGTAGGGGGCGAAGTGAGGAAGAAGGGAGATTCACTAGAAGAGAATTGCAGTAGTCTAAGCGTGAGGTGACGAAGGCATGAAGAGCAGTCTCATGGCTTCGTACATCAAAATGGGATCGAACACGTGTGAAGTTGCGGAGGAAACCGAGGGAAGACTTACAGATAAGATTGAGGTGCGATTTAAACGAGAGTTGCTCGTCGAAAATAACACCAAGATTACTGACGGTAAAGGAGAAGGCGACATTGGTTTTCCCAAGGTTAAGGGAGTGGAAGAGAGCTTTAGATTTCTCCACCATCAAAGGAGAACTTCAGTTTTATCGTGGTTAAGTTTGAGAAAGTTGGCAGACAGCCATTCGTTTATGGAGGTGTAGGCTGAAAGGAGCCTTGCAATTTATTGAGCGAAGGACACAGGATATGAGGAAAGGTATTTATGAGTGTCATCAGCATAGAGGTGGAAGGACAGGCCCAAATCGCGAAGAAGGGAGCTAAGAGGAAGTAAGTAAATGCGAAAGAGAAGGGGACTGAGGACTGAGCCTTGAGACACCCCAAAATGAATGGGCGCGGACTCAGAGGAGAGGTAATCGAGCGCGACCGACTGAGTGCGGGAGGAGAGGTATGAGCGGAACCAAGCAAGTGCAGTGCCAGAGAGACCAAGGAAAGTGTGAAGACGATCAAGGAGGACAGTGTGGTTGATGGTGTCGAAAGCAGAGGAGAGGTCTAGGAGAACTAGAATGGATGTACAACCCCTATCGGCTGCTCTACGTAAACCGCCTAAAACATTAAGAAGAGCAGTTTCAGCAGAATGCTTCGCTTTGAACCCCGATTGGTACGTTTCATCGATATTGCAGTTTGAAATATGGTCATTAGGGCGAGAGATAACCACTCTCTCGAGGATCTTAAAGAGGAATAGAAGCTGTGAGATAGGGCGATAGCTAGATAGTTCAGAGGGGTTAAGGTGTGTTTTTTAAGGATAGGACGAATTGAGGCATGTTTGAAGGAAGAGGGAACCACCACTGTGGCAAGAGAAGTGTTAATGAGATGAAGAACCAGTGGGAGGACAGCAGGGAGAATTTGGTGGAGAAGTTTGGGTGGAAAGACGACATTAGGGGATCCAGATGTGTTAGAGCGTGAGATCAGGGCAGTTACTTCCTCAGAGGACGCCCGAGTGAGGACATTAAGCGGCAATGGATTATGGTCAGAGAGAACAGCATGGGTTTGTTCAGACGACTGGGGTAGTTTGGCGCGAAGGTTAATAATTTTATCAGAGAAAACTTTAGAAAGAGTAGAGGGGTTGATGGGGGGAGGGAGGTGGGGGAAATGGGGATAGGCGAGGAAATACGAGAGATGAGACGAAAGATAGTCCGAGGGTCATTCTTGCTCTCAGACAAAAGTTTGCGTGAATGAGCCTCACGCGCTGATTTAAATTTGCAAGAATAAGTCGAAATAGCAAGGCGATAGGCAAGTGAGAGAGAAGGGTCGTATCCTGCCCACGGGAGCGTGCTTTACGAAGGGCACGTTCATGGGCACGTAAGGACCTCTTTGAACGAAGGAGTTCCATGGTGAACCAAGGGGCGCGGTAATGGTGGTTTGAAGAAGGAGTGATAAGTGTGGCGTGCACGTCAAGGCAGTCAAGTAATGATTGGTGCAGTGAGTTTAAGGTTTGGGCAGGTGAAGCAGTAGTATCAATTGGAGGTAGGGCAGAAACAACAGCGTTAAAGGGAGAAGTAGTGTCAATTGACGATAGTCGCCGGAAAGGAGTAGGATCTCGGGACGAGCGAGGAGGTAGGTTGTAGGGAATATGGAATTTAAAATTGACCAAGAAGTGGTCGGAAATCGTATTAGAAAGGTCAGTTACTGTTAGCTTGGATATATGGAGGTTTGAGATGACTAAGTCCAGGGTGAAACTATGTTGGGGATGGATGACACATGTTGTGTAAGAGAGAAGAGGTCGATGATGTCAATGAATGAACGAATAGTCTCATTGTGGCTAGGAAGATTGAAGTCACCGAGAATAAGGAGAGAACCGGTAGAGGATAGGTCGGAGAGTAGGTTACTGAACTCCTCGAGAAATAAGGCCGGAGACGAGCTGGGAGGGCGGTAAAGGACCACAATAGTCAGAGTGGGCACGTTGTCCTTTAATGTTGATTTCATATTAGAGGAAAAACATTTCTGTCATTCGATATTGTTTTTGTAAGTGAGGAGGTGATTAAAACAGATGAAAATATAGTAAACAATATTGTTTATAAAACTGTAGAGGATAAAAACCAAAAGATTTTGACTTAATAAACCAGGAAAAAAGAAACGTCACACAAATCATATTGGAAAGTCTCTTTTCGAAGGAAGTTCCTGATATAATGAAAGATGTAGCGATTAAACAACAAAAAGGGAAAATAAAGAAATTAATGGCTCAAAAACGTTTACAAACTAAAGAAAAAAAAAATGAAAGAGAAAGAAAAAGAAGCTGAAAAACGATTAAAACGAGAAGGAAAAAAAAAAAAATAAATACTGAGCCTATAACAATAAAAGTTTTTTTCTTTCTTTTTGGTCTAGAAAATAAGCATTGGTCTTACAAAACGACCACGAGTAAATTATTGGCCTAAAGCCCTCCCCCCAAAAAAGTTTTATTGGTTCCTTTTAAATATGAAAAAAACAATCTTCGGGATTCTTTTTTTTTATCCATTTAAATTTGCTTTATTCGTTTTTAGGTGACAGTAGCTATTTCCTCATGATGAAGATTCAAAAAATTAAATATCTATTTTAGAAATTACCTATAAATTTCGGCTGTATGAGCTCACTATCAGCCATACACCCAACCCGAACACTTTCCCTCTTGATTTGGGGAACGCCAAGGTCAACCTCGACATTTGCCCTGGCCGCTGATATTCGCTGAGTGAAGTACCATCGAATCGCCGAGATTCCTCCATCGAAGTGAAATAGTTGGAAGATGTGAGAGAAACTTGATCCACGGAAGGCTACACAACAATGGCAGTTATTCTAAAATAAAGAAGCAGCCACGCCTAAATTTTAATATTTTTTTTTCAACTTCTCCATTTTTAATTCTTAAAAAAAAAAAAATCAAAACTATTCGATACTCATATTTATTTCTGAATTTCATCATTTTATTTTTTTTAAACTTTAAAGGAACTATTAGAATGAACTTAGAACACCCCTTTAATATACCTATGTCACAACCTAAGTAAAAAAAATAATAGGCTATTATTTTTCTACCTCTCAAAAAAATCCAGTTCTTAAAATATAGTGTTACCAGGCAATGGCTTCGCCACTCTTTCCCCCCCCCCTTACGGGGGAAGCTTGCGCTTCGATACTAAGATTAAAATTTAAAATCTAAAAAAAAGCAGCCATGGTAAAATTTTTATAAATTTTCTGAACTTCGCCAATTATAATAATTTTAAAAAGGAACCCTAAACTAAATTTCCCCCCTTTCAAAATATCACTTTGCTAAAATATAGTTATAGAAGATATATAAAAATAGATTTTATGAACTTCACCATTTGTAATTCTTTGTGTTTTTCAAAAATTCACAAAATTTCGATACAAATATTTATTTCTGAACTTTGATAAAAAAACAAGTCATAACCAAACTAAGATGAACTTATTATTCAAATACTCAAAAAAATCCCCTTCTTAAATTATAGAGTTAGTGACGATGATGATGATGATGGTGATGATGTAGACTTTAAAAATTATTTTAGAACAAATATTATTACAATTTAAAATAAGTACTTATGGGCTCCTCCATTTTTCTAGTTTGGGCCAATATCTTTACGGAGCTATTTAAGGCAAGAATTCCTTTCGGATTCCCTTGTTTCTGCGGTCGATGACACCTTTGATTTGGTAAATTCTTCTATAGACATAAATTATTTGCCTTCCTCCCTTCTTCCTTCTATTTTCTTTGGGGTAGTGGGTAAGAAAGAGAAAGGGAGTTGCTTTTCTTTCCTGTCCTAACATTAAAAAATGGTCGTGATAAACGAGGGCTTTTTTTCTTAAATACAGAACATTTACTTATTCCGTCAGTATTTTCATGCGTTCTCGAGGCATTGCCGTTCCACTTCAAAGTCTCATCATTTGCATGTTTCACATCGGTCCTCGGATTTGTGACTATTTTTAATTATGAAACATCCCACCATATTCCTAAGTAAAGGCTTTCGTAATCTTGAATACAAAGATGATTTCATAAACTAGGCATTTTTAAGGATAGAAAAGTTTAATACAGGAGTTCCAGCTCATATAAATTTCATGTTAATTCTCTTAAATTTCCCTGTAGACATTTCTGACAAAAGAAATTCCGTTATTTTCCCTCCTGTTCCCAAAATGTTGGAGTTGTTCTGAGGCATATAGGTGTGGTTGCCCTTTGTGAATGGTTTGGTTACCAAGGGTGACTGTCACCGAATTTTGGTACCACTCCTGGGTAGCCAGGCAGGTTTCCTTAAGGGTAAAGAAACCCTCGGAACTGGATTCAGTATTTTTTATTCGGGGGAAATTTGGAAAGTTATGTATTATTCTTCAGTAGTTTATCGCTTTTTCTTTTTTCTTTTTTCTCCTGAGGCACTTTCCAATTTCCATTTTATGTAAACAATTCCTATACACGACGGTATTTAACATTACAAATGGAATTAATTTTTATACATTCGATATGAGTTAAAAATAACATTCAAATTGTACATTCTAATTACATTAATTAATTTTACAATGTTTTACATTATTATTGAATATTAATTTTTATCTAATTATACATAAATAATTAATAAGATACTTTTCTTTTATATTTCTTCGATAAAATCAGTTCATGTTTATAGCGTTTAATACATTCAAATAGAAGTTTTCAGAGTTTAGTTTAATTGATATTATTTGTTTTTAAAGTTTTATTAATTCTTACAGTAATAAAACAAAACCATTATATTGGTTTTTTTTTATATAAAATTAAACTCAGTTAAGGAGTAATTTTCTATATTTAATTAGCAGACATGATGACTTGTAGGAACCATCCCTTCAATAGTTGCCAAATGCCACTATATCTCTCATTTTTATTCTCAAATAACAAATTCTCTTTGTGGACCGAAGTTTGAACTTCAGGAGAGCGATGGTCTTAGTTTCAGAGTTTATTGCTCCTAAGTACTTAGCACAAACTCTTCGCATTTCTTTAAGGGGTCTGACAGTATCTTAAGGCGCTCTTTATAATTTTGTAGATTTTTTTATTTATTAACTGTAGTATTGCACTACTTGCACAGATCCCACGAGCTAAGGGATCACACAAAAAAACGTTCATTTAATCCCTGCCCATTCATACTTTCCCCAAAAGAGAGGTATTACTATACGGGAACAGTTTTCTTTTAAGAGTACTTATCCATTCAGATTCCCTTACATCAAATGTTATTTTGGTTCGACGTGAACCCATTATAAGATTTCATAAAACACTTTAAATTGCCCATTTTTTTTAAGTTTCTTTGAGGGACTTATTCGAAACTTCAATTACATACAAGAAAGTATCGATTTTGATATAGAATTAAACAACATAAACGCGACTTTCAAATAGAGAACTTTAGTAGTGTTTCGGTAAATAATAAGAAAAGGAAGATCAGCGAATTGATTTGGAAAAGTACAAACCCATTGTCAAAATGTTTAAATAACACAAATTACGGAAGCATTTTACATGTTATCGTTCCAAATCTGGGAGGTCTTATTGCCACACCCTGTATATTGTAGCTTAGTGGTAATCAGGAAGTGAGGAAATTATAACGGGATAGCCTTCAAAAAAGATAAAGTTTTGAATTGGTTGGTTGGTGAATAAAATCAGGTTGGTTGATTGTTAACAGATGTAGTTATAATTAAGGCATAAGAAGGGAAACATCGATGTTATCAAGGTTAAATGCAGGGGGATTTGGTCTTTATGAGTAGGGATTCTAAAATTCTTAGACTATATTCATTATTATTGAGGACAATTATTTCAAAATTTCTAATAGAACATTCCTTTTTACATTCTATTACATGATTTCTAATAACAGAAGTCTTCTTCCTAGCTAAATTTATTCCTGTGCGGTGGCTGTTTCCTATATGAGAACAAAACCTCTCCTTCAATGAGCGAACCATACTCCCAATAGAGATTTCTTGCAAACAACAAATAAAAGTAACTGAATGAACAAGATGGCTGCTCATCTCATGAGGAAGTTTGACTTTTGAGGTAAACATATGGAAAGAGGGTTGGCCAGAGTTGATTTTGAATTTTATGTTAAAAAAGTATTTTTTTAAGTAACTTGTTGCATTGTCTAAGGAATAATTCATTGAAGGGACTCCCCTTTCAAGTACTACTAAGAATTTTTGATTTTTGAAACATTATATTATAGAAAAGGTAGAGAGTAAATGTTGTTCAGAAAATTATTTATTAATTTATCATCCAAAAGAAAGAAATAGCAATTATTTTTTAAAATAAGTCTTCAGAGTTTAGAATTCTTTATGAATTAAAGAATAAGTAGAGGAAAACTAGAAACTTTTATATACTAGAGATTTTACTGCGCTGAGTTTGTATGACATTTCACAATGGCTGAAAAAGGTTATTCTTGGACCACTAAAGGTAGGCTCTCTGTATAGTGAGGTAGTTAGTTTATAGTTGTTTTTTTTCCTATAATAACATCTTTACTCTAATTTAATAGTATATCTAATGTTGGGATGGACAGAGTTTATAAAATTAAAATAATTGGTTGGCTTGATCTAGTTATTAAAAATAGCAAATGAATCATTTGCATACCTACAATAAAATATAAGATTAAAAACTAATGGGAGTTGTTTCGTAAAGTTATTTCCAAGATAAATCATGAAAATGTTAGCTGCTCGTGTTGCTATTGGGATCCATTCCTACTCAATCTATTTGTTAGTAAGCTTTATTACTGAATAGGAAATAATTTTCATTATCTCCATCAATTTGTCGAATAGCCTAAAGAGAAAACAAGACACTTGATTTAGTTTTAAGTAACAAGGAAATTTTAATTGATGGACTTGAAGTCCAGGAACCACTAGGAAATTTGGATTACAACTCATAGTATTTAACATCAATATGATTTCATTAATCAGAGAAAAGAGCAAAAGGTACCTATATTTAAATTAGCAAATTTCCAAGCGATCAGAGATGAATTTAAAGAATGGGATTGGCATAGAGAACTCAGTAATAAAACACCTGCTTCGCCTCACAGGCCATCATTAATCGCAATAAGGATCTTCAGGCCAGATATATTCCTCACAAAAACAGTTTAAAATATTCAAGAGACAAACCTTGGATTAACCAATATTTTAAGACTCTCATAGGACGGAAATGGTCACTTTATAAGCGGTTGAAAGGAGACCAGTCATTAGGGCAAAGATTTACCGACCTCCAAAGGCAGATAAAGAGGGAAGTGAGTGCAGCTAAATGCAGGTACGAAAATAGATTAGCGGAAAGGTCACGCAATAATCCGAACGCATTCTATAGGTACTACAGAACCAAAAACATAAAGTCAGTTCAAATGCTAAAACATAACGACCGATTAGTTCAAAATGATCTCGAAAAGGCGACTATCTTGAATATTATTTTGCTTCAGTTTTTAACAAGAACATTCCGAATTTATATGAGGAAAGCCTAGAAATCTTCAATAATAACATCCTCAAAATGAATGAAATAACAGTTACGGCAGATGATGTACAAAATGCAATTAACAAATTAACTTCTGATGATGCTCGCGGGGTTGACCAAATGTACGCGCGAAGTATTAAGGAAATTAAGAACGAAATATCCACTCTATTCATTTTACTATTTAATTACTTTCTGGAGGCAAATTTTGTTCACAGGGATTGGAAACTGGCCAATGTTGTTCCTATATTCAAAAAAGGTAGACGCGAGGAAAAGGTGAATTATCGACCAGTAAGCTAATCTTCACCTTTATGTAAAATAATGGAGTCAATTATTGATTTAAAACTGCGTAATCATTTGACGAGAAATCAACTTTTAGTAAATAGCCAACATGGTTTCAGGAAAGGGAGGTCTTGTGTACCTAGTCTGATTACATTTTATGTGCATGTAGCAAAAACTGTCGATTCAAGTTCTAGCTACGATGTTATATATCTAGAATTTTCTAAAGCATTTGATCAAATTTCGTTCAATATCCTTCTTTCAAAGCTAAAAGCTATACTTATCCATGAGAAAACGATAAATTGTATTAAAAATTGGTTGACGAGTGGAGTTCCTCAAGGTTCCGTTTTGAGACCCCTAATTTTTATAGTTTTCGTAAATTCATTTGCTGACGATACTAAACTTGGGCAGATTTTAAAGGATAAATATGGAAGACTAAAACTGTTTACAAAATTGCTTGAATATGTTAATTAAATGATGCAACAAATCTGGCATGGAGCTCAATGCTGCCAAATGCCGCGTTTTACACTTTGGAAAAAAATAATCATAAATTTAAATACTATATTCAAGATTCCGAGATTATAGGAGTAAAATAACAGGTCGATATAGGAGTTAAAATAGATAATGAATTAATTTTTTTCAGTCAATGCGTTGCAATTAGAAATAAAGCAACACGAATCGCATCATTTATCAGGCAATCCGTCTCAACGCGTAATTCATACACTGTTAAAACGTTACACGTCATTAGTCATACCGAGGCTAGATTATGCTACTCCCTTCCCGTCTCCACAATTAATTAGAGATGTGGATATAATAAAACATGTAAAATGTCGCTATACGAAAATGATAGAGAGAATAAAATATCTTTGCTACAACGATAGGCTTAAAAAACTCGACTCTCTTTTCCATCAAGCATAGAAGTAAAAGGGAAGAACAGAGAGAAACATAAATTATTAATGAATATGCCCGTACTGCAGAAGATCTGTTTAATTTGACATGCGTGACAGTGACGCGAAGACACAACAAATAGAGGAAGAGGTGGAAATTCAAAAGGTCCTCGAGACAACTTGCCTTCAGCAACCGCATTGTTCAGCCTGGAATTATCTACCACAAGTAGTCAGCGCTCCAAACAGAAATTATGAAGACCAAATTTGATACAGATTTAAAAGAAAATAAAGTTAAAATAGCTTACAAATATTAGAGGATGTTCCACCCAAATTAGACTTATTCTAAATAGGGCCTACCATGTATGAGATTTTATGGCTCCCTGTAGGTGCCAATAAATTATTTGTTTGTTTAAACTTCAAAACCTGTTAAAAAACTAGATGCCAAAGAGAGTGGTGCACGAAGTATCAAATAGAGTAGAGCACGAAATGTTACATTAAGTGGTGCACGTAATGTCACATAGAGTGGAGTACGAAATGTCCAAAAAGTGTAAGAAATGTCCAATAATTTGGTATCCAAAATATCAAAGAAAGAGTGGAAGAAGACATGCCAAAGAGAGAGGTAAAATACATATTAAAAAGAATGGTTCAAGGAATGTAAAAAAAGAGTGTTAGCAGAAATGTGAAAGAGAGTTCTTCTAAAATATCTAGCTAAGTATATTTAAATGTATAAAAAAGGTAATAAAAATAGTAAAATGGGAAAAAATATATTGATATAAAAATGAATACAAATGAGGATAATAAAAAGACGAGTGAAAAATAAAATAAAAATTCACTATTCAGTCATTTCCGACTTCAGACCCCCCCCCCCTCCATTATAATTCGCAGAAATGATTTTTGCACACTGACCACAACTGTGGTGGTGAGCTGAGTATGAGACGGCCCTCAAGCAGAAGCACTATGCCTACATGCGCTATAAGCGCTGCCCGAACAATTTCACTGTCTGTGAATTTCGTCGGGCTAGGTTATGTTATGTTATGTTATATTTTATTTCAAAGCACCCCTGCCACTCTTGGTGGGCATACGTGTCTTCACTTACGGGAAAGAACCCTCTAGCAGAGGTGTGGAAGCGAGTCAAAAGGATTCGGGGCAAGTTCTCGCAGGACCTCCCTCCTGTTCAGGAGAATGGGGCCGCAATCTCTGACTCCACGTCTGTGGTGGAATTCCTCGCAGCCGCTTTCTCCGCATTCTCTAGCCAGGATGCTGCTCCACCAGCATTCAATGCACGTTGTGATGTCCGGAAGGCCGCTGGCTGGACTTTACCTCTAGAGGCAGAGAACCTTTCAACAAAAGTTTTATTTTGAATTGTGATCTGCTCTTGCTTCATGCGCAGACACGGCCCATGGTCCGGGCAATGATGATCAAACATGATCAGGTAGATCATGTTTGACTAACTTACTAGACTTTCTGGAGTTTGTAACAGATCAAGTAGATAAGGGAGAGAATGTAGATATAATTTACTTAGATTTTAGTAAAGCATTTGATAAGGTACCACATAGGAGACTAGTTCATAAATTAAAAATGATTGGGATATGTGGGGGTGTTTCAAATTGGATAGCTGAGTGGCTGAAAGACAGGAAGCAAAGGGTAGTGCTAAATGGTGTAAAGTCAGAGTGGAGGGATGTTATCAGTGGGGTTCCTCAGGGATCAGTTCTCGGTCCATTATTATTTGTCATCTATATAAACGATCTTGGGGAGGCAGTTAATAATAAAGTGTCAATTTTTGCGGATGATACCAAATTAGCAGCTGTAGTTAAAGATATTGATGATAATTTTAAAGTGCAGGGGGATTTAAATAAATTGTTATCCTGTGCACATAAGTGGCAAATGACTTTCAACCTAGATAAGTGCAAAGTTATTAACATGGGAAAAGATAATAGAGAATTTAACTATGAAATGGATGGGCATTGGCTGAGCTCAGTAGAGGATGAGAAAGATCTAGGAGTAGTAATAGATAAGTCATTAAGGTTTTCTAAGCAGTGTATTGAAGCAAGAAATAGGGCAAATAGAGTGCTGGGTTTTATTAAGAGAAATGTCAGTTACAAAAGTAAGGAGGTTATTCTTAAACTCTATAACTCTTATGTTAGGCCACATCTAGAGTACTGTATACAGGCATGGTCCCCACATTTTAGACACGATATTAACCTTCTCGAGTCAGTGCAACGGAGGGCAACAAAGATTATTCCTTCCCTGAGGCACCTTGAATATATAGATAGACTGAGGGTATTAAATATGTTCTCGTTCGAAAGGAGGTGTGTGAGAGGGGATATGATTGAGCTCTTTAAAATTTTTTCCGAGATAGATAAATTGGATGTTAGCAAGTTTTTTGAGTTAGATGATGTAAATCGGACTAGAGGTCACCACTTGAAAATTAAAAAGCAAGGGTGTAGGTTGGATTTAAGAAAATATTTTTTCACCAATAGAGTGGTAGACTTCTGGAACAAATTGCCGCAGAGGGTAGTAGGTAGTCCAAATTTAAATGTATTTAAGAGTAGGATGGATGAGTTTATGGGAAGGGAAGGTTGTGATGGTTCCTAAGTTTTGTATATATTAATATTGTTTGTATATATCTATAGCTGCATGATTTAGTTCTTGACAAGCCTTGATTGGTGATACCCTTGTTTCTGATGCAATCCTCTGGATGTAGTTTTCTTGGGAGTTTGGGTGCCTTAAAAAAGATGCCGTTTTTGACTCGGATGACCTATGATGAGCCCTTGTGGCTCTTGTCATCTGTTATATTATATTGTGGGGGACTTTGATTTTGTCTTCCCCTGGTGATGGTGCTTTTTGTGGGTGGGTTTTGACGGAGGCGGATGACCTTTGATAGGCCCTTGTGGCTTTTGTCATCCGTGTAATTATGTTATGTTAAAGGATTTATGGGCGCCTGTTCCTCATCAGATATATGCACCCGAATAATTCCACTGCATTTAGGTAGATTTGGGCAAGCGGGAAATGTTATTCGGCGAAGCGAGATCTGTCTTAGTGCGACAGGAGAATTGCGTCTCCTGAAGATCCTGAAGCCACTTGAGTAAAATACTTTACACACATTTTTATTTCGTCATCCTATAAGTAATACGGCATTTCTTTTAATGCCCATCATTAATTTATGGATAGAAATCAAACATCTGCTTAAATTTACTTATATTTAAATAAGTATCTATTTATTAATTTAATAAATCACATGTTTTTCACCAGTTTCTACCACTACTGTCCATCATTCTACTAACTTTTTAATACCATGTTTGTAAAAAGCGTTTGACTTTGATTTAAAAAGTTCTTTAATGTTGTTTCGACATTGTCTATTATTGTCATCATTCTCTTGAGGTGATTCGCTGAACTCCTAAAAAATAGTAATCTGATGGGGATAAGTCGTTTTGGTATGGAAGATGACTGATTAGTTCTCAATCGAAATTGTTAAGCTTTTGTGCGTTAATTCTTTCGATATGAGGTCGCGCGTTTCTTATAAAAGATCACTCTTCTTCTATAGATTAATAGTGGCATTTTTCTGCAGTTACTGCATGTAGACTGAGTACACTAAACCTTTTTGGTGATTTGGGTTGAGGCGAATGTTTCGGTTGGGGTATTAGTTTTTCCTCAGGATTATTCCAACATCTTGAACGTTTAATATTATCATACATAACCAACTTTTTCTCCTGTAACAATTCTACTCAAAAATGAGAACTTTTTAGTCGAGAACAAATGTTGATTCTTTGATCCAAGTGAACCTCTGACACGTCTTGAGGAATCCATTGCCCAATCGGGAAACCTTGTTTTCCTCCTTCAAATGACGAGGCACAGTGGCATGAGTTGACTGCAGCTTTTCAACCATTTTTTTAACAGTTACAATCCGATTTTCTTTCATTGTTATTTGTTTAAGAACTTGATTAAATTAGTGCGGTCGACCTGAACGGGGTTCATTTTTGAGGAAATCGTTTATGAGCGACAAAAATGCCGCATTACTTAGGGGAGGACCTAATTAATACTTCCACCCTCTTCAACGCTTTCTTTCAGAACTTCTCACCATCTTCCTGGCGGAGGCGCACTACAACCAATTTCGTACCTTTCTCGAGCAAACATTAGGGAAACTATTTGTGGCACTACCATTCGATAATATAACTCGCCGGAACCCGCTAGACATAGATAAGAGCCCCACCTCCATCTTTAGAAATAAAAACCCTGCGATTTTTTTCAAAAGCAATGTTTTTTTAATAATTACATGCACGTATAAGCCCATGTACGTTAGCATTTATCTCGCGAAGTGAAGGGCCTTCGGGAATAATGAATTTTCTTTACTCGTAAACCGCTGGGATAAAATAATTTATGCGATTCGCCACGTGATAATTGAAAGCTAATTAGCTCCGTGAAGTGACATCCAAGAAGAGCAACTAAATAGCATTACCGCGTCCTACGGGGGATTCGAAACCTCTCATGCTCACTTTTTATATAATATCTGTTTTAATTAATGTTTCTAAAATACTCAAGTCATATATTTAATTAGTTTATTAAAATTTATGTAAGTAGTTTGGTTGGAATGTAATTTAGTCCAAAAATGGACATATTTCTGGCTAATATAATTAACTACATTTTCAGCCAATACATTTGAATTCTGGGCTACTTTTTAATAATCGGTATTGAAGTAAAGGGTTGTAAGGATTAATATTTTTTACTAATACCATTAGGGAACAAGTAGAGGCGAAGGATATTAAAAGATGCCTTGTATAATTAAATATAATGTGACATATAACATATATTATATTATGTAGGGAAGATTTCAGCGTCTTAAACACACGCACACACGTTTACATACAAATATATTGCCTATATTGATATGAAACGATACCCCATAGTGTTAATTCACACTCTCGAATGGTACGAAGCTCCAGGAAATAGAAAAGAGGAGAAAAGGGAACAACAATGTCATGAACGAACTAGAAATTAAAGCACACGGAATGATATAATCAAAAACGTTCACATACTTTCATATAAAAGTCTTAACAGCACGCATATTAGAGGCAAACCATTTCACATACACGGATACATAGATGCTCGGATGTGCCCAAGAAAGCCACAGGCATATGGAATGCAATAGTACCAACAAAACATTATTGGTATGAGAAATTATAGGAATATCCGATAGATTTATCAACCTAGTAATTAAAGTTTCAAATACTTATTCCCAACAAGTAAACCGAGCATACGAAATATACAGATATATAGAAAAAAAAATTGAAAACAGCAAATCACCAAAAACAGACGAAACAAAAACTAACAAGTGGTAGCCAGCAAATAAAAACACCATAGAATAAACAAAGAAAAAGAACTAGAAAGAAAAATGTTAACGGAGTTGAAGGATTTTATCACGACCTATATATATTATACCGATGGCCATAATACATCAAATCACGCCTTCTTTTCTAAGGGACTTTCACCAGTATATGAGGAAAAAATTCCTCACGTACTTAAGAGAATGAAAAATGGTAAAGTGCCATGTGAGGATGGGGGTAAAATCGACCTAGTATTGACCAACTAGGTATTATGTTTAAAAATATTTAAGGGAAAGTAAGCTTCCAATTGCCTAATCCAACACTTCTGTTGTACTTGTTTTTAAATAAAGAATGCAGCAGCAAAACCAAAAACCACAGGCTTACCAGTCTCTTATCAACAATATATAAATTATTTATAAAAATCAGAGACAAGTAAATAGTACAAATATCAACAATAATTAACCAGCCAAACCTGGAAGTTTCAAAGGTAATTGTATGGCCAATGTTCATTCTCATGTAACAAGGAAAGAAAGTACCCCAGAAGACCTTACGGTCTATTCAATGAGGGTAGATTTGGACTAGCAGTCGAGTGGGTATATCTTTGCTCAAATGCTTTACGCCCTTAAACGGCCACTTTTCAAGACCTTGTCTAGTCTTGACTTGAACTGGTCAACATATTCACTGTTGACAACTTCCACTGGAAGTGCGTTCCAACTACCGCAGATACTGTACGTAAAAAGTTTTCCACACAGATCGCGGTTGAAACGCTTCAGCTCAAGTTTAAGCAGTGATTTCTTGTTCTGCTCTCAGCAAGTGTGAAAATATCCCTGTAGTCAACATTGTCGAACCCTCGAAGTATTTTGAAAACCTCGATGAGCTGACCACGCAGTCTACGGGTTTCCAGCGAGAACAGATCTAATTCCCTTAATCTATCTTCATAACTGTTAGGTCTGATAGAGGGAATCAGTTTGGTTGGCCTGGCTTACACGCGTTCCAATCTCGCGATGTCCTTTCGAAATGAACGACTCCAAAATTGTACGGCATACTCCAGGTGCGGTCGGACAAGTGAGTTGTACAAACACAGTACAATCTCCTTGTTCCGATATCCAAACTGGCGCTTTATGTAGTCTAGCATCCTTTGGGCCTTTTTCTCCGCCTCGATGCACTGTTTAGAGAACTTGAGGTCACTAGTGATTGTTACACCCAAGTCCTTCTCAGTGTCACTCGTTTCAAGAGCAGTGCCCTTAAGGATATAATGAGAGTGGGGATTTCGGTGGCCGATATGCATTACTTTGCATTTGTTCACGTTAAAAAGGCATTTGCCACGTATCCGACCACTCCCCAATCTTCCGAAGATTTTCCTGCAGGTGGGCAGTATTTCCATCCTTTGCAACGTTCATACCAAGCTTGGTCTCGTCGGCAAATTTAGAAATCTTGGCAACCATGTCACCGTCCATGTCGTTGACGTAGATGATGAATAGTAGTGGTCCCAGGACAGAACCTTGAGGCACCCCGCTAGTAACGGGCACCCACTCAAAAGCCTGTGCATTCACCACCACTCGCTGCCGTTTGCCACTTAGCCAGTTCTCGATCCAGCCGACTACTTTTCCGTCTATGCCCAGCGCTCGCACTTTCCGGAGAAGGCGGTGGTGTGGTACCTTATTAAAGGCTTTCTGAAAGTCTAAGTACACCACATCCACCACCTTTTCCCGATCGTGTTTACTAAAGACGAAGTGGAAGAATTCCACAAGGTTCGTCAGGCATGACCGTTGCCTTCGGAAGCGTTGCTGGGAACTCCTCAGTAGCAGGTTTGACTCTTAATACTACGTCATTTTGTCCACCATCATACTTTCGATGAGTTTACCGCTATCGAAGTCAGACTGATAGGTCGGTAGTTTGACGGTTGGCTACGGTCTCCTTTCTTGAAGATAGGAGTCACCTCCGCTTTATGCCAGTCTCTAGGAACGCATTCAGTCCGGATTGACATATTGAAGATTGCGCTCAGGTGTCGTGACACTTCATCGCGCACTTCTTTCAACACTTTAGGTAGAAACCCATCCGGGCCAGGTGACTTATTCGTTATTAGGTCACTGATCTTCTTTTTTATTTCTCTTTCGGTGAAGTCCATATCCTCCAGCTTTTTCCCCGAGTAGGAATCCGTTGGCTGGGGGATGGGACCACACTCTTCAGTAAACATTGAAGCGAAGTAGTCGTTGAGGAGGTTAGCATTTTCTGCAGCTGAGTGCTTTAATGTTCCCTCTCATTCCCCAAAGGGCCAATCGTTCGACGGATTGATTTACGGCTGTTTACATATCCAAAGAACTCCTTGGGATTCTCTTTACAAAGTTTCACCACTCGGAGTTCCTCAGACCGTTTAGCCGCCCTTATGCTGGACTTCACTCTCGTGGCTAGCCTCCGGTATTCGTCAAAATCACCCGAGATCTTCGATTGCCGGTACACATTTCTCTTCTCTCTAAGCAGTTGGCCGATTTCTCGAGTAAACCACTTTCGTTGAACCGAAGACCGACGGGGGCATTTCAGAGGGATGAAACGCGATTGAAGACTCATGAATGTGGTTTTGAAACTGTTCCACGAGTCTTCAACAGCCTCGCACACTTCTAGCCTCGCGTCATTCAGTCCAGCACGTAGACCCTCAAAGTTTGTCTTCTCAAATCAAGTTTCCTCGATTTACTAGTTGCAGGCTCTGCCTTCGAGACTTTGACTACAAATCTAATTAGTCGGTGCTCACTGCCACCAAGCTCTTCACCAACAGAGAGGTCCTCAACGACGTCATCCTCAGAGGTGAAAACCAAGTCGAGGATATTTTCTCCTCTCGTTGGTTCTCTCACCTATTGAGTCAGGAACTCGTTGTTCGCGAACTCCAGGAGTAGTGCGTTCTCGCTACAGGGTTCTCTGATTCCCCAGGGGGTCTGTAAAGCACTAGGGTCCTGTATCTGACACTAATAACAGCAAAAATAAATGCAATGAATAAATTATATGAAATTCCTCTCTACAGCGCATTTCTATACAGTGGAAAACCTTTCCAAAAAAATTATAGAAAAAGTTAATTAATAAAAGCTACATTGACATATTCTCGTATATATATATATATATATATATATATATATATATATATATATATATATATACTTATGCAACATAGTGATTTAAACTGTAGCCGGTTAATAATAAAAAACGAAGGGTTACAGATATCTAATCTGTGCCAAACTGTTTACGCGAGTGATTGAGAAGATTTTCAGGAAACAAAACTTTGCACCATTGATTGAAAAGATTTTACAAGACCAAAACTCAACACAAGTTGCTTGAGGAGTATTTAAAGATGAAAACTGCGTACAACAATGATTGAGGAGATTTCAAACACGAAAACTGCTTGCACCAGTGCTCGCGAAGATTTTTGGTCTTGTGCACGCGAATCTCTGTTGCTATGTCGGTCCGTAGGTCGGTAGATAGGATGATATCCACTTTACTTTTCATTGAGGTTTTTGGCAACTATTCGGCTGATTCTAACGAAATTTGAAACCCCTCAGGTTGTTTTGCATTCTCTTTCGAAAAATATAATTGTCAAGGTCCTACCAAGTTTAGTCCGGTAATTATGGAAAGTTTTAAAGGGTGTAAGATCATATGGTCATAAGTCAGAATTATTGAGAGCACGCAACTTAGGTCTGTTGACCTTGTTCAAGAATAAAACTGTTTACACGAATGATTGAGGAGATTTTAAAGACAAACACTGCCTACAACAATGATTGAGGAGATTTTAAAGGCAAAACTGCTAATACTAGTGATTAAGGAGATTGTCAAGACTAAAATTATTTACATAATTGGTCGAGGAAATTTTCAAGACCAAAACTGTTTAAACTAGAGCTTGAAAAGATTTTCTAGACCAAACTGTTTACACTAGTGCTTGAGGAGATTTTACATGACGAAAACTGTTTACACCTGTGTTTTAGGAGATTTTAAAGACGAAAACTGCTTACACAGTAATTGATGAGATTTTCAAGACCAAATTTATTTACACAAGTGGTCGAGGAGATTTTGAAGACCAAAACTATTCACAGCAGTGCTTGAAGTGATTTTTCAAGACCAAAAATCTTTACATCAGTGCTTGAGTAGATTTTCAAGATCAAGAGTATTGACATAATTAATCAAGAAGATTTTCAAGGCAAAAATTGTTTAGATGAGTGCTTTAAAAGATTTTTTAAAACCAAAACAGTATACGCCAGCGGTTGAATAGATTTTCAAGACCAAAATTGTTTACACCAGTGTTTGAGGAGATTTTCAAGACCAAAACTGTCTACACCAGTGGAAGAGAAAATTTAGAGAGGAAAAGTGCTTACACGAGTAATTGAACAGATTTTAAAGACGAAAATGGCTTACCCCAATGCTTGAGAAGATTTTTCAAGACCAAGACTCTTTGCATCGGTGATAAAGGGGATTTTAGAAACGAAAATTACTTATACCAGTGATTGAGCAGTGCTTGAGGAGATTTTAAACACGATAACTGCTTACAACTGGGCTTCAGGAGATTTTTCAAGATTAAAACTGTTTCCCCTAGTGCTTGAGGAGATTTTTCAGACCAAAGATGGTTACACTAATGCCTCTGAATGTTTTTAAGACAAAAACAATGTTTAGGCCAATACTTGATTGGATTGTAATCCGGATAACTGCTTAAACCAGTGATTGAGCAGATTTTATAAAGGAAAACTATTTACAAAGGTGATCGAGGAGATTTACAAGTCAAAAACTGTTCATACGAGTACCTGAGGTGCTTTTAGAGACAAAAGGTGCTTACACCAGTGATTGAGGAGATTTTCAAGAAAGACCAACACTGTATATACCAATGCTTTAGGAGATTTTCAAGAGCAAAATTGTTACAGCTTTGCTTGAGTAGATTTTCAAAAGCAATGAGATTTTTAAGAATGAAACTGTTTAAATCAGTAGAGGAGATTTTAGAGACGAACTTTGCTTACACCTTTGATTAAGTAGATTTTTAACAGAAAATTATTTACATAATTGTTTGGAAAGATATAGAAGAGCAAAACTGTTTATGCAAGTGCTTTAGAACATTTTCAAAACTAAAACGTTTCCACCAGAGTTAGAGGCGATTTTCCAAACCAGAACTGTTTACACAAGTGCGTGAGGAAATTTTTAAGATCAAAACTGTTTACACCAGTGCCTAAGGATATTTTCAAAACCAAAATTATTTATACAAGTGTTCGCAGAGATTTACAAGACAAAAACTGTTTACACAAGTGCTTTATGAGATTGTCAGAACAAATACAATTCACCCCTATAGTTGAGGAGATTTTCAACACCAAAAGTGTTTACACCAGTGCTTGAGGAGTTTTTCAAGACAAAACTGTTTACACCAGTGCTCGAGGAGATTTTCAATACCAAAGATTTTTACACCAGTGCTTGAAGAGATTTTTACGACCAAAACTCTTTACACGAGTTCTTAAGGAGATTTTTCCAGAACAAAACTTTTATACAGGTGCTTAGGGAGATTTTTTAAGAACAAAACTGTTTTCAGCAATGCTTGAAGAGATTTTAAAGCTGCCAAGTACTTACACCAGTGATTGAGGGAATTTGCAAGACCAAAATTATTTAAGCGTGTTCGAAGATATTTTCAAGACTAAAACTGTTTACACCAGTGATTCAGGAAATTGATCAAGAACAAAACTGTTTACAGCAGGGATTGAGAAGATTTCCAAGACCAAAAGTATTTACACAAGTAGTCAAGGAGATTTTAAAACAAAAACTGTTTACACCAACACCATGCTTTCAAAACCAAGACAGTTTACGAGAGTAGATGTAGATATTTTGAAGACCAAACCTGTTTACACCAGTGCTCAAGGGGATTTTCAAGACCAAAATTATTTACTAGGTTGTTCGAGCAGATTTACTCGATCAAAGCTGTTTACATCAATCCTTTAGGAGAATTTCAAAATCAAAAGAGTTTACGTCAGTGGTTTACGGATATTTTCATGACCAAAACTGTTTACACCAGTGCTTGAGAAGATATTCCCCTGAAAGGGTAGCACCGTAGATTTGAACTCAATGACGGGGCCCTGGGAGGGTGTTGGTGTGCTTTCTCCTCTCCCCAATCCCCACTACTTTACCTTTTTATTGGTATTATTATTATTTCTTATTATTTTTAGCATTTTTAAAGCTATTTTCATTCTTATTGTTATTTATTATATTTATTTAGTATAAGTTTTATATTTGTTATAAGTATTTATTATATTATTATATATGATCACTATTAATTGTTATTATTTAGTACTATTAATTTTATTATTTTTTAGTACGATTTTTATATCAGTATTAGTATTTATTATGATATATACTATTATGATTATAAATCATTATTATATAATATAATTATTTATTAAGATTAGTAATTATTATTCGTAAAATTTATTAATATTATTTATAATTATTTAATATAAGTATTATTTATTATTATCATTAAAGCTCACCTCCTTTTCTCCCCGCACTTTGTACCAGGAGGAGCGTTCCCACCTGTAGAGTTCGGTCTGGTAGCTATGATGCCATGGTGGATTGCCTGCCATCCTGGAATTACCTAGAACTAGGGTATGATAATACTAGTGATCATCCACCCTACTCATTAGTGGACCCACTTATCTCTACTTCTCTTTATTACATACCCTCCTACCCCTTCCACACTTGCTCTCCTATCCACAGATGTTCTGGTTGCCCGGCGCACTTCCGTCCACTTGTGGTTCCTTAGTCGAGTGGTAGTGTATACCGTGAGGTCCCTACCTGCTGTGAGGGACGAAAGGCCGCTCACTAGGGCAAGTCTTAGGAACGGGGTGGGCTGAGAGGTCGACTCTGCTAACCTTCCCGCAGTACACATATGAGGTGATTACATCGGTACTACCCTCTAAAATTGCCATGGCAATGTCTCCCGAATGGAATGGAGGACAGGGTTGGCAAAACCTATTAACGCTGGACCGGGACCTCCTTCAGTCGCCAACAGCTCTCACTGCATCCGCAGCCGATCTCGACGGTGCTTATGCCGCCGAAAGGCACCATTGATACCCTAAGCCCTTTGAATTTATGTCTAGGAATGGCAAGGATACTACCCTGTAGGGCACCACCTTTGCCGTTGACAATTTGTCACTACGCCTCTACTCCCAAAGCTTCCATAACGACGAGAGTATTGCTTTCGGCCTTTTTGGAGCACACTTCGTGTCACACTGGATCTGTGCCAGTGTGTACGGATGGCTTCTAATCCAAAGAGGAGGTCTCTTTCCGCGGTTTATCTCTTATGTTTTAAGTCAGTGGGGCTCTACCGAGTGCTGCGTCTGCTTCACGGCCGAGCTGGTTGCAATACACCGCTCAGTACAGAAGATTACGCGACGTGCCCGGTTCGCTGACCTGATTGTGAATTACAGCAACTTAGAAAGCGCCTTGAGTGCTTCCGAGGCATTGGAATCTCCGCATCCCCTGGTTTGCGATACCCGTGACGCCTTGGTTGCCGCTAGCCGACCGGATGTCGAGATTATCTTTTGCTGGTTCCTGGACATGTGGGAACTGCGGGGAATGAGCGTGCGATGAGCACTGAGCGACTAGATCAGCGTTTCACTCTTCCTCAAACCGACCTTATGGCAGGAATATGGGCAGCCCTCTGGGTCGCTTGGTAAAGAAGATGGGAGACGGCTGAGGGGAACTTAAAGTAGCGAGCCATTGCGCCGGGACTGTTCCCTTAGACCTACCCCTCAATGCCACGACGTCTTCATATTGCTTCCTGTTGTCTCCAAATTGAGATACACTCACAGGACGCACCGCCATTTGATGGAGCGCTCGCCTGTACCTTATTATAACGACTGCGTTGTCTCCCAGACTGGTCGGCACATTCTTGTTGAATGCACGACTTATTGGAGGAAGCTGGCCTCCTCCATTTTATTTGACTCTTTGTTGTAGGTCGCATATTCCTGCACCAAAGGGAGGCGGTTCTACCCCCGACGCCAGAGCGAGTTTATTTCTCGTTGCTTTTGTCTTTTCTTTTTATTTGTTGTTGTTTTTAGCTTGTGTCTTATCCCTGTTCTTATTTTATATTTGTTAATTTCTTGGTTTTTTTTTATATAGCCGAGTATTATCGGCTTTCCGTTAATGACGGCGGCTTTTGCACTAATAGGCAGTCGCCAGATGGGCACAAATAAACAGAAGAATTGGGATGGCCATCTAATTTTTGGAGCTAGTAATTGACCACTTAGTGCCCAGAACAAGCATATAGTGTCTAGAGCAATCAGAATAGTCTTATACTGTCTAGAGCACTGGTTCTCAACCAGTGTGCCACGAGATATTTTTAAGTGTGCCGTGAAAGTTTGAACGACACACTAAGAAAATGCCAAAACCCACGTGATCCCAACTGTAAAATGTTGCACCACTTAACTTTGTTCATTTGGGGATGAGTGAAATGTTGCCAAATGTCGCAATGCTAACAATTCTACATCTTTTATTGTTTCATTCGTCATTAATATTGATCATGTGACTGGATATTGGTCAATACTTTGTCTCAAGTTAAAGTTTAACGTAACTAACCTTTTTCTGTATATAATTTAACTGTTAAATTATATACAAAACAAGATTAATTTAACATAATATAGATATTTACTTTATAAATAAATTTCTAATTGCCCATATTGGCAACAAGGTTGAACGAAGTATTTGGCTACACAGGTAAATATTTCAGAACGTCCTTAATTTGAGTTAGTGTATCATTAGAGAGCAGTAAGTGTCAAAAAGAGAAACAATAATCGACAATATTGTGATAATTATTTAAAATTGGGATTTTATTGGTCTGGTGACGTTAATAAACCAACTTTCTCATGTGTAGTGTGCGGTGAAACAATGTCAAATGAATCTATGGGACCAAGTAAGTAAGGTAGGCATTTTATTTCATAACATTCATCTCTGAAATCTAAAAAGCTTGATTATTTTCAAAGATTGTTAGAGCAGAAATAAAAACAGTGAAGTTATTTTGAAAAAATAATGACCGTATCTTAATGAGCCCAACTAGCGTCGATACAGGTGGCTGAAATAATAGCATTAAAATCTAAATCCCACACACTTGCTGAGTCAGACATCCTCGCAGCTTACAAAAAGATGGTAAAATCCATGTTTGGTGAAAAGGCTGAGAAATAATTGAACAGTATCTCGCCTTCAAATGATACAATACGTAGAAGAATCCGAGAGAGATCGAAAAATATTGAAGAGACTGTTCAGAAAAAGCTTAAAAATTCTAATTTTGATTTAATCGTGAATGAAAACACTGACATCAGTAATAAAAGTCAATAGCTTCCATTTGTACGTTTAATTGACGGGAATGAAATAATCAATCATATTTAGTGTTGTAATAAAAACTACAACTACAAAAGGAAAAGGTATTTTTGATTTAGTAATAGGCTACCCCAAAGAAATTAATTTGTCTTGGAAGTCCTGTGATGGCATTTGCACCGATGGAGCCCCATTCTTGGCAGGCTGTATTAAAGGATTTGTATCCCTCGCAGAAAAAGAAAGTCCAAATATCATTCCTAGTCATTGCTTTCTACATAGAGAAGTTCTCGTTTCAAAAAATATCGCAGGAAGATTTAAAGGTTGTGTTACATCAAGTTGTTGGAATGGTCAATTATATGAAATGTAGACCACTGAAGTCATGATTATTTGAATAATTGTGCAAAGAAATGGACTCTCAGCATGTTAAATTATAAATGCATAATGAGGCTCGATGGCTGTCGAAAGACGAAGCGAAGTATCAAATCTTGTTAAGGAATTGCTCAAGGAATTACTAACATTTTTTGTCCAGGAAAAACAGGAGAATTTCTGTGAAAACCTTAGTTGCGAATTTTGGATTTCTAAAATGAAATACTTAACAGAAATATTTAGTGAACCTAATAAAACGAACAGTAGCATGCAAGGTAAAAGCGAAAATATTTTCACTTCAGCAGACAAGTTAGTTGCCCTCAAAAAGAAAATTGTGATTTGGAAAAAATAGAGCAATCACTTGGTAATCTTGATATGTTTCCTTTATTGCGGTCTATCTGCACTAAAGAAATGATCCCTATTGCGGTTACTCATCTGAAATCTGACATAATTAGATTAGAGATCTTTTCTTGAATCTTTCTTCAAATATTGAACTTGAGTTACATGAAGAAGAAGAATTGGCCACCCTTTCTAATGATCGAGGGCTAAAATTAAAGCATTCGACTCTGCGCATTGATATGTTTTGGATTTCAATTCAAGATGAGTATCCCTCATTATCTAAAAGAGCTTTAGCAATTTTATTACAATTTTCTACTTCTTATATATGCGAATTAGGCTTCTCAACATTAAAAACAAAAAGTGAGAGAGATTACGTACAACCGAAGAATAAATGAGGTTCTTCTGACCGTCTCATATTCGACCAAACATTGAGGAAATTATGAGGAAAAGCCAGGCACAGATTTCTCACTAAAGAAGCTGACTATTTGACTGATGAATTTCGAAACACTGCAATAAAGTAAGTTCATATCTGTGTTTTCCTTAATTTAGTATTAGTCATTCTATGTGTCTAGGACTAGTGTGTGCAGTGGCACAATAGCAGTCTACGGCTATATGCCATCTATAACTTGCTATGTTTTTATTTTGCAAATTTCAAATATTCTTCATTTATATTTAGCCAGGTGTGCCGCTATATTTGCATGTGCTCCTCGGTGTGCCGCTGGCAAAAAAAGGTTGAGAACCACTGGTCTAGAGCATTAATCCGGTCATTTTATTTTTGATATCTTGATTTTGGATTGGCTTTCATATTTTTTAGCTCATTTCTTATTATGTTTGTACTTAGTTCTCTTGGAAAGAGGTCACATTGTGGAAGTTTTAGCGCCCTCTTTATCTCTGTTTTGGGTCTAACCACTTTTGGAATAGAGAAGAGACAGTAAAAGAAAAAAGAGCCCCGAGAAGTTAACGTATGGGGATGATAAATGCAACCTCATCAATACTAAGTACTAGAGTCGGGAGGGCACAAAAGAATGAAAACAGCACCCTAGCATATGATCAAGGACCCAAAAGTACGAACTTGACCTCCCCCCTTTCTCGCAAGAGGAGTTTGAAATGCGGCCGCGGTCAATTGACGTCAATGTGTCGAGACAGTTTCGCCCCTGGACGTCCTCCACAGCGGGTTGCGTTTGCATCAAGGGGCACCATGGGTGAACTTGGCAAATGAACTCGTCCTAGAACAAAGGGGTGGGGGTAAGGGGCATATCTTGGATCGATATGGAGACCTCACAGCCTCTGGCGACCGGAAATCAGGGCGCGAGTATTCGTGAATCTGGCGAACTATAAATCACCAGTAAATGCATACCTCGTCGCCTAACTCAATGGTTCCCAGCCGATTTTGGCTTATGGCCCCCTTAGGAACCGTATTTTTTCCTATGGCCCATAATCATTATTTTCAGTAGGAAATATACAGTTTAACTCTACTTTAAAGGTTAAGAAATATTAAAATAGCTATTTGTATTCAGGTACAATTATATTTGTCCATATATAGCACTATAAACATAGCAAAAACTAAACAGTGGTTAACAAAAATGTAATACTCTTTTAAAATAAATAATTAGTCTTACATAAAATAAAATCCTTTAGCAAAATGAAATAAATATATGATCAACTCTTTATTCATTCAATGCGATCCTTTTGCTTCATGCAGTTTCACAAGTTTTTCAATATCAGGGTCTATAGTTGTTAGAGCCAGACGAAGATCACCTCTTCTTACTATTTCTAAGCGGCTGCGAGCTTTTGATAGCAGGTGTGACACTTTACTAAAACCCGACTCAACCAGATAAGAAGTAGGAAAAGCAATAAAATATAATTTCACTTCGTCCCAAAGCAAAGGGTATTTCATAGCAATTTGATCACTTGTCCATAAGTTCCTGATACCATGCTTAAATCTAGCCAGAGAAGTTTGATCACTCTGTAACTCAATGAGGCTTTCTTGTAATCTGATATCAACATCAGCTGCATTAATTCCAAATGGGTCTACCACCCAACCTGGAATGTCCAGTTGTAGAAGATCTCTGAACGTAACTTCCATATCACAATGCAATATCTCCAAATGATCAATGTATACTAAAATATCATCTTCTTTCAGCTCACTCTCAATAGTGCAGAGGGTTGGAAACTGTATCAACTCTTTTCGCCCCATATTTGTCTTGAACAGCTTAATTTTCCCCATAAATGCACGAATAGACTCTTTGCAAGTTAAAATATTTGCATTTTTATCTTGTAGCTGTTTGTTCAAGATATTTAGCTTTTCAAATATATCTGTAAGGTATAATATGTCACATTTGACAAAAATGATTCTTACTCCGAGCTGCTTACCACCCAGAAATAACACAACACTATCCCAAAGTGCAATGAAGCGATTCAGACAATTGCCCTTAGAAAGCCATCGCACCTCTGTATGCAAAAGTAGGCGCTCAAACCCTTCTTAATTGGTAGCACAAAGTTATAAAATTACTACAACTTCGCCTTATTTGGGTAAACAAATAAAAACTACTTACATACTATAACGCCGAACCACTTGATAAATAGACTGTAAGGATTTAAAGTTCCACCTGAAGTATTTTCATCAAGCCAACAACGGTGCCAGGCGCATAACGATCAAGCGCAGAATAGAGTGCACCGCAGAATAAGCTTGTAAGATGCAAAATATTTGTTTATAGATTAATGTAAATCCTATTATGCTAATAAAATATTTAAAAAAAGGGAAAATATATGTATTAATATTTTTAAAATGTAATTCATCTGAATAAATTAAAATTAGGTACTGCTCTAACTATAATTCAGGTTTCAATAGGTTGAGTCCTGTGGCCCCCTTCATGGCTCTGTGGCCCCTCTAAAGCTTACAATTTTCCTGTGGCCTCCGGTTGGGAAACCGTGGCCTAACTGACCCAATCGGAATGTAAATCACAGATTATATTTATCCATAAAATAAAGGTTTTATATAATTTTGTGGTACGAAAATCATGGTTTTATATAATTTTGTGGTACGAAAATCATGGTTTTGTATAATTTTGTGATACGAAAATCATGGTTTTATATAATTTTGTTGCCCGAAGTCATGGTTTTATATAATCTTGTGATCCGAAAATCATGGTTTTATATAATTTTGTGGTCCCAAAATCGGTTTTATATAATTTTGTGCTAAGAAAATCATGGTTTTATATAATTTTGTGCTATGAAAATCATGGTTTTATATAATTTTGTGGTCCAAAAACATGGTTTATATAATTTTGTGGTCCAAAGATTATAGTTTTATATAATTTTGTGGTCCGAAAATCATGGTTTATATAATTTTGTGGTGCGAAAATCATGGTTTTATATAGTTTTGTGGTCCGAAAATCATGGTTTTATATAATTTTGTCGTCCCCAAATCATGGTTTATATAATTTTCTGGTACGAAAATCATGGTTTTATATAGTTTTGTGGTCCGAAAATCATGGTTTTATATAATTTTTTGGTCCGAAAATCATGGTTTATATAATTTTGTGGTACGAAAATCATGGTTTTATATAGTTTTGTGGTCCGAAAATCATGGTTTTATATAATTTTGTGGTCCCAAAATCATGGTTTATATAATTTTGTGGTACGAAAATCATGGTTTCATATAGTTTTGTGGTACGAAAATCATGGTTTTATATAATTTTGTGATACGAAAATCATGTTTTTATATAATTTAGTGGCACGAAAAGTATGGTTTTATATAATTCTATGTTCCGAAAATCATGGTTTTATATAATTTTGTGGTCGAAAAATCATGGTTTTATATTATTTTGTGGTACGAAAATCATGGTTTTATATAATATTATGGTACGAAAATCATGGTTTTATATAGTTTTGTGGTACGAAAATCATGGTTTTATATAATTTTGTGGTACGAAAATCATGTTTTTATATAATTTAGTGGCACGAAAAGTATGGTTTTATATAATTCTATGTTCCGAAAATCATGGTTTTATATAATTTTGTGGTACGAAAATCATGGTTTATATAAATTTGTGGTACGAAAATCATGGTTTTATATAATTTTGTGGTACGAAAATCATGTTTTTATATAATTTAGTGGCACGAAAAGTATGGTTTTATATAATTCTATGTTCCGAAAATCATGGTTTTATATAATTTTGTGGTACGAAAATCATGGTTTATATAAATTTGTGGTACGAAAATCATGGTTTTATATAATTTTGTGGTGCGAAAATCATGGTTTTATATAATTTTGTGGTGCGAAAATCATGGTTTTATATAATTTTGTGGTCCGAAGTTTGAGTTAAATCTCCGAGGGAGATTCCACATCATCACATAGTGACGAATTTAATGAACATTAAGACTTTGTGAGATTGGTGAATACAGTATTTAAAACAGAAAAAAATAACTGTTATGAACCTCATGCTGCTCACGCTGCAAAATATTTAAACTATTATTTGTACGCTGTAATGAAAGATAACTTATATTATCAGTTTAGCAAAGTCAACTTTAATTTCTTTTTGTGTGTATTTTCATTATTAATTTGCTTAAATGTGCCATCGAAAGATGGCCTCTAGTTTATTTTGTTTTCTTTTATTTATTGTGTCATGCAGTGTTCCTTGTAATTGCAAAGCCTTCATATTTCATGTTTTTCTCAGCTTGATTGGTATATCTGTTGCAAAGGGGTTGTATTTTATGTTCTATAATGAACATAGCTGCAACGTGGAAAATAAAGGAAAAAATTGTCGACAGTATAGGGTAGAATATCTGAAATATAGATTTGTACCAGCTCCAAATCACCAAGAGCAACCATTGTGCCAGTTGTGCGAAAGAGTTTTTAGTCGCGTGCAGGCGATTCTATAAGTTACTATGTCGGTCCGTAGGTCGGTGGATCGGATGGTAACCACTTTACTTTTAAATGTTTTTTTTAGCAATAATATCATCAATATTCGGCCGATTCTAGCGAAATTTGAAACCCTTACGTTGTTTTACATTCGCTTTCGAATTTTAAAATTGCCAAGGTCCTCCCAAGTTTAATCCGGCAATTATTGTTAGTTTTGAAGGTCATAAGTAAGAATAATTGAGAGCACGCGACTTAGGTTTGTTGATTTTGTTTTCTAATGACGCCATGAAACTATCCTGACTTCTTGAACCTTTGAAGAAAATACACTGATAAAGCACACAAAATCTACTGGAAATATGTTTTGTAGAAACACAATAAACCACTGATGGTTTGCTTGCATCATGCACCATCTCATTGCTGATCTTTAGATCTGGTAAGCCACATATAATTGGATACGAGCTTATTCTGCTAGCAGTAAGCGTGTTGTTTTACACAAGCCACTTCTACACTGCATCGGATTACTCATTGCTACGCTAACCGCATACCAACATGCTTAAGACAAGATAATTTTACTTTAATTAGATGAGTCCACTCTGTCAGTCAATGAATATTTTATTCTTACTTATATTTCTTTCTTCAGAGATAAACATTCCAAAGGTGTCATTAACATTACGAATAGAAACAGAAACAAAATGGGAGTACAACAGATGGTGTTATATCGATGACAGCTTCATCAATGAATATAAGCTTTACCTCATCTGTTTAATATGAACTATGTAATCCACATTTAGAGGCACGAAACCCAAGTGATCGAGTTCACAAATCATTGATCTCTGTCATCACATTAGTAAATAAAATCAAGTCACACTCTCTCAATTATCGTCTCTTTCGATAGATTTGCACTGAGAATGATCAAGATTTTGAACATTTGTTGTTGCACACAGAATTAGATAGCAGCCGAGGGGAATTGGGCCGAAACGTTCCTATTCTCTTTTTAAAACAGTTGTCGATTTCTTCAAAACATCTAATTCTGTTCTTTGGGATGTTCTAGAACTAAGAAAAATCAGGCATGCCATCGCTTTCTTGTCTGATATATTCACAATATTCAACAAAATAAATTTGAGCTCTTCCAGTTTCTGGGCCTTTCTGAATTAAGGAAGGAGAGGTGAAGAGAAGTGTCTGGCAGATTGCAGGATCTTGATTTTTATTAAAATAGAAGGATAAATAGGTCTTCAATCGATTCCTTGATTATCAGCAATGATAAAACAAGATTGGTAAAGGAAGAACAGATTTGACTCCAAAATGAGATTAAGCAGAGGTCAGAGATCTAAAAAAAATCATATTGAGATTATTTATTACAAAAAGCATTTCTGACTGCTACTTTGTACTGTGGCCTAGGATGTATTTTATTACCTGTTACGACTGGTATGGAAGATTACGCCAGTTAACGGCTGCTAACTTCGTTTGTTACGACTGGAGGAGGCACGAAGCTCGGAACGTGGTCTGATACGACTGGTGAGGAAGATTACGCCAGTTTACAGCTGGTTACGTCGTCTTATACGACTGGAAGAGGCACGCAACTCGACGGAGGAGGAGACTACCAGTCGCTTGAAGATAGGAATCGGTTTTGTTGAATTACACGTGACTGAAGGACGTAATGAGACAATTTCAAAGAGGTAGATTTATGTCTGAGGGTCTCTTCTCTCTCACAAGAATTTTGATAATTTTTTACATGCTTATTTCAAGTGGGTGTGGTTACATAAAATATTAAACATAGTAGGACGGGTTTTATAATAATGGTCCACTTATATTTGATTCAGTTACTAAGTTTTGTAGATTTTTGGAATTGAGCCAATGGTTATATGGACCATTGAACACAGTGGGGTAGTTTTTACATTTCAGTTAATTTTTCATAGGGTTAATGGGGCGGAAATTTCTTACAACTGAGCCAATGGGAATACATTTTTGAAGTTAGAGGATACTCCTATCTTAGTATTAACCAACAGTATATACTTCAAGGTCATTAGAGGTGGAACTAGACAGGGTTTACCGAAGAATGTCTTTTGCAGAAAACAGTGAAATCACAGGAAATTAGTCGGTGGTATTAGAGAAATTGGATACTTAAGAGGGAAGATTGCTTGTTGTTGCCATAGGGGTTAGTTGAAGCAGGGGGGCTGGGTCACCAAGGAGGGGGTTGGGAAGATGGAGTGCGTCATATACTGCACTTTTAGCTTCGGAAGATAATGTACATTTGTATGAATTTCTTAGCTCTTATTTCATGCCTATCTGATAATCTTTTAATTATTATTATCACTAGTGCTGTTATTATTATCATCATCATTATTGTCATAATGTTGACTGGTATGCAAGGGGGCGGGAACGGGAAAAAATTGCGGAACTTCTTTTAAAGCATTAAACTACACGACTTTCACGACTGACCTCTTTCCCCCAAATGCCTCCTGTTGAAAATTCCCTCATTGGTTTTCTTCATATTTAAATAGATAGCATCATGTGTCGAGAATTCTAATCCAACGAGGTCAACCTCGTGGGAAATATTAGAGGAACTGCAAAGCTTGATACAAAAAGGCAGCCTCCACCATCACAGTCATCAATTGATATCACCCCCGATAAATACCTAAAGACAAAGATTTCCACGTGGGTTGAATTCACCTTCTACCTGCACACTCCCTCAACACTGAGGGGAGGGGGGAGGCCCAAATGGGGTGCTCTCACCTAAATCAGCCACTCTAATCCAGATAGAAACTTTTACGTGAATCCAGGTTAATGTTTAATTAGCTGCGCCTTTCTCCTATAATATCTTTTGGCATAATTGGTGCAAAGGAGAAATGTATTTTATTTTTAATTAGACTAATTTATTTATATTTCTAAAATAAGTTCGCGTCCCGAATTTAATCAAGAGAACTTCCCCAGCTCCTTTGATGTTACGACCTATCACTTTCAATATATTATCATCTAAATACGTTTTTTATTAAAACAAGCGATAGTTCAGGTTTAATCAAGGCCTCATTTCATTATCTCGAAACTATGTTTAATGTCCATCTCTATCGCTTGGATTTTTCTCGATAGATACGTACATGGCAGTCGTCTATTTATATTATATTAATAGGCGATAATTTTCGAAATATATATGTATAATATATGCGAGTGGCAGAGAAAAGTAAATTGTACCTGAGCAACTTACGGAAGATATGTAATCATCTCTTATACTCCGGAATCTGATATCTTGCGCGCGCTCACATGAATACTTGCACATGGTCATAACCATTTGTGTACACCGCCTTGGACTCAATGACTGGAAACTGCGAGCCCCATCACAAAAAAATTAATCGATGGTCAGGGAAACTTTCATGTTTCCTTATTTTTACGATTAATCGATGGGGAAGGGGGGTGCACGACGCCTCTCGAGCCACCAGTGCTGGAGTTACAAATTATTGTGCCCGAATCCGCCTTGGAGACAAGGATCCCTTGATGGAGAGGGTTGTCCTTGGAGACCGAGGTCGCTGCTGCCGGGAGATGGACACCTTTGTTTCCGAGATAATGAGTGACAATGATCCGGAGCCGCTCGAGATTTTATCATCCGAGACCAACGTTCGGAAGGCGGAGGGGGATGGGGGGGGGTAAATGGCCCCCGCGCGCGTAGCCCGACGAGGAGACCACCGTCTTCGCGCAGACGCCTGTCCTGGCCGGAGATTAGAGGTCAGGGCGAATATTGCTTTGAACGGACGACGCTGTACGCACACAGCGACGGAGGAAGTCCTTAAGGCCGAGCCATGGCGCACACGTCGCTTAATCGATGTTTGGGTTCGTTTTTTTATCGTTTCTAGAGTCCAACGCGGGATTCGAGCGACGGGTCGCACCGCGGCAGCCACCGTGAAGTGGCCTCGACTTCATTCCGAGCTCCATCCAGCGCCTAATCATCCCCAATGTGGCTTCAGGTACACCGCATTGGAAATGCCAGAAAGGGCGGAGGGGCTCGACTCCCGCAACCGAGTGCCTTTATCCAACAATGCCAAAATGTCCTGTTTTCCTTGGTCCTTAGTGCCGCGACCGCTTGAGGTCACGTGGAAACCAGCATGACCCTCACCCCTTGCCTCCTGGGGGTTTAGTCACTTAGAAGTGGAGTTCTCTCTTACCCGCAGCTTCCCTGGATATTACGCACTTTTTTATCTCCAAACAACTTCACCACTTTCTCTTTTGTACTTCTCCCCAAAACTTACAGATGGAGATGCTCATGTTTGTTTTCGTTTTTTTGGAAGATACAAATATTCTTCCCCTGTTGATACTAGCGCTCTTTAGTCGCCATAAAAGGTTATTTAGAAATCATTGGTATTATCATTGCTTCAAAGAAGGCAAGGAAAGGTGCAGGGTGAATGAGACACGGGACGGAGGCTATTTACTCAAGGAGGATGTTTCAGAGGTCGAGAATGGTAGAGGCAATGGCTCAAATAGCTGCCTGAAATCCCTCTATTAACTCGGTTCTCCAGATCTAGTAAGGACCCGAAATGGGTCGAGATTGGTGGCACAGATGGGGGTCAAGTTGAACTGTTCAGAGAGCCAATGGGGTCGTAGATGTCACCATGGAAACCCTAGACTCTAGACCCGGCCCAGGAACTGAGGATGAAGGATATTGTATCGCCGCCACAATTTGGAGTGACAAGGGGATAGGGAGGTCTAAGGATCGATTCATATGATCTCATCAAGATTTGTATGATCAGGGAAAGACCAAGATCCTACCCAAGTTTGGTTTGGCGTTTTAAAACGATGTTGTCGAACGAAATAAGGGTAGTGGAAGGATTAATTGGCGCCAATATTTGATAGTTTCTCTGTTCCCCCGGTTAGCTTGGTGAGGCCTGGCAGCATTCGGAACAAAGGTTGTCGCAGCGGGACAAGGTCGTGATTGTCTGTCAGAATGATTCGGGAAAGGTTCAACCACATGGTTGCAGTGGTTTTTGTCTTAATTTGGGATCTGAAAAACCCGCTGCTCTTTTGCGGGAGCATAAGTGTATGAAGGAGAATAGGTCAAACCAGCGTGGAAAGAAGAGAGATCTGCAGTGTATGAAACCTGGGTAGATGCAAAGTTGTTACATGGCACGAATGGGAGATTTCTTGGAAGGGGCCAAACGAGATGGTGTTCCACCTCGTTCTCGAGATGAAGGCCACGACCTCCTGATTCTAGGCCGGTCGGTAGTCAAGTGGCTGCTCTTCATATTTCTGCCGAAGTTGCCAATCAAACGTCGAGGGCGAGGTGGCGAAAGAAGTGACCCGGTGTGAACCACATGAAATGCCAAATAGAAAAATGGTCTTGAATTTGCTTTGTATGGTAGGTGATGGCAAGGTAAAGCGGAGTGGCGGTTATGACCTTCACAACTACCAAATTGAGGCTGGGGTCCTCAGGGTAATATTATGACGTTGCCTTTTAGGGCTCATCACCTAGTTTAGACATGAGAGCTCAGCGGGGGCGGGGGATCATTTTTTGTTTAAGTTCAAATTACATGAATTTCTCTTCCGAAGACCTAAGTCGCGTGCTCTCAATTATTCTGATTTATGACCTTACGACCTTCAAAACTTTCAATAATTCCCGGACTAACCTTGGGAGGACCTTGGAAATTATATAATTCGAAACAAAGAGAATATAAAACAACATAAGGGTTTCAAATTTCGTTAGAATCAGACGAATAGTTACGATGTTATTGCCAAAAAGCTCAGTGAAAAGTAAAACGGTTACCGACCGACCGACGGACCTATAGAGTAACTTATAGAGTGGCCTGCGGGCGACTAAAAATGAGCTGTGCCTTTTGATCCTCATCTCGCCCTTGGAACCTTTTACTTCGCGCCAGGACGAAATGGCAGCTAAAAAAGGTTCATTTTGAAACAAGTAGAGATTCAGGGTAGAACTCGGTCGGTAGGTACTCAACATAGTTTACATGAAGAATTATACCAATACATGAAATCTTGGAATACACAATTCGAGCGCTGTATACATTTATGTATATGTGTATCTAGTGGAGCAACATCAAGAAAAAATTATATAAAGTGTTGGTTCAATTTTCGTATCTGTAAAATTACCCAAATTTTTAGCTACTAACTATCAGTGTATAATATTAGAGTATTCGGAAAGTAATGATTTGCGTATTAGTCGGAAACGACGTCTTGATCTAGTTTATCATCTCTTCTCTTGGGCCGTTCTTATTTAATGTCATTATCTTCTCATGGTTAGTTTCGAAGATTATTAATGATACGCAGCCAATGACAAGGATTTTGCGACTGTAGCCTCGTGCCAGGAAGGTTTTTTAAATCCACCCCAGATAAAAAAACCTGACCTTAAACCTCAATTGCGTCCTCTCCGATAGGGCGTGGTTCTGGAAGAGAATTCTTGGGATTGGTTGATGCTCTATGGAAAGAAACTTTTAATTAAGATTCCTTGTCAAAGCACTAGGGATTGGCTGCCAGAGCTTGGGCGATTCTAGGAATGTTGTCCAGTAGAGTAATAGGTAAGGTTTCCATTCCTTATTGGTACGGAAATTCTAGAGATCATGAGATGCTAGGAATGTGGCCCAGTGCAGAATTAGGCAAGATTTCCATTCTTCATCGGTGAGGAAATATTAAAGATTTTGTGATGCTAGAATTTTTTTGCGGTAGAGAAATAGGTTAGATTTGCATTCTTCTTTGGTTAGAAAATGGAACAGATTATGTGATGCAAGTAATATTGACAACTAGACTAATAGGAAAGATTTACATTCTTTTCGGGGCGAAAATGCAAGAGAGTATGCGATATTAGGAATATTGAACATATAAAGGATGTTCCATTAAGAGTGTCGAATTTGAATTAAGCGACACTTTTGCGTTTTGAAGTTTGAAAGCATGCTTTTATCATGTTTGCTATCTCTCTTCAATTTAAATAATAGTTTTTTTTTGGGGGGGGAAGGGGTTTCAGAATACTTGTGTTCAGTACGTCATGGATCAGTTTACATTTGAGCATCGCTTTATCATCGTGAAGACATTTTACCAAAACGGAGAAAGTGCGACGCAAACAGTTCGAACACTTTGTACTATTTTGGAGAAAAAAGAAGCACCCAACGAGTGCAGACTAATGACGAAGTTTAAAACAACTGGTTCAGTTGCAACGGCCAAATCGCCTTGGCGGAATCGGTCATGTCGGACAGAGCAACAATTGCTGTTGAGCGAAACAGCGTCACTCTAAGTCCGGGAAAATCGATTCGCCGACGTTCGCAGCAGTTGGCCATCTCGACCACTTCATTATATAGAATTCTGCATAAAGATCACAATATGCATGCGTAACAAATTCAACTTTCGCAGCATCTTCAGCTACCTGACCAAGGGAAGAGAAGGCAAATTGCTGACTGGGTTGTGGAGAGACTTGCAGTCGACGAAAGTTTTGCAAAGAAAATCCACTTCCACTTGAGTGGATTTGCCAATAAACAGAACTACCTGATTTGGGAAAATGAAAATCCTCGAATAATGCAAGAGCGTGAAAGGGACTTAGTGAAAGCAACTGTATGGTGTGGTTTGGGGATAGGTGGAGCGCTTGAACCGTTTTTATTTGAGGGAAATGTAGTTACTATTAATGGAAAAAATTACCGAGGCATGATATCCACTCAGTTATAGCCGAACTTGGAAGCCACGGAGATTGACAACTTCTGGTTTCAGCAGGATGGAGCTACTTGCCACACTTCACGCCAAACGAAAAAATTCTGCAACGAGTGATATCCTTTCATGACGATCTGGAATGGCCACCAAGGTCATGCGAGCTTTCTCCTTGTGGTTTCTTCTTATGGCAGTCTGTGAAATCACAGGTTTTTCCACGCACAATTTCTGAACTCAAGACTAAAATCAGGCGTGTAATTGGAAGCATGGAGCCAGACATGTGTGAGAGATTATCGGAAATTCCGAGGAGCGCATAAATGTATGCAGACTCAGTGCAGGTGGACATCTGGCTGACATTGTATTCCATGCCTAAAAGGAAGACATAACCTATTAGAAATATGCAAAATATAACCTTGTTTATAAAAATTCGTTTAAATTATTCACCTTTCAAATTCGGAGCTGTTTATGGAACACCCTTTAGTAATAGTTAAGATTTCCTTCCCTTCTTTATCAGTGAGGAATTGCTAGAGAATATGGGATGCTAGCAATGTTGGCGACTAGAGAACTGTGTAATACATTATTAATCGGTAAGGAAATGCTAGAGATTATGCGATGCTAGGAATCTTGGCCAGTAGAGAAATAAGTAATATTTCAATTGATAATCAGGTGAGTAATACTAGATCTTATGCTATGCTAGGAATATTGTTCAGTACAGAAATAGACAAGATTTCAATCATTCATAATGATATAGTTTATCCGATGCAAGGAATGTTCAGAAGTAGAGAAATACGTAAGATTTTGCTTCTTCCTCGGTAAGGAAATTCTAGATATTATGCGATTCTAGGATAGTTGTCTGTCGTAGAATAGGCTCTCGACGATATACCATATATAACTATTCGTTAAGGGAATTATTCTAATATTTCGAGTGCGTGGTAATCTGATTGACCGAGGTTAGTCCAAAAGGGGGGGGGGGCCTGGAGAGGCTTATTTATCTTCAATATGCTTAAGAAGTGGAACGGAGCACAAGGATAAATAATATGGCTACCATTAATAAAATAGAGTTTTATTAATTAAACTATGAACAACACAAAAAAAATGTTTACATAAACGGAGAATGAAAAGGGTCGTGGGAATATCTGACTAATCCGAGGAATTTGGAGAGATTTAAAAAGGTAAACAAATAAAAATTAAAGGGGGGGAATGGTTCGCTAAACCATTTAAAGCACAGGGTTGCGTTGACAAAAGGTTAAATGATTAAAGGTAATGCTCAGCTTACGTAATTACAAAGTTGTTTTGCAGAGGAAGACGATGCGAAGGAATCTTCGGCTCACTGGCGATTTCCAGCAGAAGGGTTCTTCGGGGGGTTGTCCTTAACGAAGGGGAAGGACTGTCTTCGAATAGTGAGAGCAAAGTAGGGCTCGGAAGTACGAGCGATCTTTGTGACAGCAAATCGGAGATGTTCTAGATGAACAATGAAGGTTATTGTTGAAACCAAGCGTTCTCTTGAAGAACGTTAAAAAGTGGGGAATTGAATTATCCGGACGTGATGTCTTGAAAACGAGAACCGTTTCTTGACGAACGGGCTTGATGAACAATGGCTGTTCTAACGTTGTTCTCTTTCTGAACAACAGAGGGGGTGGGGTGAGAACCGTTTCTTGTCAACGGGCTCAAAGAAAAATGGCTGTTCTAACGTTGTTCTCTTTCTTAACAACAGGGGGGGCCTTGTTGACTTGGCGTCTCGAAGAGCACAAACCTTGGCACTCAATGGATATTGTCCTCTTCTGGACAATAAGGGGTTTCTCGAGGTAGAGAGTTCCTAGGTGCACAAGGGAGACCGGATCGGCGTGATGCCTCGCGAAGATAATCGGGATCTGATCTGCTTCAATCGGGAAAAGCTATGATATAAATAGTCGAAGCCATTCCCTTGGCGTAGGGGACAATTGAGTGGGAGGCTTCAGGTGAATGTCCTGCTGGCGCCTGAGAAAATATCTTATCTGCCCTTAAGCCTAACTCAATCTGGCGAGATCGACGTATGGAGGCGAAACGGGGGAGTGAACCTCCTTGATTAAACATTTGCTATGGTGGGCGATAACGCGCTCTGCTTCCTCTCGCAGATGCACGTGGGTAGCATGTGTTTCTAACATGTGATAGCGGCTGAATTTAAGCGGCCTCAGACCGTTCTATCACATTGTCCACTAGAGGAAAAGGTAAGATTTCCATTCTTCATCAGGGAGGAAATACTAGTGTTTATGCGATGGTATGAATTAAGGGCAGTTATGTAATAGGTATGATTTCTATTCTTCATGAGTGGGAAAAGACAAGATATTATGGGGTGCTAGTGTTATTGTCTCGTAGGAAAATAGGTAAGATTTCCATTCTCTATCGGTGATAAAATGCTAGAGATTATGCGATTCTAGATAAGAGTATGTTGGCCATTAGAGTAATGGGCAAGATTTACACTCTTCATTGGGCAGGAAATGCTAGAGATTATGTAACGCTAGGAATGTTGGTCAGCAGAAAAATAGGTAAGATATCCATTCCATGTCGGTGAAAAATGCTAGAGATTTAGCTATGCTAGTAAGGTTGGTCAGTAGAGAAAAATAAAGGATTTTCATTGTTCATCAGCGAGAAAATGCAAGAGATTTTGCATTGCTAGATATGTTGGCCAGTAGAGAAATCGGCAAGATTTCCTTCTTCATCGGTGAAGAAATTTTAGATATTATACGAGGCTAGGAATGTTGCCCAGTATATAAATTAGTAAGATTTCCATTCTTCATTGGTGAGAAATTATTAGAGATTATGCCATGTTTTTAATGTTTGTCAGCATAGAAAGAGGTAAGATATCCATTTCTTATAGGTGAGAAAATGCTAAAGTTATGCTATACTAGGTAGGCTGACCAGTAGAGAAATATAAAGGATTTCCATTCTTCATCAGTGTGGAAGTGCTAAAGGTTATGCAATGCTAGGAATGTTGCACAGTAAGGAAATAGGTAAGATTTCCATTCTTCATCGGTAAGGAAAAGTTATAGATTATGCGATGCTAGGAATGTTGGCCTGAAGATAAATAGTTAAGATTTCCATTCTGGATAGCTGAAGAAATGTGAGATATGCGATGCTATGAATGTTGGCCTGAAGATAAATATGTAAGGTATCCATTCGTGATCAGTGAGGAAATGCAAGAGATGTTTCAATGCTAGGAATGTTGACCAGTAGAGAAAACCGTAATATTTCCATTCTTCGCTGAGATGAAATTCTAGAGATTATGCATTACTAGGAATGTTGATCAGTAGAGAAATAGATAAGATTTCTATTCTTAATTGGAAAGGAAATGCTAGAGATTATGGGATGCTAGTAATGTAGGGCAGTAGAGAAATAAGTAAGATTTCCTTTTTTCATCGGTGAGTAAATGGTGGAGATGATGCGATGCTCGGAATGTTTGCTACTAGAGAAATAGGTGAGATTTCCATTCATCATTGGTGAGGAAATGCTAGAGATTATGTAACTACATGAATCTTGTTCACTAGCTAAATAGATAAGATTTCCATTCTTCATCGGTGAGGATATGATAGAGATTCTGCGATGTTGGCCAGGTGAGAAATAATTAAGATTACCATTATTCATCGATGAGAAAATGATAGAGATTATGCGATGCTAGGAATGTTTGCCAGTAGAAATATAGGTAAGATTTCCATTCTTCATCGGGGAGTAAATGCTAGAAATTATGTATGCGATGGTAGAAAAGTTGGCCAGTAGAGAAATAGGTTTATTCCTATTCTTCATCGGTGTGGATATGCCATATATTCTCCGTTGGCCAGTCGTAAATAAGTAATAGTTACATTCTTCATCGATTAGGAAATGCTAGAGATTATACAATGCTATGAATGTTGGTCACTAGTGAAATGGGTAAAATTTCCATTCTTTATCTGGGAGGAAATGCTAGATATTATGAAATATATACATGGTGCCCTCCCCCAAATATTGGAGTGTTTTTGAGAAGCAATATCTCAATATATATTGCAGCTATGGACATAAAATATAACAAATGAAAAAATGAAGCCTTTATCTATAAACATTCTTTGTAAAATTCGCTTAAATTCATTTAATGAGTCAATTAGCCTTTACAAAAAAAGTGTAAAAAAACGGGTTTTTATTTTGAAAATTGCAACCTTTAAAAAAGTTTCAAAATTTTAAACTAAATTTAAATTTTAATGAATGTTTCAATATGACCTCCTTTATAGTCAGCCGCAGCCTGTAAACTAACTAAATTTTGCCGTTGCTCGCCAAATTTTGTTCTATCTGTCCGCTTCCCATAGATCAATCAAAAAATAAAAAACTATGTTTTTAAGGGCTAATTGTGCCATTAAATGCCTTTAAGACGATATTTACGATAAATAATTATTTATATTGCAAACGTGCTACATACGAACGGGCATCGTCATGAAAGAAGTACCCAATTCCTGTTGACCAGTGAAGGGCGTCTTTTTTTTTAAGAACTTCATTCAATTTGTGAACGTATGGATTCGGTTAGAGATGAAGCCAGAGTCACCCGTTGCAAACGCTGTTCTTCATACGGTTCATTACCACCCAAACACCACCATGCACAGGGATATCCCGTGTAACTGCTACCTGGAGAAGAGCTCTTCCTCCCGGCCCGAGTGATGACAGGGGACCTGGCTCCTTGAGGTGACTTCAAATCTTTGACCAGGCCTGATGAAGCTGGTGCGTTCTCCCAATCCTATTATGCACCCTCTTTTCTAAGACTCTCTCTTTCTTTGCCCTTCCTTATTTCTTTCTTTAGTTTTAAGGATCTGGCCAGCTACCTCATGCCGTGATAGAAGAGGAACTTTATAAACAACGCCATGTCACTCACGCAGGTTGCAAGAGACAAGGTTTGAGAGCTCGTGGGCGGTGGAGCAAGAATGATGGTAAATGCGGTTTACACGACAAGAATACTTTCGCCGAATGAGCTAAACACCACCCTAGGAGTGTACCGCTTGTAGCAGGCGGACTTTACTGACTAGTTAACTGCGAAGCCAACTGAAGTCTCAGTTCCCGTCTCTTAGTCTGTCACGTGACGAATATTTAGATCCTGGCCGACTAGTAAGGGATTCCACTCTGTCGCACCTGCATCTCCGACTGGTGCGGTTTGGAGTTGCAGCCTTTGGGCAGAGACTGTCTGCTGGGCAACTTGTGGTAGGTGCGAGTATCGTAGGGGCGAAAACCACCCTTTAACATGCTGAGATCTGAAGTCATTGAGAGTCCGAGAGTACGAGATAGGTGGGAGAGACTGTATGTGAGATATATCCCAACACACTTCTTTCTCTTTCACTTTTTAATGGTCAGAGGGTTTGGAATCATCAGTACAATGGCAAAGCATAATGATTCAGCAGCAAAGGAAAAAAGCGTAACATCGACACACCTTTGTGTTAGGGGGTAGGGGGCGATCACTAGCACTTCAACACGCCTTTGTCTGGTGTAGGAATTTTTCTCCTTTCACCTCAACTGGTAAAGGAGTTTCCACTTTTCCACCTTCTGAGCCATCCTATGCCAGATCTACCTTTATGGAGGAAGTGATACCGCTGTGTTTCCATAGCCCTCTCCCTTACCTCTCACGCGTGGAGGAGTTGTCAGCCACTCCAATTTCTTCAGTTAGGGTGATTTACCTGATACTCCATTTTTAGAGTCCCCACAGGGGATTCTATGTCTGAAGTGCCTGAGGCCACCCCTATGCTTTCTCTCTGCTCTGTCACCGCCTGTTGCGAGATTACACGTTTAATTCCATGGGTTAGGTCCTCGCGGACCTGATCAAAGAGATCAAGATGGCTATCTTTGGGGACATCGAAGTCACCTGCCACTTGTACAGTGCGGCTTTCACATGTTCCACTCAGCGTCGGGTGCTCTGCTGCACTCGGAGGAAGAGGGCGGCCCGCAAAGAAGTGTAGTCAGCGTTACTTTATTTTTCCTCGAGAATAAACGTTACCACCTCGATGTTGCTGGAAGCTGTTCTCGCTACGCTCTACTTAGACGCCTTTTCTATCTCCTTTGGTGCTGCGCAGATGTTTAGCCTGGAACGTCGACTCCAATGGGCTCTAAACAGCATCTCGCGCTACACAGAAGCACATGGGTTTCGGATTGCCTTGACCTAGAATAAGGTAGTGCTGTTCTGCTCACACGCACGGCTTCACACCGTATATGGTGTAGCCCCACCGTTTTGTGATCTAATCTTTGACAAACTCTTCACCTGAGAGCACACATTGGAGCATTATGTGTATTCACATTATGGGTATTCTTTGTTCCGTGACGTTCAGCCCTTTGGGTGCTATTCTTCTAATTTATAGTGCTTCTTTGTTCGTTCTAAGCTAGAGTAAATGGAGGACATCACATACGGGTTCACCCTCAGATCAATTAGGAGGCGTGCGGAGTCAATCCTAGGATGGTCAAGGAGAGGTCTTTTAATGGCTCTTCCTCGAAGGAAATCTAGGGCTGGGTTCCCGTATCCTGTATTTGCTCCCACTTTAATTGATACATAGGTAAGACGGCCTGCAGCCTGTAACGGATCCTCTTAGGCTATATCCGTGGGAAAGAAAAGGTAGGTGTCCTGTAAAGACTCCTCCTCAAAACAATTTGAGAGGGTGTTAGAAGGATGGCTTCCTTTAATGCTTCCTTCTTATCTTGATGTGCGAGGTAGGAAGATGAGGGCGTCCTGTTACGGGTCATCCTCAAATCAACCAGTTGTAGATAAGGAGAGTGACCTGTAATGGATCATCCTCCAATCGATCAGGGGAGTAAAAGGAAGTCGTCCTGTAATCATGCACCCTCGTCTCGATCAGGAAAGAAGAATTAGTGAATCCTGTAATCGTGCATCCCCATCTCTATCAGGGGATTAGAAGTAGGGCGTCCTGTAATCGTGAAAGCTGTTCTCGATCAGAGGATTAGAAGTACGAAGTCCTGTAATCGTGCATCTTCTTTTCGATAAGGGAAGAGGAAGTAGGGTCTCCTGTAATCGTGCACCATCCTTTCTATCAGGGGAGTAGAAAGAGGGCATCCTGTAGTCGTGTACCCTCCTCTCGATAGGGATAGAAGTAGGGCGTCCTTAATCATGCCCCTCGTTTCGATCAGGGGAGTGGAGGTAGGCATCCTGTAATCCTTCATTTTATTTTTTTTAAGAGCCCCTCTGGTGACTGCCTACTAGGAAAGTTGTCGCCGTAATCGCATTACATCTCAATTCTAGCCTAGATTACAAAAAACAAATCAAAGAGCAAATAACAAATACACAAAAACAAAGTTAAACAAACAAGCAAGAAGAAGAAGGAAGTCCGCTCCAGCGTCGGCGGGAGGCCCGCCTCTCCACGGCGCAGGAACATCGGACCTACAAAAAAGAGAGTAAAATAAAATTGAGGAGACCAACTTCCTCCAAAAAGTCAGATAGCCCACAAGTCTGTGAATACGAACCCATCTTGAATGCAAGGGATAAGCGGTAGAAACCACGCTGGTGCCGATACGGGAACAGGTCACCCAGACCAGGTCATTCAACAAGAATGTGCCAAACAGTCTGGGAAAAACGGAGGCGTCGCAATAAGGTGCACAAGAGCGCTCCATTAAATGACAGTGAGTCCCGCGAGTGTACCCAATTTGAAGACGACAGAAAGCGACCTTAAACCTTTGCGGCATTGGGGGGTAAGTCCGTGGGAACAGCCGCGACGCAATAGCATGCAACTTTAAGTTCCCCTCGGCCGTCTCCCATCTTTTTTACCCAACAGCCTGCAAGGCTGCACTGATTACTGCCATATAGTAGGTGTGCGAAAGAGCCAAACGCTGGTCTGGACTCCCAATACTCGCAGACTCTTTGGTCCCCTCAATAGCGCGCTCATTTCCCCCAATTCCCACATATCCAGGAGCCCAGCCGAAGATAATTTCGACATCTGCCCTGCTCACGGCAACCGTGGCATCACGTATACCGAGAGCACTCAGGGTGCTTTGTAAGTCGCTATAGATCACAATCCGGTCTCCGAACCGGGCACGATGCGTTATCTCCCGTACCGAGCGGAAAACTGTAACGAGTTCGGTCGGAAAGACAGAAACGGTTCCTGGTAGAACCCCGCTGATTTCAAATAGAGAGCATTTGTAATAAAATGCAGCACCCTCCTGAGTCTAGAAGATATCCCTGTACTTTGGCATGGATCCAGCGTGATAGTAAATGTGCTCTCGAGGGTCCGAGCCGTCTGAGGTGAAGCCTGCACAGTGGTAGACTCAGGCTGGGCGAAAACAGGCCGGGTAGAGTGATCTCTCCTCGGTTTCGAAAAGCGAGCACAGTAGCTATTCGCCAGGAGTCTGTGAGGATACCTTCTTACCAGATCCTGATGAACAAGCCACCCGAAAGGCCATCTCTCGCTCACCTAGGTGTCGAAGCCTGGCATACGGAACATCACCCTGACTAAGGGTTGTGTCCGCGCACGAATCGAGAGCGGAACGCAACTCACTCAATGTAAACATGTCATCATTCAAGGGTTGTCCGCCTTTGGAGGTAAAGTTCAGTCTGCGTTCTTCAGATATATAACGAAAAGTGCATTGGATGTTTTTGGAGCAGCATACCGGCTAGAGAATGCGGATTAAGCGGTCGCAAAAGACCCCTCTACGGACGTTGGGTGCGAGATTGCGGTCCTATTTTCGTAGAGAACGTGATGATGGATCAAGATAGGTAAATGAATCAGTTCTCCGGCAGTGATACGTAAACTCATCCACATTTAGGAAACCTATCTCCAGCCTATCGAGCAAACAGAAGAAGGGATACGTGATTCCGAGTGTAAATAGCGCATCCTCCTGCCTCGCCCTCATCCCGTGGTAGTGAGATCGTAAAACCTTTATACCACGAGAGGGTGGGCAGAGGGCACGCACCAGCATAGCTTCCTGCAAAAAGATAGCTCACTGGACCGGGGAGGAGACGAGCGACCGCATTTCCTCTTAGTTGGCCCGGAGTCCGTGGCAATTCAATTGATGAATATTCCCCAGGCCTAGCTCGGAGAAGATGCTGGGCAATCTTCAAAGTAAAGAATTTCACAGGAGTGGCTGTAAAATTCCGGAAAAACCATAAAAAGGCGCTGAAGTCGCTGAAGTAGCTAAAGGCGCTGTCGCTTTCGATGACTTATAGGGAGAGGTTGGGCTTGTCATTCGATTCTTTTCACCCCTCCACTCAAAACATCAAGTGGGCGGCTTCGGAGGTGGGCGTCCCTCTTTTGGAGGATTCACCGTCTCCGAGTCACCCAGCCCAGCCCTGGGTGGGGTATAGGAGCCGAAGCTCCTTTGGTGCTCTCCTCCATTCTGGATGGGGCAGCTATAGGAACTCCGGAAGACGGCCTTACGACCACCTTCAGTGGTGTTGCCTCCTATGAGTCTAACCACTCGGTCGAGGAGTGCGACCATTTGTACCGCCAGCTCTATCAAAGAAGAGCCTGAGTACATTCGAACCACCAGAAAGTATCTAAATGGGCTCGGAAACGACTGTGCTCGTAGGCATGGAGGGGCAAAGAGCATAGTGTGGGTTTTTTTTTAATTTGATGCATAAGACGTCCCAGGCAGCGCCGTGCGAGCCAGACCAATACTTAGCCTCGCGAAATGAGAAAGGATCCGTAGCCTGAACGGCCAGGATTTCATTCTCCATAAGATTTGAACCATATCTCTACGGAGAGCTGGGTACGGCACTCTGTACTTGACACACTTGGCCCTACACGATAAGGACATATTATGTGGTTCTTGAATCAACTTACCCAGACTTTGGGTAAACTCGACTTTGCACATCTATAGAAGCGATTCGTATGGCCGAAGCGGCATCCGATACAAACTGGCCAATACCAACTCTGAAGCTTGTCACCGTCGAATGTGACGAACAGTGTAGTAGTGGCTCTGTAAGCCCCTCCATTTTTAACAGCACACGTTGTACTTTGACCCCTTCATGCTCGGCTAGGTCTAAGTTAATGTTATCTATGGAATAGTCCAATAATTCACTTGCGTAGATCATTCCTTTCACGTAGTTTATGATACAGTGCGGCACCAAACTCACCAGCGTGCCATTAAGTGTCCGGAGGGACTGATCATGGCCGCTTCAGAAGGACCTTACGCATTCTCCAGAACGTTTCCGTCCGAGAAACGGAACACTTTCAGCTCTCTACCAATTAAGGTAGCTAATGCTATACTACATTAGATCATGTTGCCCTCAGTGGAGCGAATAACCGTGAAGCTTTTAAAGCCAACAGGCTCGAAAATGCCAGGGAGTCTCTCAATGGCGACGTATTCGAGGCTCCGTTCAGCTTACTTGCAACTTTGGTGTTGGTCTGGGACCTCCAACTTACGGACGCTTCGAGGCCGGAAAAACCGATCATGACCTATTTGCTTGCCGAAATGGCCCTGGAATCATCCGTCCATCCATCCAGCCCTGTCGAACAGAGAGGAAACTTTAATCCTCTTTTAGCTTCTTTTCTTTTTGGAAGAGGAGGGTGAGAAATGAACCCGCTTGTATCCACCACTGAAAGGAGCACCTAGGCCGGATGGACCAGCCTCAACAAGATTCTTCTCCGAGATGGAGAAGATCTTATCTGTAAGAGGAGTACCAACTGGGGGAGGAGGTCCCTCCTCTTCCTGTGTGTCCTCGGGGGGCCCAAGCCTTCTGAGGAGAAGCTTACACAGGGGCGGACTTGGATACCGACCCTAAGCTCGATCCTGTGGATGATCCTGTCGTCTGGAGCTGGGTCACATCCGTGACCATGTCCCTCTCTGGTAGGAAGGGCCTCCGTGTGGCCATCCACCTAAGGCATCTCAGATCCCATTCGAAGCATCTTCCGTCACTGTCAAATCTCTGGCCAGGCGAACCGCCATTCATCGAAGAAGAGAGGGAGCCAGTTACACCGACCTCCCGCAATGCTAAGCTGCATATTGCAGGACTTCATGGGGCACGACTTCACTCGTCCTGCTGTCCTTTCCCCTAAAAGGGAGTTGGCCCTTTTATGTCTCCCACCTGGAGCGTTCGATTTTGGACCGCTTGCCCACTCACTTGGAAATCCCCTGTGAAAAAATAGGGGGGAATGAAATTTGTCGAAAGATGTAGTCGTCCATGGATGACTCCTAAAAAGGGATTAAGGGGAAAAACCCACACCCTTAGGCCTAGGAGAGGAGTAAGTCTCCTATCCGGTAAAAGAAGGTCCGACGGATCCCTAAGAAAGCACAAGTAGGGCCACCTCCTTTTCAGAGGTGGAGCTGCCCGAGAGCGGTTCCAAAGATGGCAAATGGCAAATACTCATCATAATAAATAAGTATAATTCATTCTAATATTAAATAATGATAAATAATAATAGTATATCATAATAAATACTACTAATAATATAAAAATCATACCAAATAATAAATTAATAGCACTAAATAATAATAATAATAAATAATATTATTAAATAATGATAAATGATATTATTAAATAATAATATATAATGATAATAACCCTAAAAATCATAATAAAAATGCAAATAAAATAATTAATGAAGGTACATAATAAATACTACTAACAAATATAATAGTCAGACTAAATAATAATAATAAGGATCCTAATAACAAAAATAATGATAATAATAATAACAACAACTAATAATACTAATAATAAAATGGTAAAGTAATGCTGAGTGGGGGCTAAGGGAAAGCGCCCCAACTGCTACCCAGGATCCATCAGAGAGTTCAAATCTCTCAGTGGCGGAGCTTCCATAATTTCCACGAGTGGTGGGGGGAAGGGGGGTGCAAATAGTCCGGATTCCAAGTGTAACAGGCTACACAGCACCCCTCCCCCCCCCATCCTGCGGGATTTACTTAGAACAAACATTTTGTGTCTTTCTGATCCGAGCAAAGAAAAGGAAATGAAACAAATTAGGACAAACCGAGCTGTGCATTTAGACCAAACGTGGCCATTTGCCTAAAACGCGCAAAGGGTTTTTTAACCAATGACTTAACTTTCGGAAATGAAACTTGGGCAAGTGACTGCAAAAACAGGCCGAATATGTGGACACCTCAATAAAACAGGACGAAACATCCTGGGTATTATTCTGAAAATAAATTCTTAGAAAGGCAAAAAAAGTTGAAGGATCGAGTAATAAGGCAAAAAAGCTATGTAAAGCCTACGGGTGGCCCACATTGCGAGGGCAAAGGATTCCGGGCAGAATAAAGGAATCTTAAATTACCCAACATCAAGACGACATCTAATGGGGTAAATTCGCACAATGCCAAGGGCAGTTTGGCAAACTCGACCATTGAGATGTGGCCGATGGAAGCTTATTAAGCAGCTCTGTGCCCAGCATTGGGATAAGAAAGGTGGATGATGATCCGTTTTATCTCTCTCATATAGATATATACACACACCTTGTGTGTGTGCGTACGAAATGAAAAGATAATAAATCACCGTTTAGGAAGAGCGAGGGAGCGGTCGAAATGGCTCCCAATGGGTCTATAAAGAGGAGATAAGAGGCGCTCAATAAAAGTGTGCTCCCCAAGATTTACGAGGGTCGCTCCCTCGAGACAGGGATTGTTCTTGTTCGGGTGCGAATCTTCAAGACCGAACATAAAACTCCATCAGCTAATTATTTGTGAAGAGAGGATGAGCCGAATCCTGGGAGGATCCTCCTCCTAAAAGAGGTTGTAAACGTGTCATTAGAAGATAGTGGAGAAACAGTGGAAAGGCGCGCATTGGGAAGCCATTCACACACTATCTCATCCCCACTTAAATTGTTAATAGTGTAAACTACCAATCCACAATATACGTACAGACACTTGAATGTGTACACATGCTAGAGCGATCACTCGTTTTCTTTTTAAAGAGCCCATCTGGCGACAGCCTAATAGGGCAAAAGTCGCCGTAATCGCGTTATAGCCTAATACAAGGGGATATTAAAAAAAACAAAACATGCCAAAAAAAAAATAAAGGCAAACAAACAAGCAAAAAAATAAGATAAAAGCAAGGAGGAGAAGGAAGCACGCTCTGACGTCGGGCGAAGTCCGCCTTCCCTCGGCTCAAGATAATGCGAACTTCAAGAGTCAAATAAAATGAAGCAGGCCACCCTCCTCCAAAAAGTTTGATAGTCTACAAGATTGTGAACACGAACTCGGGCAGAGTACAAGGGATAAGCGGTAGCGACCCCGCTTGTCCTGATATCGGAACAGGTAATGTTCGCAGAGGGCAGGTAATGTTCGCGAAGATCACCCAAATTGGGACATTCAACAAGAATATGCTGAACAGTCTGGGGGACAACTCAGTCGTCACAATTAGGAGCAGCGAGCGTTCCTCAAATGGTGGCGCGTCCTGCGAGAGTGCCCAATTTGAAACGACAGAGAGCAACCTGAAACCATCTTGGCATTGGGTGGTATGTCCACGGGATCAGTCGCAGCGCAATGGCACGCAAATTTGCTCTCCCCTCGGCTGTCTCCCTTCCTCATTGCTAAGCAGGCTGGAAGGGTGCCCTGATTCCTGCTATGTAATCGGTGTGAGGAAAAGCGAAACGCTAGTTTAGTCGCCCAGTCCTCGCGGACTCTTTGGCGCGCTCATTCTCCTCAATTCCCACATGTTCAGGAACTCAGCAGAAGATAATCTCGACATTCGCCCGGCTTGAGGCAACCGTGGCATCACGGATACCGAGAACCAGTGCGTATAGAGATTCCAATGACCTGAGAGCACTCAAGGCGCTTTGTGAATCACTAAAGATCACATTCCGGTATCCGAACCAGGCACGACGCGTTATCTCCCTTACCAAGAGATGTATTACAACGAGTTCGGTCGGGAAGACAGACACGGAGCCTGGTAGAGCCCCGCTGAGTTTCAAACAGAGGGCATACGGCGTGAAAGCCAGCCCACTTCTGGGTCTTGGAGATATCCATGCAAACTGGCACGGATCCAGCGTCACACGAAGGGTGCCCTTGGGGGTCCGAGCCGTATGAGAAGCTTGCACAGGGGCGGACTCAGATTGGATGTTTGGCACAGAACCCGTCTTCTATCACATTCAAGATCCTGCCGTCTGGCGCTGTCACCTGTGGGACCATGTCCATCAAGGGGGACCTCCATCTGGCCATCCGCCCCAAGGTATCACATATCCCACTCGAGGTATCCTCCCTCGCAGTCAAGTCTCAGGCGGCTGGCGAACCGACCTCCATCGGGGGAGAGAGGAGGACAGTCATCTGGCCATCCGCCCCAAGGTATCACGTATCCCACTCGAGGTATCCTCCCTCGCAGTCAAGTCTCAGGCTGGCGAACCGACCTCCATCGGGAAAGAGAGGAGGACAGTCATGCCGATCTCATAATGCCATGGTGCATGATTGCAGGACTGCAGGGGACACGCCCCAACGCATCCCGCTTTCCCTCGACCCCCTAAAGGGGTTGGACTTATCAAGTAGCTCTCACTGGGAGTAGTTGATTTTAGGCCGCTTAGCTACTCTCTTCCACAGTCTCCTGTGATCGAATAGGGGGACTGCAATTGGTCTAAAGATGGTGTCGTCCATTCACGATCCTCAGAAGTGGGTGAAGGGAAAATACTCGCACCTCTATGCCCAGGATAAGAGTGTCGGAGGGACCCCTGAGAAAGCACAAGTAGGGGGACCTCCTTTTCAGAGGTGGAGCTGCCCGAGAGTGGTTCCAAAGATTGCAAAGGAGAAACTCTAGTGATGCTGGGAGGGGAGCACATCCACCGGTCAAAGGAGTACCTCGATTTTCTTCCTCCTCCCCGACACCTAGGGAGGCCGAGACCGCGCTTGAGAGCGAATCAACTCGAGCTCGCCCACTATTCTCTTCAGTTGTAGCCATGAGAAAAGAAAAAAAGAACTCATGGAAAGTAGACCCTAAGACCTTCCTGGGTGGGGGAGGTTAAGATAAAAGTCTCCATAGGATCAGAAATTCCAGGATGTGTTCATTTACACATAATCGATCCCGGTGCAGCGTTGATGCGCTTTGCCAACCCGGCCCGCCATTTAAGCCACATTATCCTGGAGCTTTAACCGCAAAGGATGGTGACGGAGTAGTCACCTTATACTCCTATGTGTACTAGAGGAAGGTGAGCAGAGTCGACGGCCCAACACACCCCGTGCCTAATACTTCCACTAGCCAGTGGGCTTTCGGCCCTCGCACCAGGTAGGGACCTCACGGTATACATTACCACTCGATTAAAGACCCACAAGTGGACGAAAGTGCTCTGGGCAACCAGAACCTCTATGGATAGGAGAGCAAGTGTAGAAAAAGGTAGGAGGGTGTGTGTAATTAAGAGAAACAGAGATAGGTGGGTCCACTAATGAGTAGGGTGAGTGATCACCTAGTGTCGTGGTGTAGCTCTATATATACCATACATACATATATTATATTTGATTTTAGAGATTCGGTAGATTCGGCCGAATAGTTACAATGTCATTACAAAACCCAAAAAAAAGCAAAACGGGGAACGACCGACATCGTGAGATGTCGTGTGGCACGCGACTAAAAATACTCGCTTATGTTTGAAGGAATTCACTGTAGTGCTTTCACTGCTGTAGGGAGACGGTCCCAATTTGGTTGAAGAAAACCTTTTTTTAGACTCGTGTGAGTTAAACGGTTTACTTATAATTTAAAAACTATTTTCATGTGCGTAATTAGATCAGATAATTATAAAATACTTGCCAAAATACATATAATCTATTCCTTTGATGATTTTAAATATATACATGAATTAGTTCACCTCTTATTCTACGCTGAATTGAGCGAGTGTCAAGGAGAGATGGTAGTGGGCTCTAGACCCACTTTCGACCTGAATAGGTTTCCTGAGGCGAGTGCTGGATGGTATTTCTACACGGTGAAGGCATTAGTTCGGTTACCGCGGTGTTATCACTGAAACCGCTACGGTCATATTAATAAATCTTGTAGACTACCGAAATTGGGTCAGTCCAAATATGTGTAAACTTCTCTAAGGTCATGAATGACAAAGCGATTTCGTGCAAGGCCAAGGATGTGAATTATGGCGGATCGCATCTTCCTCCCTGAAGTATTGTAATTCTTATTTGCTCAGAAAGGAGGTCCCGACCGTCCATGCTGCGGGCTGAGATTTGGCGTAGAGAGGTTAAGGAGGTTACCCGGCCGTGGTCTGCCAGACCAAACACATCTTACGCGCCTCAAATGAAAAAAGCCCTAGACTCATGCCCCTTCTAGACCCTACGAGCGCCATAGTTCCTGCGTCCATCTGGAACCCTTGTGGCGCTTCTACTCTCCCTGGACGCAATCTCGATTAAACTAGCAGAAAGATGAGCCCAAACCATACTCTGGCTAATACTGCGCCCCCCCCCCTCATGCCAGCCCTTAATGAATACGAATCGGCCTCGCTCCTCCATTAAGGCACTAGACTTTAAGAAAATAAAGCTCAGAAAGTGCTGGCGAACCACCTTATTTGCTATTTCTAAGCCTACTTCCAGGAGATGGTAGCAATAAAAGAATCTCAAATGTCTCACTAATGCCCAAAACTGAATGGAGTGTAAAGGTCGAACGCCCTCTCCCATAAAAAAAACTCAAGGAAAGAGAAGGATATGACTATCGTGCCGAACCAGACTTTATCTGCTAATAGCTCGAAGTCACCAGCGCCAATGGCACGTTGAAAGGCTAATTGCCCTTGTAGTTCTGGTTCTAAGCTGCGTAAAGCTATTCCTTTGAGGATTTCCTCATTAAATGGGTTCTCCTGCAGTTCATTCAAGATAGATATTGCGGTCAATATCCTTAAGTTGAATTGCCGTGTAATCCGAGTTAACTGGGAGGAGCTATTGAGTCTTCTGACTTCAGGAAACCAAATTGAATGACAGTCCTTGTTCACACTCTCGGGATACAAGTTTCACGAATCCCCTCCACAGGATAGTTTCTGGATAGGTTGTTACGGAATTTATACCCGATGTGATGTCTTCCATCTTTTTTTGTATATCCATACTACCCTTCAGCCGGTAGCAGTCCTGCTTCACCTAGAAAGTATTCTCTTGGCTCTATCTATATTGTACTTTCAGCTTGCTTTGACAAAGTGGAGGTCTGCTGCATCATAACGCCATATCTTCTTTTCGAAGACTGAAACGGTATATAAACCCTATGAAAAGACTGCAACATTAATCTCAAGGGACGAAACATTACGAAACTGTTCCAGGAGTTGTAGAGCGGAATTCCTAATGTGGAATATTCCTGACTTGAACTGTTCCTTTACTTTCTTAATGCACAGGTGGACTTTTGATGGGGCTAGTCGACGGCCTCTCTGGCATTGAGTACTTTTCCATCCAGATATGTTTTTTGGGGACGCTGCCTCTCGAGAAGTCTCCTTAATGATGGTTAGGGCCACATTCGTGGAAATAACCGACTTCTATATCTAAGTCAAAGGGCTTAGGTTAGTTGATGAGACAGTTGAGCTTTTCCCCGGCTACGAGAACGTTTTATAATCCATAGCGTATCACAAAGTGCTTTTAAGGCATTATAATCTCTACATCCTCCGGTTTGTATGTAGTATTCGTCAGATCATGGCTGGTACAAGTCGGGAAGACGTTTTTATTTTCTTCTGCTACGTTTTGGACATTTATGAAGTGCTGGAAATGAGCGCACTGATGCGATGGCCAGGGTGTCTGTACAACTAAACCGGCGTTTCCCTTCACCCCAAAGTGACTCTTGCTCCAATGCCTTGAGGATATCGAGACATTTTCTGCCGCTTCCAAATCGAAGACACTCTAGGTACGCAGCGCCATTTGATGGTGCGTTCTCCTGAACCTCTCTTTGCCCCCCTTTTCTGCGCAAGGGGGAGAGGATGTTGGGGCAGAGGCAAAGACGCTGCCACAACTAAAATCTCATGTCCCTCTTCGCCCGGCCCCAGTGTCCTCCGCTACTTTTTTAGTAATCTTGAAGTAGCGGAGCTTTATTTTTATTAATTTGAAGAGCCCATCTGGCCTCTGACTATTAGGACCCAAGGCACCGTAATCATGCTACAGTCTAATCCTAGGATGGATTAAAAAACAACTAAAATACAAATGACAAAGATAAAAAAGGAACAAAGTTTAAGACACAAGCTTAAAAGACACAACAACAAATAAAAACATTAACAAGATAATCAAAAAAGAAACAAGAAGGAAGTGCGCTCCGGTGTCGGGGGTAGACCCCCCTCGCCCCCGGCGCAGGAGCATGCGACCCACAACAAAAGTCAAATGAAGGGGGGGAGGCCAGCCTCCTCCAAAAAGTCGTATAGTCCATAAGTCAATGCGCACGAACTCCACCCGAGTACAAGGCACAAACGGTAGCGACCCCGCTCGTCCCGGTACCGAGACAGGTTGTTGTTGTTGTTGTTGTTGTTGATTTTTTGTAAGTTGCACATTCTTGCGCCGGGGGGAGGCGGGCCTCTCCCCGACGCCGGAGTGTGCTTCCTGCTTGGTGACCTTTTCCTTTTTTGTATTGTTGTTATTGTTGTTGTTTTTTGTTTGACATATTGTTATTTTAATGTAGCCTAGTCCTAAGCTGTCGTGAGTACGGCGACTTATGCCCAAGTAGGCAGTCGCCAAATGGGCTCCTAAAATGACCCCCCTCCTCCCCCAAAAAGGTGGAAAAATCGATTACCAAAATTTCCACCATATCACTGTCAAATGTTTTGCGATTCACGGCCCTTTTTCTGAATATATAACGTTACTTTGCTTAGCCCCCCCCTTCACCTTTCTCCATATTTTGAGAAATTATCGTTATTTTATGAGTTAGATGGAGGCTGCATGTAAAGGGCGACGCCATTAGCCCGAAGGAAACATCATTTACAGTTTTAGTAAAGTTAAGACACGCCGGCTTTGGTTAGTCGCCGAAAGGATTCCACTTTGCGACGGCTGCCATATATTGCAAAGACCCATGGTTTGGATCCCAGGATAACCTCTAGGACTCCACTGACCAGGAATTTCCAATTGTAAGGATCTCATCGAATTGCTCTATCTGCCCCGATACATTGACAAACTAAAGTAAATTTGGTCTCAAGAGTCTCCTGTGGCAAATTCAATTAAAGCAACATGAATAAATAAATGCCTTGAGCACTTGAAGAATAAGTACTTAAAACCTGAAGTAGCGAACTGAACTCAATTTGCTTTACAAACGTTGTATGTTTGAACAACGGTAGTTTACATTATAAAAAATCTCTTCAAATATGAACCGGGCCATTGAGATATCCCTCTTCTATTTTATAAAATCTGTAGTATAACCAAGCGTAGAGATCAGCTGTCGAGAACCTCCTTGGGATCACAAAGTTCTTGTAAGGTGCCGTATTCCAGGTGATGCCTTGTAACTCTTTGTATCTCTCTCAAAATCGCACATTCGGCGTAATTGAAGTTCAAAACTCACCCAAGTTCCACAACCCCTTGATTTGCCTCTGTCCAATGCTAGAATAATTAGCCCAATTTACCCCTTCTTTATCCGTCTTTTTTTTATTTGTCTTTCGAACGATAATCAACCCTCCCCCTTCTAAAAACCCCTCTCCCCCATCTCGGTGGATTCGGCCCCCGTTTTACGCATCTCTTCGTATTTCCGCTTTATCATTGACATTGTAAACCAGCTCTTAATCTCACGCTTCTCCGGTCCTTCGGTAATGCCATTTGTTAGCCTGATAATGTTATCGCTTTACATGGGTCAGTCTGTGCAGGTCGCTTAGGCTCCAATTTTCCGCACCACTTATCGCAATTTAGGGCAAGAGGGTGACTCTTCTATCGGGATACAAAGTAATTGACCTTAAAATCAATAATTATAATAATAGCTTTGGAGACGGTTTTTAGTGAAGGTATTTTGCAATGAGTAAGGCTAAATGAACGATGTGAGGATATTTAACACTTTTTTCTGTTGAAAAGGCTCACATTTAACCTGTGAGAGGTGCTTAAAATTCAGAAATGGTGTTACATAATTTTTCGTCACTCCCTGTCTTTATATTTTCCTACTTCTCTCATTACTGTTTCACTTTTTTTTAACATTTCCTGATCTTATACACTACATGGAAGCTACCGCAGACTCTCAGGTTGAAGTGGATTGGGTGAATATCGTAAATGCCGGAGATTTAGGCAATAATCCAATGGTAGTGCGAAAGAAGAGGAAGAATCGCTACTCGAGGGTGGTGGGGAGTCGCAGAAGTCGAACAAGATCTTACAAGGCGCTGATTCGAGGTGCTACAGGGTCTAAGAAGGAATACATATCGGTATTTCTCGCTCGTTACCTCCCAACGAATTTTTTACCGAGAGAACCTAATAATACACACATTTACAAACAGCACTCCCATCCTCCCACTATCCCACATCGTCTTCCACATGTGCATTCCCTCGTTACTCTGGCTTTCTGAACTGCGTTGTCTGGCGTTAAACAAAACATAGTTTCATCGATGACTTTAGCACAGAAAGATAAGTTAGTGGAAACATGGTTCAGAGTGCAATTGCTATTTCCACTGGAAAAATGACGCATATTTACCACCCTCCCAGTTACCTCTCATACAGCTTCTTTAATAACTTGGTAGTGGATTTCTTAATCGAGCCATTTCTACCACTCCTCCACCGCAGAGCGATTGTAACCCTACCATACTTCCTCTCATCTATTTTCTCTTCTTGAAAATTTTAAACTTTACTCTCTCAATTTTTCTCATCACTCCCTCTCTCTTTTTCGTCTCTTTCTCTCTCTCACACACACAAATGGCAATATACATATTTGAACCTCCTCAGCCCTTTCTGGCCACTTCGTCATATATTCTGTTTTTCACTTCCCCTTACACTAATTCTCTCATACGCCCTGCCATCAAGTCTTATCATTGTCAGCTTTCCTGCATTGGTTATGAACTGATTTGATTACCATGGATCTTGCCTCACCCGTTCCCTCGTTAGACTCTACCACTCCAACTACTGAACTCAACCACACTCTTCGCTCCTTTTTATGGAGAGAAGAGATTCTACGACAAAATTTTAAATGTAAACAGACATAGAGAAGTCCGTGAGAGGCTATTTCGGGTTGCTCATGTTCGTGGTACGAAGACGACAACAGTTTTCATAGCATACTTCCTTGCTACTTACTCCTAAACCACCCCTATAAAGACTCCCCATGAGGCCCACACCCGCTAAATCTTTGCTCTTGACAAAGAAGTATTAAATGTACCACGATTTAAAAAATAAAACGACTAATCTTGGAAATAATCTCCCTATCTCCTTTACTTCGGTTGTTGGTAAACTCTTGGAGTCCATTAATCGAGATGGGATCGTTGAACATTTAGAGGTATCTAACTTACTAAATGACACACGGACGAAAGCTATTTTCGCGTTGCCGCTCATGTTTAACCAATTTGCTTGAATATTTTCACGAAATTTACTGATGATACCAAACTATGTACTAGAAAATGATATAGTGACTGTGAAAACTTAAAAAAAAGATATGGATATAGTAGTCTAATGGTCCGAAAGATCACATGCATTTCAAAATAGAAAAGTGTAAGGTAATGACACTTAGACACGATATGAGTGTTTAAATTTTACACAGTCGACATCGAAATGGATTTAGGTCTCTTAATCTCGAATGAACTCAAATTTTATAAACAATGCACTGTAGCGTCACAAAGGCCAATAGAGTTCTAAGTTACTGACCTAACATTTACAGTGAAATCAAAACATTATTTTTCTCTTATATAAAGCGCTTGTAAGACCTCATTTGAAGGATGCGGTACAGTTCTGGTTTCCATCTTGTAAAAGGGCACTGGAGTATTGGAACAACGAAATTTATTCCTAAACTTAGAAAAAGCTGGGTTTAATTGTATAAATGATGACAATATTTTTGCTACACCCCTTTCATAACAGTTTCAAGCTAATAAACAAAATATTCGATAGGAAAAAAAAATTATTTTCTTATAAAATAAGACGGAATGTGGTGGAAAGGAAAACATTACAATAAATAGGATTAAGAAAAGGGTCGATAAAAATGATTTAAAAATATAACCTTCGCTCTCTTTTTTTAAATAACCTCGAGTAGATCTGAGGGTATTTGCGGGTTCGCAATTTTGTAAAGGCCACACACATTGTCCAAGTGTTATCTTCACCTCCAAAGCCCTAGTCTTCCCTCCTCACCATCATTCCTGGTAAATTATCTGCATCTCTTCCTCGCCACCAGGTAATCATTACCTCCAGGTGGAAATCTTTGCTCAAGTCCCAACACCTCGGAGTAATTAACTTTCCTCCTCCTCTCTTCAATGAGGTCAACAGACCTAAGTCGCGTGCTCTCAATTGTTCTGATTTATGACCTTACGACTTTCAAAACTTTCAAAAAGGGGTCAATCTGACTCATAGTTAGCACTCTTTTAATAATACCCGGACTAACCTTTGGAGGACCTTGGCAGTTCTGGTGTTATTGACCAAAGAAACTCACTGAAAAGTAAAATGGTTACCATCTGATCGACCAACCTACGGGACTGAGCTAGTAACTTATAGAGTCGCGTGCACGCGACTAAAAAAAACCGTTCTATACTCTCCCCCCCCCCATGACCTCCCTCTTATTCTCTCTTATGTCTGTTATTTTTAAAACGTCGTCTCGTCTGGTGCGGCACCTTCTGAGTTTAAATGCGTCAGACCTCATCCTATCCTTAAGAAGCTTAAGCTCAAGGGCTACCGCCTTTTCTCTCGGATCCGGTTCCTCTCAAATCTCCTGGAAAGGGCTGGTATCACTTTAGCTTCTAGATCAGACCTGGGCAACCTTTGGCACGCGTGCCAAACGTGGCACGCCAACGACTTCTACCGGCACGAGAAGCCAAATGATTAACTCAAGAAAACTAAATAAATGTATCTCCAATTTATTTTATATAGCAACCGCATTGTGTACAACCTGTTAGAAATTATGGTATCAGTGAGGCAGCAGCAGAAGTCTCATTATGGTAAATAAATGAAAAGGTCCACAATTTTTCTTTCTCTAGTTTGGATTTGTTGTTTTCTTCTTGAAATGATAAAGATTCAATTCTGTTTAATATAATATGTATATTTTTAGGTAAAATGACTATCTTTTCCTTGTATTTTTTATGCATCATAAAGGGTTGGGAATGAATAAAAAGAACATCTTTAATTTTATATCCTTTCATTGTGTTTTAGTCAGTATTGGCACGTGAGAAAATTTTGTAGCAAAGATTTGGCCAATTTTGGCACACCCACTTAAAAAGGTTGCCCACCCCTGATCTAGATCCTATGTCCTTCTCCAGCATCGATGTGACCTTCCAGCCTGGTGTGGCGAGGAAGGGCGCACCACTAAGTCATTCTACATATACCTAATCGCCTTCTTCGTGCCACCGATGATGGTCTGCCTACCATACTACTACTTCTCAATCTCTCGACAGCCTTTGACACTCTCGATCACACTATTCGTCGTGAATAGTGTGATCACGCACGTATTATTCATCTCGTACTCAGTTTATTCATATCGGGAGTAATATATCTCGGTCAGGTGAGGTGAGTTTCGGCGTGCCGCAAAACATGGTTCTTGTTTCGCTTCTGTTTCCTGCCTATCTTTCTCCGCCTGGTATTTTTATGCATTATTTTGGTCTACCATCCCATTTATTAAGATGGTGACAATCATATTTATAATTCGATTTCCCTAGACTCATTTGTTGATACTCAAAACTTTTGGTTCAGCCTTCGACATCTTTACTGAGATGGTACTGGGGGATATTCCATCAGATGTGGTTCTCTATAAAACTATGCTATTTTACTTAAACTTAATAGATCGCCATTTGCCTTTTTCGACACATACAGAATCTAGGTGTCACCTATGAAAGTCAACTATTTTTCAAAGCTCGTGAGGCTAATGTCTGCAAAACCTCTGCTTTCTCTGTAATTTTAGCCACTTCCGCGCCCGCTTTGACCGCGAAAGTTTCAAGATTAATATCCATGTCTCCGTTCCCTCCAGTCTCGAGTACTGTAACTCTCTTCTCGCTGGATTACATTTTTCCACTCCTCTCTTCGCCCTCTTCAACTTGTTCAGAACTTTGAATCCGTGTTCTCCTCTGACAGGCACGTTTCTCTTGTGCCCTTTTCTACCTCCATTTTCTCAGGATCAATCAAGCTCTTTCTTTTAGCCAAATAGATATTTAAGGTCGCGGCCCCCTCTTACCTGTATTACTCCCTGAACCTGACAGCCCTACGTTATGGTTGTGTCCCTTCACAAATTGTTTTCTCATAGATGTCTGTGCCCGATGGGTGATGGTGCGTTCTCTAAATTTTGCCCGAGAATATGGAATGATAATCCCAGTTCTAAATGCTACCCACCCACCCTAGTACTTTCAAAAGTGCCTTGGAAATTCACCTCTTATCTTAAACCATACAAAAATGATTATCGTTAACAACCTTGCACATATACGAGCTCCCAAACCACTTCGAAAACAAGTCAGTGCCAAACTTGAAGCATTTCGGTTCTTGGGAAAGCAACACTTTTGCGTCGATCTCTGCAACTCTTTCGTCATTTACATACTCCAGGCGCTACATCGTTTGGGGCTCGAATGATCCGTTTTGTGGAGTGGATATTTTCCCTTCTCTTTTACCCATTCATTCTGAATCCAAAACAATAGATAAATTATGTCTGTTCTAGGTATAAAAATCCATTTATTAGAATCAAGAAAGTCGTAGTTCTCATGTTTACAACAGCACTAAACTGGTTTTGAGGACCTAACAGCCATATTTACGGCGTCTGGTGACATGTGTAATCACTGGTATGCTGAAAACACCAAAACAATTTAGAATGCTTTAGAGATACATTCCTACATAAAACTATACAGTACTTAATACTTCTCATTGACTATAAAATAGGTGTCGAAGCCATTTTTAACCATGTTCATTGTCGCGCTGCAGTTAACAGTTTCCAGGCGATCATTCAGGTAATGAACAAGTTGATAGTTAGACGACTTTATTGGGCTAAAGCTATTTTTCTAAAAGTTTGCGTCCATTGTTTCCTGTCGAATAAAAAGAGATTAAATAGAAAGCCGGTTTATCCCAGCGTTGGCCAAACCATTAAGTACTTAGAGGACCTGAATTCGCTTTTCTTCCAAATTCTTCATTATCATTGAGGGCAGATATGAATATATAATGAAGAATGAGTTAGATAACAAAAGGAACATCTCAGTACATATATAAATATATATATATATATATATATATATATATATATATATATATATATATATATATATATATATATATATATATATATGCTGTTAAAAAGGCAAAGTTGTAGTTAACTAAGTTGTTCATCAAGCCCTCGGAAGGAGCTCTTCTCACACTCACGAGAGGATATCGCATAAGCCAGCCTTTCTGACGCAAACAAAAGTTTCCGTATCACTTGTCTATTTTAATTGTTACTCCTGTTTTCGAAGAGAATGGAAAATTCACTTTATCCAGTCTAGTTCAGCCTTATAAATCGAAAATTATTTGCAATGGCGCAATTATAATTATGCAGTTAGCTACAACCTTACCTTTTTAACCGCATAATTATAATTGCGCCATTTTACAGCAGAAGTGGCATTTTTAAGTTTCTTGATAGTTTTTTTAACTTTCATAAATGATTATCCTTTAAAGGAAAGGGGATCATAAAGATCATTCTAAATCATTATTTATTATTCGCCCGAGGCGCCTTTCAACCACATTGATCATCATCTGCGGCTATACTGACAAATAGGGAATAGGGATAAAATAAGAGGTGAAAGTGTGGGCGAGAGATAGAAAAGATTGTGTAAGTGTAGGATGAGTGGTGTTGATGATATGAATGAGGAGAGGTTTTGATTGTGATAAATGATATTTAATGAGGGCGATGGTGATATGTTCCAGGTTGCCTGGGTAACGCTGTCGCTTTACATTGTGTTTTGCTTTTTGGTTATATTATTTTTATTTACAGCATAAGAGAAGACTTTGTTTTCGAGTTTATTTGTTTTTTCTTGAGGTTATTTTTCATTTGTTTATATTAGGTTTCTTTTAGTTTAGCAATCGAGCCTTTGTTTTCATAATGTTCTCTTGTGAGCTTTTTAATTTTTTATATTTACTTATGGTTCTGGTTATTGGAGCACTCATACGCTCTTATGCCTTTATATTTTTTTCTTCGATAGCTTTTATATTTATTTGTATTTTATACATTCTTTTATATTCAATTTTGGTATTGTTATTCATTTCTCTCCTTGTTTGAGTCTTAGCTGTAAATAGTTCTATTTCGTTTAGAACCTTCTCACTTCTGCTTTAGAATTGCTGTTTAAAGTTTAATGTTGGGTCTTATCTCTCCGTAAGCTGGATTTTTTCGAGTATTTCGTCTAGGAAGTTTTCTCGTATTTTTTTGCTTTCCAGTTGGTCCTGGATAATGATTTTCTTTTAGGTATTTGGATTTAGCTAGGGAAAGTTGAGATTCTTGTGACAAACCCGATGTGATATGATGGTATTGCAGGGCTAGGAACGGTGTGGATGTTTAGTGCGAAGTTCGGGTTTGTTAGAATAATGTCCGGAGTGGTTGAAGACCTTTCTGTTAGGAATGTTGGAAAGTCAGGACCTTCCCTCCGCACTATTTATCTTATTAACAGGAGTTCCAGGGTCTTGCCGGTGCCGTTAATGCCAGTCGTATAGCCTGTTGACTGGCACCTTGCGTTTAAATCCCCTAGAAGTATCGCTGATGATGGGCGGCAGAAAATGCGAATGAAGTTGGGGGTTGGGAGATTGAAAAATAACGGGAAAAACTTCAAAATTAACAACCCTCTTTCAGAAATTAGACTTTATGTCTCACCTATGCTAAAGTTACGATGCTTGCGGTCACCGTTTTGGAATGAATATTGGTACATAGACATAGACCTCTTGTAATTATTTTCCTCATCGAAAAGTTCAACTTTTGACGTGAGTTCCTCTTGAATTTTCTTGTCTGAAGCTCACATTATATAAGAAGAAAATAAGTACAAGAAATCTATGTCTTTTTACCAATACTTATTTCAAATCGATGACTGTAAGCATCAAAACTTTAGGTAGATTGGCGTGAATCAAGGTTTATTTCAGAAAGAGATGTGTTAATTTTGCGTTTTTTCCTGTTGTTTTTTCTAACATATTTGCGTTCAAAAGAATCATTTTGATCTCAAATTTATTTTTCTAATTTGAGGAATAGATTCAATGTTCCTCGTGAAAAACGTCAAAATTCCCTTCTTGTTCCTCCTGCCTTTAAGGTCCTCGATGACCCCTAAGAAGACCCCAGGTTGCCCTCTGGTTTTCTTTGTAGTCGACGAGAATTCTTCGTCACAAAATCCCCCCTTCCTAAACAGGAGTTATGACGTTACCTGTTTCTAAATCAGGAGTGTCTCGATACGAGTTTCTCTTTTTTTGCAAACTACGAGTTATTCCCTTATATTTCAGTTTCCTAACTAAGCGGACATTTCTTCAATAAATTTCCTAACTTTAATAGGGCGAGTTAAAATGTCAAGATAAAGGTTCATGTCAAGGGTTGCTTTAATTCAGTGTATACATGTGAGACAGAGGATGGCGAAAATGAACGTCACTTCATGGCTTTTCTTTTGCACTTCTTCCTTATTGTCTGGGATTTATTGTGGTTTCATTCGATCGTCTACAAGGAAAGCAATGGAAGAGAAGATTCAAATCTCCCTCAATCTCACATTACAGATATCCTCCCCGCCTCAATCCAGCTTCCAGATAAATATCTACCTCGACTTCCCTCACCACTCTATCCAACAACTTTCATCCAATACCTTTACTGCCCCTGGATATCCACCCTTCTGACCCCTCCCCCTCCCCGCCTCTGTAAAAGTCAAAGGCCACATCTGGTCTGTTTGTACACAAGAGTGGAGGACTGCGCTCCACTCACCCATACACACACCAACAAAGAAATATAAACTCCCTAAGGCATATGCGAGGAAATTTGGCTCATGCTATATCTTTCCTGGGATCTCGGGTGGGGGATGCTCCTTGCAACACAGCTTCAAGATCAACAACATCTCAACTATGGTAGATAAAGTTCTTCATTGGAGTCGTCACCCGTGGGTTAAAATGCCCCTTAATATGTTCCCTACCATTTGGGCTTCATTTGGTACAGAAGAGCTTTCTAATAATTTGCCCCAATTGTATTGGAGAAGTCGTCCTCGAGTGATTAAATATCGAGGGCGACCTTCGTAGCATTGCGTACACTTATAAACGTGTCCTTCCCAATTCGCCCTACCACGCACCCCTTTCCTCTTTCCTGATTTAACTTCTTCTCCACTCTGCCAAACCATCACCACGTGGTTTGGCGTAGCGATGCGTCTTCAGATGTGCAGAAACACCCTAGGCGCAGAGCGGCAAACAAAGTCTGGAAATCCACACTTGGGCTGAAAGGAGGATAGCAATATAGGAGCTTCAGCTCCCTTGCTTATGCCCAAATTAAGGTGGGGCGTAATGTAAAGTAGACCTCTTCCAAAGGACGAAAGGAGCGCTGCGCTCAACCTACAACCTACTTGCCCTCTATCCAAATAAAATGATTCGAGGGAAGAGAAAAAGAAGGTTTGTGGAACGAGACAAATCTTCTCTTCGAATGCGACAGCCTCTTCGGCATTTCTGCCACCAATAGACCTCATAGCCATATTTCTACGAGGTCTACCGCCATGTGGCTTAGTGTCTTATCTTCAAAGAGGTCTCTCGACAGTTTCTTTGGGGAAAATCTGAACACTGGACTTCCTCTCTGGGGGGACTATTCAGTCAGTCTCAGCGCTAGGTCCTAGCGGAATTGGTCAAATAGCTGGAAATTTGTGGCCTTAATGTGGAAGAATTCACGCGTCTATTATGGATGGGTGGTGATTGATGGCCTCCATAGTCGTGAAAGACTCTTATTTCGTCAGTGGCCAATCTCCGGCTCCTCTTTCTGACGAAGTACGCCAATCCTGCCTTAAAACTTTCGGGTTCAGCGCCAGGAACTACAGGGTGTTTGGGCTAAATTTGACGGTTTGATTAAAAGACCCCAACCCGAAATATCTCAGCCAAAAATAAATATATTTTAAAATTAAAAAAAAAATCAACTAGATTATGACTGGAAGATAACATTTTACTCAAAGATGCCACCTTCAGCTTTCACCACGGCCTCAGGCGGCTCCGAAACCTGGCGCATGCGTTCCTCACTGTGTCACTGGGAAGATGTTCGAACACTTCCTTGATCTTGGCTATCAGCTAGGTGCTCGGGTTGCAAGCAGAGCGGTTGGTCGCTTTCTCAACCGCGCCATATACATAGTAATCTATGCGATTACAATCGGGGGATCTAGTAGGCGAGAAAATGGGGCTGTTGAAGTCGTAAAAATTCTTTCACAACCACATCTGACTCTCTCTAGAAGTATCGCCTTCTAGCAGTAACCCTGTCCATCCACGGTTTAACCACAATGTCCAGAAGCTCCACATACCCGTCTGAGTTGAGCCTAAGACCATGTCAAACATATGGAGCGGCTTAGCATCTCTCTCACTGGAGACACCCACATACAATCACATTTTGGGGAAGCTTGGTCTTCATGATACGTGGAACGTCGTATGGATTATAGGCAAGCCACCTGTTGTTCTGGGTACTGTGCAACTAGTACTAGCAGAAGTTCTTTTCATCTGAGAAGACTGAGATAGTCTCTGGCTCAAAAGGATGCTTAAGCTTGTTCAGGAGCTCCTTGGCATTTGTCAACCTTCATGGTGGGACTTCAACACCCACTTCTCTCGCCAAAGCCCGGATTCCCTTGTTCGAGTCTTTCATCACATTTTCCTGCAGTTGTTCGATGAATTTCAGCATGCAGACGCAGTCACAACCCATGTTGTGTTCCTTTTTGCTAGACACGGCTGCATAGTTTCCGTTGCAGCTGCCTATGTCACGTCTTACAGCATTTACAGTGTTAACAGAGCATTGAGCACCAGTCATGATGTCCCCGTTTGATACCCTGCGGTAATCATCATGATGCAGGTAATTCTTTTCCAATATTAAAATGGCTTCCAGTCTTTCATGTCTGCTAACTTTAACTCAACTAAAACTTTAATCTGTTTTCTCTCCTCCCCTAACGCCGTTGACTGTACACCGATACATAAACATGTTCCTGAAAAAAGGAGACATTAAAAACGTCAAAATTAGCCAGAACATCCTGTATTTCGAAAATTCTTGGGCCAGTTTAGCAGATATGTCTTCCCAAGACGCTACCGTAAAGGAAACCCACTCTGGGCACTTTTTTCTCGCCCATTTATACAGGGTTTCTACAACACCGGGAGTACATATTGCGTTCTTCTTTCTTGTAGCATACATCTTGCCATTATAGAGCCGTAATTGAAGCCTGCGGGGCTCCTCCAGCTGTTGTGTCTGGTGGAAATTATAATACTTATTAAATTCATAAATAAATTCTATTTTAATATTAATAACTTCAAAGAGCCTATTGAGTTCTATCCATAAAATATTGATCAACATGAAAAAAATGCCGCGTTACTTTGGGGATGACCTGATATTTAATTTTTAATTGTTGATTGTACGCTTGCACTCATTGGGTAGGCAGACGTTCCCTTGGTCACTGGGGCCTCTTTTGATTTTTGTTGTTTTTTCCTTTTATTCTCTCGATTATTGCGATTATTGTTTTAGAGTTGTTTATTTAACATATATTTTGTTCATTTATTTTCTTAGTAAATTTATATTTCTTTTAATTTTTCACTGGTTGTATCCCCGTTGGCGGTAGCCAGTTGAGTACAGTAAACAAAGGTACTGTCACAGCTCGAATGCATCAACTCCAGACGATAATAAATAATAATAATAAGTATTTATAATGCGCCCTTTAGGGCTGTTAGCCCTCCCAGAGCGCAGGTTGTGTAGCGAGTGTAGAGAAAGTTTACAGGGGAGAGAAAGTGATCAAGAGCTTTGAGATAATATTAACAATGAATATGACGACAAGAATTTATTTTATTATTATTCCGAGTTGCCGGAACAAAGGCTCAATTTGATGACGATATTTTTTTTCAGAACCCTCCGTTTCTACTCCTTCGCTGTCCTATTCTTTATATTTGAATAAATATATTGACCAAACCCATAACAGTAAGTGCATCTAAATCTTGGATCAGTTTCGCCTTATTTGGTGGAATTCCGTGGAGCGTGGAGACGTTTAGATGAGTTTATTAGAGTTTGGAAAGAATTGAACGAGTCCGCAGGAGTTTAAAAGAGTTTGTAGGTGTATATAGGCGTTTAGAGGAGTTTGAGAGGGTGTAAGAAGCGAGGTGGAGTTTAGAAAAGTTTCAAAGGTTGTGTAGAAGTTAAGAAGAAGAGTTTGAAAAGGCTAAAATGAGTGAAGGGAAGTTTAGAACATATGGAACGGTGTGAAGGAGCATGTAGGAGTATAGAAAGGTTTAGAAGAGTTTGAAAGAGTGTGAGAAAGTTTAAGAGATTTTGAAAGGGTTTAAAGGAATGTAGGGAAGTTTAGATGAGTTTAGAATAGTTTTAACCAGAATTGGAAGAGTTTGAAGAAGTTTGGGAAATTTAGAAGAGTTTGAAATGGTTGAAGAAAAGAACGGTGAAGACTGAGGATATGGTAAAGATGACGAGAAAATACATCATATCCCCCTTCTCCCCCCCCGATGCCTCGGGGCGAGGACACCACCACAAAGAGGAGAAAAGGGTTCCCCGGGGTTACCCCCATTGACACCCTTTCATAAAGAACCAAACAAAGAAGTCGTAACTCAGGATCTTTACAAGGACACCGCGAGGGCGCCAGGGGAAGCGGGGGTCTTTGTCGTGGTGAACGGATGGGGGGTGGGGTGACTGACTTCAACTTACACACGTAACTGCATGAAGGCGCGAGGGAGCGGGGCTTGATCCCCCCACCGACAGGGCCTTGACTTCGTTCGTGTAGTGGTAGGGGCGGGGGTGGGGATGGCGCCTGTCTTCTCCCGAGCGGCGGAAGTTGTTCGCCCCAGGATGGATCTTAAGTTCGTACTTTTGAAGATTCGATTTCTCTGTACGAATTTCTTGTTCCTTTGGATTTATTTCAAGCTCTCTCCCCGGCCCCAGTTCTTGGGGTTGAGGGTTTTTTTTTCTTATCTCAGTTTATTTGTCACCCACCTCGGCCTTTGTCATCCCGGGTCTTTGTCATCACAAGTCTTTGTCGTGCTTGGCCTTTGTCGTTATTCTTTATTTAGCCGCCTTAGGCCTCCCCGTCTCTCCTGACCTAGATGAAATGCCTCTGTTGGATTACTCACTTCCTATGTTGGAGTTCATCCGGAGCCCGGGGGAGGGGGGGCGGAAGTGAAGGTCACCTCGAAGATAACTGACCCCATCACCTCGAGTGCGCGGTGTCGATGGGGGCGCTTCAGGGCCTCTGTAGTAAGAGTCAGACCCCTCCCCCCCCCTTACAGGGGTTACTGGAGGTAAGAAAACGGGAAGGAAGGGTATCGGAGGGAGGGAGAGGGGGAGGGGATGACATCATCCAGGATGACGGAAGCAAAGCCTACTAGTTTCGACGGAGCCGGAAGTGGCTGAGGGGGCCGCCCATTCTCCCCTCGGGGTGCCCGGAACCCCTCACTACGGGCTCCACGCGGGACCAATCTGTTCCTGGCTACTCTGCACCTCCCAGCTCCCCCTTGCGGCTCCCTCTTACGGCCCCTGGTGACCCCTTTCCACCCTTGCCTTTATGAATGGTTCGGTACTGAAGTACCCCCCCCCCTGACCCCCCAAACATGATATTCCATCCCTCCTCATCTATGTGTAATTTTCTCCTGTCTGTTCCATGTCTCGCTTTCGATTGTTCTGGTAAGATGGGAAAGGTGGGAGTAAGGAAGAAAGGGGAGATGAGAAAGTCCGATGGATGCCGGAATGAGCAAAAGCAAGGAGCAAATTGACTTTCGAGACTCGGGGAAAATACTCCCCCCTGATTCACACTGTCCGACCGGCATCTCAGTGAGACCAACGCCACAAGGTATGTAAATGGGGTGGCTGTGCGCCGCTTACCCCTCCTCCTCCTCCTCTCTCGGATCGAAGATCATAGATTACTATTGGAATCAATGACAATAGATCGCTATTGAATCAATGACCATGGATCGTATACTTTCGATCGCTCTTGGATTAATGACCATCGATGTGATCGAATAGTTTCGATCGCTCTTGGATCAATGACCATTAACGCTCTCGGATCGAAAGCCATTGATCGCTCTTAGGATCAATAACTATCGATCGCTGTTGGATCGAAGATTATCGATCGGGCTCGCATAAATGATCATTGATCGCTCTCGGATCAATGCTTGTCGATTGTTTTTCGATCAATGACCATCTATCGCTCTCGGATCAATCCCCATCGCTTTTTTTTCGATCAATGATCATCGATCGCTCTCGCATCAATCCCCATCGCGTGTTTTTCGATCAATGATCATCGATCGCTCTCGCATCAATCCCCATCGATTGTTTTTCGATCAATGATCATCGATTTCTCTCGGATCAATGACCATCGATCGCTTTCGGATCAAAAAACATCGATCGCTCTGGAATGGAGGACTATCGATTGCTGTCGGATCGAAGACCATTGATCGCTCTCGGTTCAATGACTATAGATCGTTCTTGGATCAATGACCATCGATCGCTCTCGGATCGAAGACTACCTATCACGCTCGCTTAAATGATCATCGATCGCTCTCGGATCAAAGACCATCGATCGCGTTTGGATCAAAAAACATCGATCGATCGATGATAGAACACCATCGATCGCTTTCAAATAAAAAATATCGATCGCTCTGGGATGGAAGACTATCGATTGCTGTCGGATCGAAGACCATTGATCGCTCTCGGTTCAATGACTATAGATCGTTCTTGGATCAATGACCATCGATCGCTCTCGGATCGAAGACTACCTATCGCGCTCGCTTAAATGATCATCGATCGCTCTCGGATCAAAGACCATCGATCGCGTTTGGATCAAAAAACATCGATCGATCGATGATAGAACACCATCGATCGCTCTGGGATGGAAGACTATCGATTGCTGTCGGATCGAAGACCATCGATCGCTCTCGGATCAATGCCCATCGATTGTTTTTTCGATCAATGACCATCGATCGCTCTCGAATCGAAGACCATCTATCGCTCTTGTGTCGCCTCACTAGAACTGGTGACCAATTCTCCGCACACACACACACATGTCGGTTATCTCGACATTTAACCAATGATTGTTTAGAAAAGGACAAATACTCCCTTTATAACAAATTATTCTGCTCCCTTATATAAACGGCCCAATTCATTTTCTGTTCCCATGGTAACCTTTTTACTGTTAATTTATGATGAGTTAATTTTGTTAAACGATTGTTAACGACCCGCTGTCACGAGCAAAAGATGGAGTCATTGATTCATTAATGTGCATACATTACTTTTCATTCGTCAGTATTTTTAAATTAATTTTTCTACCATTCACACTCAACTCAGTTCTTCAGTAAAATATAAGCGTTGAGTCTCAAAGCCATTGTTACGTTATACATGATTTAGTTAATAATCAAAGTTTAATTTTCTAATAAATTACTAAAATCCAATAATTTAAATTGCCCCCTTGTTCGAGAGAGACGGCCATAAACTAGGATTCAAAAGAAGCCGCGAACTCCCCAGAACAATTCAGTGGTCAGTGGTCTGGAGCAACTACATTTCAGTCTCAACCGGACCCACAAATACCTGGTAATCTGCAGAAGTGACATTTGGCAAAGCTCCACAGCCAACCAACAACCCCTTCTCGCAACAAGGTCCAGAAACTCCCCAAAAATCGGCAAAACAATGAGCAACGATACCACAAAAACCTATCGAAGTAACTGTACGTGCACTGTAGGGTGGTTCAAAAAACTGAAAATGATATTTCTTTCTCTCCACACGGCTAATTTTATTACACTTCACGAAAAGGAATTACACCTGAAATGTCATCTCTCGATCTCTTCATTTAGGGATCGCCCCACTTTTTACCTTTTCTTTCTCAGGTTGGTCTTTGAGGGTGTCGGGATGGCCATTCGGTGTTCGTGAATGAGACTGAAGATGAATTGCTTCTTATCCTCATCCTTCGTCAGCGTCGGGAATCAACAGGATTCCCGAGAAGTCAACACTCGGGGCTCGAACGATTACTGATTGCCATAAGCTGAAAATAAGAAGAAAAAAGAACATATTAAAAGTGGAGCGACCTCTAAATAATATTGTATTGTGCTCAAATTTCGCACACAAAGAGAGGAATGGAACACGAAAAAAAAGCAGTGGTTTGGAGAAAGGATCAGTGCACTTTGAAATTTTACCCCTGTTTTTTGGCCTCCCCCCTAACGTACAGTCATGGCCAAACGTCGAGAAACTACTATATTTTTTTATATAAGAAATTACTAGAACTAAGAAAATCTTGTATTTTGTCTTACTATGTTTGCATCATAATTTGAAGGTAAAATATATAAAAATTTAGAGGTCAAACCCATTTTATCAATACGGTCAATTGATGTGCGCAGACAATAGTGACAATGATGACCCTTGTTGTCCAGGACTGCTTCAATTCGATTTTGCATGATGGAGATCAAATTTGTGATCATATCTTGACTGATATCGCTCCATTTGTGTCCATTAAGCACCGGCAACTGCTCACAATTGGATGGCTTCTGTTTATGAACCGCAAGTTGGATTATCACTCGTAAAATCCCTTTTGGGTCAAATCTAACGAATTCCTGAGCCAAAATCTCAAAAGTTCGATGTGATTTTCAGTGAAGAACTTTGTTATTGCTTTTGCTTTGTGACAAGGTGCGCCATCATGCTAAAAAATACAGTTGACATCCACAAATTGGTCGTAATGAAGCACATTTTGGTACCATTTTAAGCTCATATTTTTGGACAAAATTGTTATTGTTTCAGTTCACTTAGATAAGAAGCAACCCCAGGCATGGAGAGAGTCTAGATGCTTCACCGTGGGCACGACACAGGACTCACGAAAGTGCTCGCATTTTCTCCTAACGAGGGATCTTTCACATAATATCACTATGCCCGTCTTCAGCAGTCTATTTTTTATATTTTCTACAAAAGTGGAGCCTATCCGTAAGGTAGAGAAGAGGCTTCCTCGCAGCACTTCTTGACTTGAGTCCTTTGTCGAAAAGTCTCCGCTTCATGGGGTGCGCTGAAGTATTCACACCTGCCTCTTTCAAGCTTGGCACTCAAGGCAACCCGAGCTTTGAGCTGAGACTTTATCAGGAGGCGATCAAATGATATCTCCCGGATCAACTGGCCACTAATATATAAGGAGGTTGAAGCAGTTCGTATTTTGAATGATAAAATTGTTTCAATTATTGATAGACATGTTCCATTCCGTATGATCAGATATCGCACTAAGGACAAAGCCTGGTTTAATGATGACTGTAAGAGGGCTCATATGCAGAAACAAGAAGCCTACAACCTGTGGAAGGGGAGTAGATCTGCCTTTCTATGGGATAATTATGTGCACTACAGAACAGCAGCTCAGAGGGTATATAATAATGCGGAAGTTGAATTCAATACTACCACAAAGGGAACTCTTCAGCGCACAGCAAATTCCCACAAATTCTGGACCACTCTCAAGTCTGCTCTTTTTGGGAATGATTCATCTATGCCACCCCTTCTTAAACCTGATGGTTCCATTACCCATAGTCCTGAAGAAAAGGCAACACTGTTGGCTGATGTTTTTGATAATAAACAAAGTAATGAGAATCTAACTCTACCTGACACTTGTTTCCCTGAACCAAGGTTAAACAAGATTGCTTTCCGTTCAAGTGAAGTAAAACAGTTACTTCTTGATCTGGATGCTTATGGTGGTACTGACCCAAATGGTATATTCCCTTTATTCTTTAAGAAAACTGCAGAGTATTTGGCTCCCAAGCTTTCCGTTATTCTTCGGAAGCTGGCGAGGAGTGGTAGTTTTTGCGAATGTTGGAGAATTGGTAACATCATTCCATTATGTAAAAGTGCAAGTGGTAGTTTTAACCCTACTGAATATAGGCCCATTTCTATAACTCCTGTTCTATCTAAGATTTTTGAACGTTTACTAGCTAAACGTTTAAGTACATTTGCCGAGCTTAATCGTCTGTTTCCCTTTTTACAGTTTGGATTTCGTAAGGGTCTGAGCACTTGTGATGCACTTCTCACTGTCTCCACCATTGTCCAAAAATCATTAGACTCTGGTCAAGAAGTTCGCTTAGTTGGCCTGGATTTCAGTGCCGCATTTGACCGTGTCAATCATAAGGCCCTGATATTTAAGTTGAAGCAGTTGGGAGTAGGTGGTGTATTTTTAAATATTATTGAACAATTTTTAACAAATCGACATCAAAAGGTTTATGTTGACAATAATTTTAGTGATGAGAGAGAGGTGCTATCTGGTGTACCACAAGGCAGTGTTCTTGGTCCTCTACTGTTTATATTATATACCCATGATATGTGGTTTGGACTGGAAAATAGACTTATAGCCTATGCTGATGATGCTACTCTAATAGCCCCAGTCCCATCTCCTGAGTTGAGAGCATCGGTTGCAGAGTCTTTAAATAGAGATCTGGCTAAGATAAATGTTTGGTGCACTTCATGGGGCATGAAGTTAAATGCAAAGAAAACCCAGAGTATGATTGTTAGCAGATCCAGAACACTAGATCCTCCCCATCCAGATCTTTTAATAAATAACATTCCCATCTCCATATGTGATTCTTTTAAGTTGCTTGGAGTTATGCTTGACTCTAGGTTTACTTTTGAGAATCACATTCGATCTATTTCCTCCTCTATTGCTCAAAAAATTGGCATTTTGAGGAAATCTTACAAAGTATTTGGAGAGCAGACTGTTCTTAAAAATTGTTTTAATGCTTTTATTCTTCCGTGTTTTGAATATTGCGCCCCTGTTTGGAGTTCGGCAGCCAACTCTTATCTTAATTTATTAGATAAAAATTTGAGAGCAATAAAATTTTTAATTCCTGACCTCAAAGTTGATCTGTGGCACAGGCGAGCAATAAGCTCCTTATGCATCTTATATAAAATTTTTAACAATGCAGATCATCCACTGCATCACGATCTGCCCAATTTATATGCCCCTCAACGAGTTACCAGAGGTGTACTAAATGCCAATAGTAGGGCCTTTACGCCTATGAGATTCAACACAACACAGTTTTCAAGAAGTTTCATTCCTAACACAACTAAACTGTGGAATGAACTTCCTAGTGTTGTTGTTGAGTCCTTGGAACTTCAGAAATTTAAAGTGGGTGCTAATACATTTTTAATTAACAGAAACTTATAACTTTAATATTTTATTCATTATCCACACATATATAATATTATAATATTTTTAACATTATAGCATTTAATTTTTTTATTTTTTTTATTTTTTTTATTTTTTTTTGATTTTCTATTTATTTATTATGTTTTTCTTAATCTTTGTTTCGTTTTTTCCATACCAGGTTTCTTTCCCCACTGGGGCCCTTGGGCTTATAGCTATTTGCTCTTCCAGTTGGGGTTGTGGCTTGGAACTTTAATAATAATAATAATAATTTAAAGCTTTTGAGCGTCCAGAAGTCTTATCCACAGGAGTGTAGCCAGTCTTTTTAAAGTCATTAATGATCCTAAAGACGGCGCGCCCCTTGCTGCAATACCCTTAGCAACTATCTTCTTGCATTTCAGTCCATCGAAAGAAGTAATCACAGGCAAGTTTTCCAGTTGAAGAAAGCACATTACACAGTACTTGCCGCGAATTACAAGATGCAGTGATCTTCTTAACAACAGAAGTCTCCGCCATCACTAAAATGTTGGCGACGCTAGACTGCCAGAGATCCCTGAGAAGAAGGTCTCGAATACCACGCAGGAGTGCCAATGATCTCTATAATATAGTTTGTTGGTACCACAAGGAATTTGGGAATCAAGCTCATCAGTGTGTCTCTGATTCCGAAAGAGCCAACGCAAAACAGGCTGGTCAGTAATAAATAATGTGCTCTATACTGTCCCCACAAACGCCATTCCACACATTTTCGACACCATCACAAGCAGGAAATACCTAATCGACATAGGATCAGTTATTTACAAAAGACTAGCGACCACTGCAGACAGAAATTCAGAAGAATCGTGTATGCCCTTTGAAACTGCTACCTGTGCTCCTATAAAGACCTGTAGGGAAAGAATATTGGCTATTAAATTGTACTTGGAAATTCCTAATGTTTGACGTAAAATCTGCTGATTTCTTCTCCAGTTACGATCTTATAGTTAATTTATAAAGTGCAAAATTAACAAGGCAGCGCCGTTAATATTCTAACCAATTATGAAGGATTCGCCTTTCAGTAAACTAATCTCTAGATATAGTGATCTATATAAGCCAGGTAATAATAGTGAAGTTAGGGGAACGGAAAATTCTACCATGTCTCCATTCTTCTTCCATCATATCGAAGCATAAGGATCTTCAGGAACAGGTAGAGCCTTAAGACTCTCCCCTAAGTTCTTTGGGGTAACAAAAATATAATAGGATCCTTATTGGACGAAGGAAAAATACGTACCTTTAAAATCAGCTTTTGCATCTCCCCTTAACTTAACAAGAAAAAAGGATCCATTATACAGAATAACCTAAACCTATAAATTACTGAACTCAATCACAGTTAAAGATAGATGCGCCATCCATCTTCTCACTGATTACGTAACAATATTGCAAGGTCGCAAGATTTTTTTTTCGAGATTTAAAGGACGCGTTTTTTTAAACCCCTATGGAAATAGGTTCCATGGAAAGGACTGTAATTCTGACACCAGTAGCGCATTGCAATTTGTTTTTTATGCATCAAAGGTTATGCAATAGTGCACAAACATTTCCAGAGATTCATCGAACATGTCTTACGAGATTTTACTTTTGCACATATAGACAACCTCCTGGTGGCCAGTAAGGATGCAGAAAACCCTAAAAAGTAGTATGATCTTTTCGCCAGATTATGATATAATAGATTGCAAATCGATTTGACAAAATGCATTTTTTAAGTTGATTCTGTAGACTTTCTGGCCTTCAGGATTGATTCTAAAGGTCATCTCTAGACTGCAGTTAAATTACAACGATCAGCGAATTCCCACACAATCAGACTTCAAAACAAATACATTTTTTTTTAGGATTGATTGACTTCCACCGACGGTTTTTGAAAAACGCTTACACTACTCTTCTCCCATTAACTAGTCATTTGAAAGGAATGAACAAAGGACGAACTCTCTTCCTATTAAAATATTGGGTGCATTCCTTTCCCACGCAACAAAACATTCATTAAGAGAGGTACGCTCCCTTCAATACATAAGTTAATTCACTAATTTCATAAGACATCTGAAAGCTTCGCTCCTAGCAAAGGGAGTCTGAACAAGTGGCTAGAAAACTTTCCATCGGTACTCTTAGCCATACGCAACTCACCCTTTCTCACCGTTTCTCGAGCATTTCAATTTTCTTGCAATTTTGACTTGGGGTAATCTCTTTCTGGACAATGCAATGATTTAAGATCTTTGAGCTTCAGCATCTGTTTCTTCGGAGACATTTTAAAAAAAAAATTACCAATTGTAAGTTAACAATAACATAATAACTGAAAAATTAAGGATAAACGTTAGTATCACACATCGAATGGCGGAAGGTTGCTCCAACAACTTATGCACAAGATGCAAAAACGCATAAAAGTGGTTATAATAGCAAAAGGAGGACACATTAAATATTAATTATTGATAGAATATACGCAAAATGTTTATTTGTATTAATTCAAGTATGAACTAAATATTTCAACCATATTCTTCGCTTTTTCATACTGCCCCATAATTTTGGCCACGGATATATATATATATATATATATATATATATATATATATATATATATATATATATATATATATATATATATATATATATATATATTTACACGAGGGTCGTTCCGAAAGTATTGCCTCCTATTTTTTAACTCAAAAAGTTGAAGAGTTACAAAGACGGGATTGGCACTATTGAAACAAGCGAATATTTGTGCATCAGAATTAATTTTTCCACGTTGTCACGACCATTGTTGATGCATTTCCGCCTCTGATGAGCAAGGAAGGGCCTAAATACCGCTCTGGTAAAAGTCCGCGCCTGCCAAGGCAGTCCATTTCTTCACGGCGTCGATAGCGGCGTCGTTGTCTGGAAAACGCTGCCCGCGTAATCCGTCCTTCAGAGGCCTGAACAAGTGGAAGTAAGATGGTGGCAAATCGGGGCTATACGGTGGGTGCGTCAACACCGTCCAACCGAACTTTGTCATACATTCCGTGGTCTTCAAACTCGTGTGAGGTCTGGCGTTTCGGGATGCAAATCAAATATTTCTTTCTTCTCTGGCCTTTTACGAGCAATCCGGGCTTGATCAACGTTTCAACGTAACGGCCAGAGTTGACACTTGCCCCTGGTTCCAGGAAATCCAAGAGGATGACGCACATTCTCTCCCAGAAGACGGCTCGTAGTGGTGACACCGAGTCTCGTCACCAGTGACGATGCGGTCCCAAAATGCTTCACCTTTTGCCTCGTGATGGTCCAACAACTCCTGACTGCCAGCCAGCCGGTGGTCTTTTAGCTCCTGCGTGAGTATCCGTAGGACCCACCTTGCACACACCTTGCTGTCCCCCAGGGGACCGACACCCACTTCCAACTCTGCACGCATTTCATTCACCGTTATGCGCCGATTAGCGCGGATGAGCTGATCGAGGAGCGCTTCATTTTCTGTAGCGGCGGCTGTGCATGGGCGTCCGGAGCGCGGTTTGTCAATCACATCTCTGTCGCCAGTCTTGAATCGACAAACTCATCTTCTAACCGTGCTGACATCAACTGACCTGGCTATGTAAACGTTCACGAAACGTTGGTGAATGTCAATTGGTTCAACTTCTTCTGCATGGAGGAATTCAATGACGCATCTCTGCTTCTGACGCACGTCCATGATAGGGGTTGCATTCTTAGACTGTCAAACCGTCAATATCTGCAACAGAGAAATTAATATTTCAGGTTATTAGCACAATGGTTCAGTCATCATAACAATACTATAAACAATCCTCCTCGAACCCCTTAGGGCGGAATAGAAAATTAGGAAGCATTACTTTCGGACGATCCTCGAATATATATGATAAACCAGGCGAAATAAATACCCCCTAAAGACCGTTTTCTTTTATTCATGAACACAATTTACGGAAAGCTTAACGTCTCTTTTCTACGACTCATCGAAACGCCCTCAGGTTACGCGAGCATTTGCGATAACATGCAGGACGTAGAGAAGCTAGTTTCAGAAGAGGCCAAAAAACACCTGCAAAATATTGGACTGGAGGCGACCATCCCCTACGAGATCCTCGTTCAACGAAAAATTATCCTACGACGGCTTGACCCCTTCTTCACGGATAACTCCTGCGAGGAAATCAAGTCCGAGCTGTCTGACAAACAAAAATGGGCTAACATAACAAAAATCGAAAAATTAGGCAAGGCCGACAATATAGTTATGGTCGTATTCTCGAACATTGAGATGGCGCGCCGAGCAAAGACTGATGGATTGTTAGGGTTCTTCCTCAGAGTAGCCCCCGAACAAATTGAAACCGAGGAATATATTTCCATCGAGAGCTGCTTTAAATGCTACGCAGTTGAGCAGCCTCAAACCAGAGAATGCCCAGCGAAGGAGATGGTGTGTTCCAACTGCGCCGGATTCGGACACGGTTGGAAAGAATGCAGAGCCGAAAAAACGAAATGCATCAATTGCTGTGGTGAACACAAAGCCATGGCAATGAGATGTCCCATCTGGAAAAAAGCGATTCAGGAAAAGAAAGAGAGGCAAAAAAAGGAAAAGGAGGTAAGGGCAAAGTCCTACCTCGATACAGCCATACCAAGGAACACCACAGAAACCGCGACAAAACTGGTCATGCCAAAGGAAGGGACTGAAATTATGGCCATAATAATGTCCACCCACCTAGCAAACCTGGCTCGCCCCGGCACGTTTGCAGACGAGCTAAATTAGCTTCTGCAAATAAATGGAGTAAAAAAGAAACTATGGTTCCCGCCGAACCTTGCCTCCAACGATATACTAAAAATAGAATTCACCGAAGAACAGCAAGAAGAAAAGAAAAAAGAAGCGACAGAAAAATAGGAATCGACAGAAGGAGAAGAAAGTGCAAAAAAATGAAAACTTAAAGAAGTCCCTAAAGAAGAAAAAAACAGAGCAAAAAGAAGAAAAAGAAACCCCAAGAAGACGAAGAAAAAGAAAACCCAACAACAGAAGAAGAGAACGAGGACGAAGAAATCCTAAAGTACCCAGGAGTTCCCCTCACAGAAAAGAAGGAAATACTGGAGATGGGGTACTTCTTTAACGCAGAGGAAGTGTCCCTCAAGGTCTTTGGATCCCCAGTAAGCAGACCGCCGAAAGGAAACATCGAAGAACTCACGGAAGGTATAAGAATGGGCAAATTCAAATGGACCCACGAGGGACCCTCCTCACCGAAGGAAATATCAGGACTGCTGGAGGAAGGCACATTCAGACATACCGGACTCGTGCATCCATACAGTGAACAACCTGAATGTTTTCAAGATAATTAAGAATGGACAAAAGACCTCCCAGATAGCCAAATAAATAACCGATAAAAGTGAATAATAAACAAAAAGTGAAAATATGATAAGTGAATCAAACGATGGGAATAAATTAAAGTGAAAATACGATAAATGAATAAATCAAAATGAAAATGAATTACCAAAGTGAAATAATATAAATAGAATATATAATAAAAATAAAGTGTACAAAGTATCGGTTCTAATGTGAAATAGTATAAATAGAATGTGTTAAAATAAAGTGTATAAAATATCGGTACTAATATGAAGTAATTAATATAAATAGAATGTGTTAAACGTTAAAACTGTGAAATATTAGAAAGTGCCGAAATAAATAAAATAATCGAAAAACAGGAATAGATTAATAAATGAACGTAAATTATGTAAAAATAATAATGTATGAAATATAGGTATTAAAATAAAGTGAATAAGTAAAGTGAAATAAATAAAGGGAATAAATTAAAGTGAAAATGAATTACCAATGTGAAATAATATAAATAGAATAAGGCAAAATATAAAATAAAAGATAATAAAATGTATAAGATTATCGGTACTAAAGTGAAATAATATAAATAGAATGTGCTAAACGTTAAAATTGTGAAAAAAAATAATGTAATAATAATTAAATCACTCAAAAATAATAATTTTAAATGTACAAATAAAATATCACTCAAAAATGATTATTTTAAATGTATAAATAAGAAATGAGATGTAACAAAATAAATAATATGGAACAATTCGATATGATAAATTGTTTATAACTGAAATATAGATAATAACTATGTAAATAGAAAAAAAGGATCGATGACCTCCACAGTTCCTGGAGTTTCGTTCTTCTTACTTCTCGATGTCAACTTTCCCTTCTCTACTCTCCTTTTCTGTGTGTTTATTCACCACTATTAATCTAAATTGTTTTACTTATATGTAAGTATATATGTAAAATCCTCAATTCTGTAAACTCTGTTCTTTTTAATAAATTTAAATTCTTTCATTCAGTCGGATTCTGACTCCATATTGGTAAAAGAGGAAAGAATATATCAAGACGCTCCGAAGATGATCGAATAAGATCGAAAGCTCAGCAATTTAAGTTTGGTTTTGGCCAAACACATTCATTTAAAAAAGAGATGAATATATATATATATATATATATATATATATATATATATATATATATATATATATATATATATATCGGGTAAAAAGTTCCGTCTCGCAAACTTAAAATTTTACGTCTTTTCCATTGTGTGCAGATGTGTTGAGATGGAAGTGAAAAGAATCGAGATCTCTGCATTCTTGCACGCCGGCCATAACAAGCCCGACAACGCCAAGCGGGTCAACGTCAGCCGGATGACCGCCCAAAGAGCGCGGAGAGCGCCAAGAACGAGGAAGACCTCAAAGATGGACCTCGTTCAAGTAGACCTCAAGTTGTCAACCGTTTGGCTGTGAGAAAGGCTGTCGGAAGTGCTCCGAACCTTAAAATGACTACACTAACGATGAGGAAAACATCTGTGCCCACGGTGTCCAGGCCCGTCAAGAGCTTGTGGTGCGTGGAAAGGACTCTGCTCACCGACCGTATTTCGAGAACAACGTCGGGAGCGTTGTCGTCACTTTCTCAACGCTTTGAAGTGTCATGGCAATCGAATTATCTTTTCTGATCAACAAACCTTCACGGTCGATCCGGTCATCAACGAGCTGAACGACTGCGGGATAAGCTTCGACCAGGACGTCTATGTGATGATCCTCGGCGTCGTGGCTTCAATTAGCGAGAAGATGCCGCAGTTGCGGTTAACGGCTGGTTACAGGGACATCTCGGCAACGAAAGTCCTGTCCTGTGTGAGAAAGGACACGCCCAACCTCAATACCCTTGACTACACCGTGTGGGCGCATTTCGAGGGCAAGGCCTGTAAGGTCCGCCACAGCAACGTCGACGAGCTGAAGTCCTCCGTCTACTGCGTCTGAGCCAGCATGAAGAAGGACTTTGTCCGTACGTAACCTGTGCGCGGACTTCAGATCTCGCCTGGAGCGCGTGCTCGCCGCCGAGGGCGGTCACATTGACTAATATTACAATTTAAGCACTTATTTATATGTTATAATAGTAAAAACTTGTCTAACTGCATCAAAACTGTTATTGTGTCCTTTGTTGTGTGTCGCAACGAACCTAACAGGACTTTTCCAACCCATATATATATATATATATATATATATATATATATATATATATATATATATATATATATATATATATATATATATATATATTGTGAATAAAATTAAAAGGAAGACACGAAGGCAAAATTTAAGGTCCTAACATGGAATGTGAAATGTAGACACCCCCCCCCCCTCTAATTATGGTGGAAGCGGATCAGCCTACCTTTATTTGAGGATACAACTCATTATTTGATTAGTTAGATAAACAATCTGGTCCCAACCGAACCGAATCTCAAGTCCCGTCATCCCGAGGACTAGAAGACGCGCTCTCAACAGTCCAGAGTCCCTCAGATAAATTGTTGATAAATGGGGACCCATTAGCTTGTGACCGGCCGGGTGTACGCCCTTGTTGTACCCAAGGCCGAGCTGCGCGGCGGCTTTAGACAAGGGAAATGTTTGGTGTCTCACCAGTTTGTCAGGGCTCAGATAAATCACTCTGTAATGCCATATAAACAAATGAATATGGTTGAATTGGTAGTTGTGCCATTGTGTAATGAGTGGCGATTGGAAAAGGAAGGAACTTGAGCAAATTGCCTTCCCACTATTTTGATTTAACTCTTCTCCCAAACGAGATTATAATGGTGCTTCTAAATTGATGAATCGGTCTGAGCATTCCGTCTCCGCGCGCTCTGTCTCTCTCTGCCTCTGATTAATTAATATTTATCTCCTTATCGACAGGTGTGGGCAAAGCATGCTCGTGTCCTTCAATTATTTGGATCGACGCTCGTGTGTTTCCTTAAAATGAGTCCTAAGGTTCTCGAGACACGCTTCATGTCTTCCCTTATTCGGCGTTGAGATCGCCACTCCGTTTACGCCGAAGGTTGTTGTCGGGTTTTTGTTTAATTGATTGGGAGTAAAAGTGTGGGAGTGCACTGAAGTTACACAACCACATTGGATTTAATGATAAAATATTGGGGCCTTCTGTGATACGTAGGTAGGAATGGATTATTTGTTATTGGCGCTCCGGAGTGAAATTCACAAACTCGTTTTGGGGCAGCTGAAGGAAGCGAATCGGATGGTGAAGGGTGAGAAGGTCATGCTTATTCCCTGTTGTCGACTTTGTTTAGTTCGTTGTATGTATTTGTTAGATTGCGTTGGTTGTACCTTTTGTCGCGTCCGATTTTCATTGTCCGAAGAATGTAGCGCTGAATTCTTCCCATCGAAATTGGTCCTAAGAAGGAGACCGTGGGTCAGGTTTAGGCGTAAGATCCGTGGCCCAAGTGTGGGTCAAGATGCAAGACCAACTGGCACTCATGCGGAGGTCATTTTAACAACTTCTCTTAATTTACTTTCTACTTCGCAAAGGAAACTGTCTAGGCGTGTTCCAGGGTTCGAGCCCTTTCACCGTCCACAACGTCCCAATTTGTCTACTCTCCCCCCATTTTCAACTTCACTTTCCTCACCACTTTCAAGATCTTCTAAGAGCAAATAATTTAGAAACCCGTTGTTTGACGTCAAAAACGTCCAGTCATTCCTCCTCAATCTTAACTACTAAATAGGTATCGGTCTCAAGGACCACCATAATCTTCCCCGGGATTCACTCCTTCGGGCCCTCTAAAACTCACACTTGAGGACGACAAATCACTAGAATCATCATCTCTTTCACCCCTCTAATAGAGGATTGATGGGGATCTGCGATTTTGCAGATTGTTAAGAAACATAAGCAATTCGTTTGTTAGCCAATGCACACAAACGCCATTCGCCTCGTCGCTCCGCCTTAGAGGAGAGATGTTGCTCCCGACCTCAGATGGCGGTGACATGGAAGAAATCGGCGTTGGGGTGAAGTGAAGCTTTAAGGGGTACCACTTCTTTTAAAGATCCAGAGCCATAGCGAGATCAGGGGCTCAATTCGAATGCATCTGGGGCATTCTTTTTTCGTTTGTCCCCTCGTCTAGAGACCACTGTGTGAGAAAACACGAAAGTGCAAGTTTCTTATGATACGGTGAATTTCAGCCATTAGTGATCCCTCCTCTTCATTGTTTCGATTTACTAGTCGAAGTAGAGAGGCGCCTATTGTTTTAAGAGAAGATGTAGAGAGACGCCTATTCTTTTAGGATAACATTTAGATATACTCGTATTGTTTAAAGATAAGATGTGGAGAGACGCCTATTCTTTTAAGATAAGATGTAGTGAGACACCTATTCTTTTATGATAACATGTAGAGAGAGGCCTATTGTTTTAAGATAAGATCTGGAGATACGGCTATTCTTTTATAAGAGCATCTAGTGAGATGTCTATTGTTAAATGATAAGATATAGGGAGACGCATATTCTTTTAGGATAACATGTAGAAAGACGCCGATTGTTTTAAGATAAGATGTAGATAGACGCCTATTATTTAGGATAACATGTAAATATACTCGTATTGTTTAAAGATAAGATGTGGAGATACGCCTATTATTTTAAGATGAGATGTAGAGAGACGCCTAATCTGTTATGATAACATCTAGCGAGACGCATACTGTTTTAAGATAACATGTAGAGAGCCGCCTATTCTTTTATGATAACATGTAGAGAGACGCCTATTGTTTTAAGATAAGATGTGGAGAGATGTCTATTGTTTTAAAATAAGATGTAGGGAGACGCCTATTTTTTATGATAACATGTAGAAAGACGCATAATATTTTAAAATAAGTTGTACAGAGAGGCCTATTCTTTTAAGATAACATGTAGAGAGACGCCTATTATTTTCATAATCGATGTAGAGAGAGGCCTATTGTTTTATGATAACATGTAGAGAGAAACCTACTGTTTTAAGATAATATTTAGAGAGACGCCTATTTTCTTATGATAACATGTATATATACTCCTATTGTTTTAAGATAAGATATGGAGAGACGGCTATTATTTTATGATAACATATAGATAGACTCCTATTGTTTCAAAATAAGATGTAGCGAGATGTCTATTGTTTTAAGATAAGATGTAGAGAGATGAAAATTCTCTTACGATAACATGTAGAGAGACACCTATTCTTTTAAGATAAGATGTAGAGAGCCACCTATTCCTTTAGGGTAACATGTCGATATACTCCTATTTTTTTAGATAAGCTGTATAGAGACGCATATTGTTTTATGATAAAATGTAGAGTGAGGCCTATTCTTTTCGGATGAAATGTAGAGAGACGCCTATTCTTTCAAGAAAATATGTAGAGAGACGCCTATTCTTTTAAGAAAATATGTAGAAAGACGCCTATTCTTTTAAGAATATATGTAGAGAGACGCCTATTCTTTTAAGAAAATATGTAGAGAGACGCCTATTCTTTTAAGAAAATATGTAGAGAGACGCCTTTTCTTTAAGGATAAAATTTAGAGAGATGCCTATTATTTTAAGATAAGATGTAGAGAGACGCCTATTGTTTTAAAATAATATGTAGAGAGACGCCTATTTTTTAGGATAGGATGTAGAGAGAGGGTTATTCCTTTAGGAGAACATGTAGATATACTCCTATTGATTTAATACAAGATATAGAGAGACGCCTATTGTTTTAAGATAAGCTCTAAAGAGATGCCTACTGTTTTAAGATAAACTGTAGAGAGACGCCTTTTCTTTTATGTTAACATGTAGGGAGAAGCCTACTATTTTAAGATAAAATATATAGAGTCGCATATTCTTTTATGAAAAGATGTAGATATGCTCCTATTTTTAAGATAAGATGTGGAAGAGGCCTATTGTTTTAAGATAAGATGTATAGAAACGCCTATTTTTTTAGGATAGGATGGGGAGAGACACTATTCTTTCATGATAACATATAGGTATACTCCTATTGTTTTAAAATAAGATATTGAGAGATTTCTATTGTAATAATATAAAGTTTAGAGAGACGCATATTCTTTTATGATAAAATGTAGAGAGACGGCTATTGTTTTAAGATAAGATGTAGAAAGAGAACTAATATTTTATGATAAGATAGAGACAGACGCATATTGTTTTAGGATGAGATTTAGAGCCACGCCTATTGTTTTAACATGTGGAGAGACGCCTATTCATCTATAACATGTAGAGAAACGCTTATTGTTTTTAGATCAGATGTAAAGAGACGCCTATTCTTTTATGATAATATGTATATATACTCCTATTGCTTCAAGATAAAATGTAGAGACACCTATTGTTTTAAGATAAAATGAAGAGAGACGCCTATTCTTTTATGATACCATGCGAGAGTCGCTTATTATTTCAAGATAAGATGTAGCGGCACCTAATTATTTTTAGGATAGGCTTTAGAGGGACGGCTATTCTTTTATGATAACATGAAAAGACACGCCTAATGTTTTAAGATAAGATGGAGAGAGAGACACATATTCTTTTAAGATAACATGTAGAGAGACGTCTATTGTTTTAAGGAAAGATGTAGAGAGAAGCCTACTCTTTTATAATAACATGTAGAGAAACGCCTATACTTTTGAGATAAGATGTAGAGAGACGCTTATTCTTTGATCATAACATGTAGATATACTCCTACTATTTTATGAAAACATGTAGATAGGCGCCTATTATTTTAGATAAGATAGAAAGAGACGCCTCTTGTTTTTAATAATATGTAGAGAGACGCATATTCTTCTAAAATAGCATGTAGAAAGACACCTATTGTTTTAAGAAAAGATGTAGAAAGACGTTTATTTTTTCTGATAACATGTAGAGAGACACCTACTCTTTTGATATAAGATGTGGCAGGACGCCTATTCTTTTAGGGAAACATTTAGAGAAACTCCATTTGTTTTAAGAAATTATGTAGAGAGACGCTTATTCTTTTATTTTAACATTTAGATATACTTGATTTGTTTTAAAATAAGATGTAGAGAGAGGCCTATTATTTTATTGTAAGATGTATATAGACGCCTATTCTTTTATGATAATATTTAGAAAGACGCCTATTGTTTTAAGATGTAGAGAGACGCCTAATCTTTTATGATAACATGTAGATATACTCCTATTGTTTTAAGATAAGATGTGGAGAGAGGCCTATTATTTTATTATAAGATGTAGACAGACGCGCATTCTTTTATGATAATATTATGAAAGACGCCTACTTTTTTAGCATAAGATGTAGAGAGACGCCTATTCTTTTATAATAACATGTGTATATACTTCTATTGTTTTAATATAAGATGTGTAGAGACGCCTATTCTTTTATGATAACATGTATAGAAACGACTATTCTTTTATGATAAGATTTAGGGGAGACGCTTATTTTTTTTCAAATAAGAAGTAGAGAGAAGCCTATTCTTTTATGAAACATGTAGAGAGATGCTTAATGTTTTTAGATCAGATGTAGAGAGACGACTATTCTTTAATGATAATATGTAGATATACTTTTATTGATTTAAGATATGATGTACAGAGACGCCTATTGGTTTAATATAAGATATAGAGAGACGCCTATTGTTTTAAGATAAAATTTATAGAGACGCTTATTGTTTTTAGATAATATGTAGAGAGAAACCTATTCCTCTATGATAATATGTAGATATACTGTTATTGTTTTAAGATAAGATGTAGTGAGACGCTTACTCTTTTATGAAATAATGTAGATAGACGCCTATTCTTTTATGATAAGATACAGAGAGACGCCTCTTGTTTTAAATAATATGTAGAGAGACTCATATTCTTTTTATGATAACAGGTAAAGAGATGCCTTTTCTTTTAAAATAAGATGTAGAAAAACGCCTATTTTTTACTGATTACATGTAGAGAGACGCCTATTGTTTTAAGGAAAGATGTAGAATGACGCCTATTCATTTATGATCGTATATAGAACGACGCCTACTTTTTAAGATATGATGTAGAGAAACATCTATTCGTTTTATGATAACATGTAGAGAGACGCTTATTGTTTTAAGATAAGATGTAGAGAGACTCCTATTTCTTAGTATAAGATTTAGAGAGACCCCTATTTTTTCAGCATAAGATGCAGAGAGAGTCCTATTCTTTTATGATTACATGTAGATATACTCCTATTGTTTTAAGATAAGATGCAGATTGATGCCTAATCTTTTATAACAAGTAGAACGACGCCTTTTGTTTTAATATAAGATGTAAAGAGACGCCTATTCTTCTATGATAACATTTAGAGAGACGCCTAATCTTTTATAAGATGTAGAGAGACGATTATTTTTTAGGATAAGATATCGAGAGACCTATTCTTTTAGGATAAGATGTAAATAGACTTATGTTTTTACAATAAGATTTTGAGAGACGCCTATTTTATTAATAAGATGTAGGCAGACGTATAGTTCTTTAATTTCATGACAATTCTCAATTTGTTCTCGCTTAAGTCGTAAATTTAGCCTTCGAAGACTTGGGGCACGCTATAAAGTTTGGAAAGAAGTTTTGTTTTCGAAACCTAATGTCAAATCAATCTAAGAAAGAAGCGACCCCAGTGACAAATGTTTATGAGGTTTAGAATACCCTAATTGAATGGCAACTGAAAATGGGTACAATTCAATTGAAATGGCAAAATATCAAATAAATCACGACTTGTGTACCTGAGCTTTTTCGACAGTGTTTCAAGAAGTTAGTCAACGCCAATCCTTCCCTGATCCAAGAAGATCCTCTACCGGATAATGAAAATCTACATAAAGGTCAGTAAAGGCAATTGCTGGTCGGCCTGAGGGCACCAGGAGCCGATCCTCTTTGGGAAGAGGTACCAGGTAGTATTATGTTTTGACACCAATCAACGTTCAGGTGGAAGCCTTCGTCACATCGGGGCAGAGGGACCTGTGCCGCGTCAGAGGTACTTGGATATAGATACCCATCGGCAGGATTCCTTGGAACAGAGAGTGTGTGTAGTGCTGCGAAGACGGGAGAGGAAAGAAAGCAGTGTTGTAATTGGGTATGTGTGTGGCGAGAAGTGTAAGATCTACCCACCTCGCACAGCGCGTCCATCAGTCGGTAGCCAGATTTCTCCGTGCGCTGACGCTTTTTCCGCTCATGCCGGGATTCGGGATCGAACTCGGTACCACGACGTTGGTAGACCAACGCCGTATCCACTCGGCTAGCATCAACAACAGCTTTCCTACCAAGAAAGGGCATCTCGCATTAAGGTCCCTAAAAAGTACCCCCACCCCTTTACACCCGATTAATAACAAAGCCACTCAACCTTATTTCCACGTCAAATTGGTCTTTCATAGCAATGCATTGTTATGTGGAATGTAATATTGTCCTGTCTGGGTGCATCTAGATGAAAAACGCCCTACCATGCTTGCCTCATCACATACCCCCTCCATTCCCATCTACCATACACGATATCACCAACTTGCTCATTAGTCAAGAGGTTATTTACCGCGCATCTGCTCCCAAAGTTTCCACAGGATCAGATTGTCCGATCTATTCTTGTTGAGTGTCCCGATCTGGGGATCTTCGCGCGCGCTATCCGTCCCGGTACCGGGACGAGCAGAAGCATTACTCGGGACAAGTTCGTGCGCATCTAACTAGGGAGCTATAGAGTTCCTGGCGACACTAGCATCCTACATGTTATCTAACTGTTTCGGTGTTAGATGCATGCTCCGGCGAGGGAGGGGGTTTGGGGTGTGTGCCTGCCCCGACGCTGGAGCATTTTTTTTCTTATTTTAATTTTTTGTAAGATTCTTTGTTTTTTGTGGGCTTTGTGATTTGGGGGGGGGATGAGGAGGACGTGATTGATTTTTCTTTTGTTTGTGTTTTAATGTAGCCTAATTACTAGGCTGCCTGTCTTAGGGCGAATTCTGCCGATACAGTCCGTCGCCAGAAAGCCCCCTTAAAAATCCACAAGAGTACTACGTTCGTATTTCTCGAAGTATACAGTGCCGTCCAAAACTAGAGAACAAAACACCCAAATCTACACTTTCTTGAAAAGTCTCGTTTAATTTACATGAAAATTGCTAAGAATATTCGTTGAAATTTGACTCTGATATTTTCAAAGTTCCACTTCACAGAACAACAGATAAAATGTTATGGGGAAAGTAATGTGTCTTTAAAAAAATGAGGCATCCAAAATTAGAGAACAGTAAATATAAATGCAGTCATAACTAGAAAACAACAGAATGATCTCACATGCAATTGAATAAAATCCCTTGTTTTGAATGACTCGGACACATCTTCGGCAGCAGGACTTCGGCAAATCGTCACTTAGTTTGGGTGTGATTTTTATTCCCTACTTCTTCCAATCTTTGTCAGAGATCTGCAACATTCGTCGCTTGCCGAGGCCTAACCTTCTTACCGACGATCTTCCGCAAGTTTTATATCGGGCTTAAATCGGGGCTCTGCGCAGACCAGTTGATCACGGTCGCATCCCAGTATTGCTTCACTGCCTTTGCTGTGTCTTGCATGGAAACAGGCTCACGTACTCTCGATGTCCGCAGATAGGAGATGAGGTGCTCCTGAAGGAGACTCATGCATAATGTAGTGTTTACTTCGAAGCCGCATAAGCGGAAGAGCGGACAGACTCCAGTGCTTGATAATATAACTCACACCATAACGATGCCACCTCCAAATTGACCGTCTTCTTCGTACCTGCGAGATTCAGTATTTCACCTGTATGACGCCTTCTTCCATGCAGCTTCGTCTCCAATCTGAACAAATCAAATTTGCTGTCATCGGATGATAAGAGAGGCCCGAGAGCTTTGTAAGGAAAAGAGTTTGTGCCCCTGTGGATTTCCCCGTTGCTTTCCTTCCTCTGCCCACCCTACTTTCGTGTATCTTCCCTTCTTTCGTGTCTGCCTACCAGATCATTCTATCGTCGGGGGATCAATTTCACCTCCTCGCTGACTGACTTTATTTTGATGATATGTTTCGGTTGGATTTTACTGCTTACCACATTTCAAGACAGACCCTCGTGGCGATCGTGCAAAACGTTTACAACTCCTCTCTCCTTACGATTAAATGTTGTCTTGGGTGACCTTGGGGCTCCCCTTCCTCCCAATGGTGTGTGTGTTGGGGAGGGGGGGCTTTCAGATGTTGCAACAGCTAAGGAATTTCATTGGGTAAACAAACTCGCTTTCGGAGTGGACCGGGCGTGCTAGCTAGCTTGCACGTTTTGTCGACGTCATTTTGGCTCGTTTGAACGATCCCATTGAATTGCATGGATTTTTAGAACGCGCCACAACACACCCGGGACAGGAAACGCTCGTATGAAAGGACCCTTAACTACCATACCCTTTTTAATCCTAACACAAAAGTTCACCCCAGATCGAACTCTTTTCATTTAATCCCACACATCTTCATTCCTTTTCAGGTTTCTCGTAGTGCGAATAACGCAATCTCCCTTATTTGAATGCATTTAGTATCTCTATCTTTTCCTCATCATATGTAACAACCCCCATGTTGACACATTGACGTGGATTAATCTGCATGACGGGATGGGCCCATCGACAGCCGTCGTTTCAAAGTCACAACGAACTTGAAATCAGCAGGAAATTGTCTTTTTCACTAATTTTAATCGAATCGTATTAAGAAAAGTCAATTGAGCTAAGGAGAGAGCAGCAAGGCTTAGGCTTTCTGGACAAATGGAAGGTGACATGTTCAGATGACTTTCAGTCTCACTTCGTCCAACCTCAGATGTTATGCGAAGAACAGCCACAAAGTCTTTCATTCAAACCGCTTGATCTCGAGGGTGAGGCACATCACGTCGGTGGCTCTCTGATGTTATGGGAGGGATGGGTAGCAGTATTCTAAGCCTATTGGACACAAACGGAGCCCCAAGTTAATGTGAATTAGTTTACACATCACTGGCCGAGAAACGCTTCATTTAAATGTCTTAATTTATCCGGATATGTTATCTTCGGATGTACAGCTTAATTTTGGATGGGAGGTAATGGATGACCTTCATGGTAGTGATCATTTTACGATTCAAATATCATTTTTTGGACCGCTACCGTATGACAGACTCACCCAGTCGTGCTTGGCGCGGGCACAATGGTTCGCATTTCAGGAAATGGCTGATTTCACTGTCACAGTCGAGGAATTTAGCTCGGTGGAAGAGGCCGTTGAGTTCTTCTCCGGTAACCTAATCGCCGTGGGTCTGGCTATTATTCCTAGAGCGTCTGGCCGTTTTGCACGCCAAGCACTTCCTTTTAGGTCAGCCGAGTGTTTCGAAGCACACCGTCGCTCTTCCTGTCTTCTCTTAACTAGAAAGACCCCTCTAGCGGAGGTGTGGAAGTGAGTCAAAAGAATTCAGGGCAAGTTTTCGAAAGACCCCTCCCCCGCATTCTCCAGGAGAATGGGACCGCAATCTTGGACCCCCACCTCCGTGGTGGAGTCTTTCGCGTCCGCTTTCTCCGTATTCTCTAGCCTGGATACTACTCCACTTAAATTCAATGCGCGTCCTGATATCTCTGAAGGACGCCGATTGGATTTTACATCCAGAGGCGGACAACTCTTCAACGAATTGTTTATATTGAGTGAGTTGCGTTTAGCTCTAGCTTTGTGCACGGACATAGCCCCGGCTTAGGACGATGTCCTGTATGACTTACTTCAACACCTAGGTGAGCGAGACGTCTTTTCTGTTAGATTTGCTCAACAGGATCTGGACAGAGGGTTTGCCCCCAGACTGCTGGCATATGGCTACTGTGCTCGCTTTTCCCAAACCGTGGAGTGATCGCTCTACCCCGACTGGTTTCTTCCTAATCTCTATAACCTTCTGTCTGTATAAGTTGATGGAGAAATTGGTAAATGTTAGACTAGCTTTTTCGCTGGCCAGTGGAAGCTGTCTTCCGCACAGTGCGGTTTCCGTAAGTTCTATTCCACGTCAAATGATCTCCGACTGAAAAATGCCGTCTGTGTGAGCTTCCTTCGTAGATAGCACTACGCCACGGTGTTTTTTCGATCTGGAGAAAGCCTATGATACTGCATGGCGATAGGGTAGTATCATGAACAATTTATCTTCAGAGTTTTTGCGAGATCGTCAACTCCGCGTATAGGTGGTGGGGGGAGCCTTTTCCGGCCTAATGGAGGAGGAAGAGGGTGTCCAGGAGGGAAGTGTCCTCAGTGTCACACTCTTTGTCATGAGCATCAACGGTATCTCCCTGGTGCTGCCGGAAGATATTCTCGCTAGGCTATACGTGGACGACCTTTCGATCTCTTTTGGTGCAGCCCAGATGCCAACTCTGGAACGTCGACTCCGACAAGCATTGAAGCACATCTCTTGCAATGCTGAAGCAGCACAGGTTTTGGTTTTCCTTGACAAGAGTAAAGTGCTGCACTTCTGCCGCTACTCCGTCCTCCACCCAGACCCGGGCTTGTTCCTAAACGAGGTTCGCCTGGAAGTGAATCAATCGCACGGTTTCCTTAGTCTTGTTTTCCCGACGCCACACCTGGGAGGCTAATATTCGCACCATTAGATTATCTTGTACCCGCACAATGGACATTCTTCGTTCCGTGACGTTCAGCACCTCGGGTTCTGATAGGGCTACTGCCTTCCTTTTCTATAGATCCTTTGTTCGTTCGAAGCTTGACTACCGATGCAAATTTTATGCACCCGCAGCCGAGCTTATATTGCGCAAGGTGGACTCAATCCACCACCCTGGTCTCCACCTAGCGACCGGGGTCTTCCGCACATTCCCCATTGAGAGCGTACTTGTTGATCTTCACGCGCGTTGCTTGTCCCCGTATCGGGACGAACGGGGTCACTACCGCTTGTCCCTTTAACACGGGACGGGTTGATTATAAATTATCAGACTTTTCGAGGAGGTTGGCCTACTCCATTTTATTTCACTCTGTTGTAGGCTGCATGCTCCTGCGCTGAGTGTAAGCGGGCCTTCACCGACACCGGAACGTGTTTCCTTCTTCCTCTTGCTCTCTTGCTTATTTTGTTTCTGTTTTTTTTTTCTTGTTTCTTCGCTTTTCTTTTGTTTTATTTGTCCATAACCCTATATTTTAAGAACGAGATTTTTTGAAGGTTTGAATAAGATTTTTTCTTTTAGTTCGGTTGTCACCTAAGTAGATTTAATTTTTTTAGCAAAGTTATTTCAAATTATTCCTTTATAATATCAAAAAATAAAATGGTGAAGTTCAGAAATAAATATAAGTATCGAATTTTTCTTAATTTTTTTAAACTAAAAGAATTACAAATGGTGAAGTTCAGAAAATGTATTAAAATTTTGGCAGGGAAATTATTAAAGCAAATTTAGATGGAGAAAAAAAAGAATCATGATAGGCCGTAGGACACAGACCGAAAGTCTGCCAGCGAAGCGCAAGCTCCTTCTGTAAGGAGGAGTAGCGAAGCTGTTCCTCTGGTTTTTATATGTTTTTCTTTTTTAATCTAGCTTAGTATTAGACTGTAGCGTGACTACGGTGATTTTTGCCCTAATAGGCCCTGTCCAGATAGCCTCATAAAAAAAAAATGTTAGGCAGACAACTTCCGTCTTTTTACACGAAAAGTTTGAGGGCTTTGATTATAATCATTTCCATAAGGAAAAGGAAAGACGTGTTACAAACGAGGGCATTTTCATGCTCATCGATTGAATGAGAAGCCAAATGAAAATGAATAATGCATTCCCACAAAAGACAATGAAAATAAATGCATTCCCACAAAAGACATAAGTACGAACTCGAATGCGCTGCGAAGGAAAAATTGAAATTACATGAATAAAAACAACACAAAAACAATGATAAAAACAACTTTGTACAATTCGTAATCTCTTTCTATGATCGAACTGTAATAGAAGGACTTTCAAATTATTTAATACCTCCGTTAAGTAGTTGGTGGCCATCAATTAAAAAAAAATGCTTAACAAACATCAAAACAAAATCATTATTTAAGAACCGTCGTCAGAGGACGCTCGATCAAAGGAAACAAGTCTCTGTAATTTAATATATTTAAGAGTCCCAATTTAGATAGACCCTCGTCAGCGATGTTTCCTTTATCAGAAACAAAAGAAAACACATTTTCCGAGACCGCAAAACACAATGTTAATCTCTAATCTTATCTGCACGAATTGGAAGCCGAGGCGGACAGCAGCCATTAGAGTGACCTTTCTTTCAGCGAGCGCGGCCGTGACGTCATTCCCAGTGTCATTTTGCGGCTGCCTCTGTTTTTCCATATCCGCTGGGACAATTAGCGTAGGAGAGTTGCGCTTCAAGCAGACGCCCCCACCCTTTCACACATTCCTGTCTCGTTACCTTACGACTTTGACCTAGGAGGGGCCAGGGCAAAACAGGAGTGGGAAATGCAGAGACAAAACAAGAAACGACCTGCAAGGGAGGGTTTGAGTCGGGGACATGATAGCACCCCTTAAAAGGCCCCAAGGGTAGACAGACATAAAAGATGAATCTGAAAACTGAAGGTAAATTAATTTAACTAACGAGGGCATTTGCTTTATTGGAGAAAGATTGAGCGAAACAATGACGACGGCGATTACAAACAACCTCGAATACCGGGAATGGGAGGGTGGAGGGCATATTTTAGAAGTGTTGGAACAAGCTTGTATAAAGAGCACAAGTAATTATAAAAAAAAACAGTGCAGAAATAACCCACAGAAAAGAAGAAAAATAAGAGATTCCGAGCGCTATTGTTTATTTGAAACATCTTCATGGGTTGGCCGGAGTAGAATGGAGAGCAATAGGACTCAAACTGGAGCCAGTCGATCACAAGCAACTGTTTATTTTATTGTCCCGAAGTTTTACCACTAACATGTATCTTCTAGATTTCTGTGTTTCTGCGTGTTTAATGTGGTCGACGTCCAATTTTCACTTGAAGAAGTCAAAACTGGAAGGTTGCTCATTTTTTAATTAAATAAATTGGTGTAGTTTACCACCGATATGCACTCTTAGCACATTTTTTACCACTGATATTTGGAGTGTAAACATATCTAAGTTTTCTTTAGTTTTTTTTTATTTTACCATCGACCTACAGCCTTGCTGCGAGTTTTATTGCAGCTCTTTAGTCTCGGTACAGTTTTGCCACCGACCTTCACTATTAATGCAGGTTTTATCACCAATCTGCTCATGCTCTGGGCGCTTACCACAAATGTACAATCTTGTAGAATTTTACCACCGAAATACAACCTTGGTCTAGTTTTTACCACCAGCCTACATTAAATGTCCGTATTACCATAAATCTGGCGCCTTTGCCTGGGTTTTACCACCTTTCTTCACTCTTGTACGGTTTTTACCACCGATAGGCATTTATTTAAGACTAACAGTTGGATGCCCACAGAACGACATTTGGGTTTGTACGGGTATCATTTCGAGGCCTATTTGCATTCCGTCGCTCTAAGAAGTAGATATCCAACATCATTTTTTTCGGGGTGTTATTTCCTGTTTGAAGTTACACGTACTCGTCCTCGTCGAAAGAAGAAACTATTCATGGATGTATTAGTTATATTACTTGAGACAGTCTTTTTTTAAAGTAATGAAGAGGCTAATTGAAGTAAGGACCCTGTACTACTTTCTTATAAGTAAATTTGATAATGTTAATCAAAATTTTTGTTTCTAACATCTCCCGGGCTGAATTTAACGATACATCTCGCTGAGAGCAAACTGGGTACCTCTGGCCCGAAACTCATTCTAAAAAGGATCGAAATTTTGAATCACAAAAGCACAGAAAAATTTATTGATTTAAATGAATTAAAACATGTATACATTACTAAAATTTAGTAAACCAAATAATGGCAACTACTGCAAAGCTTCAGGATATACAATATTTTTTTGTCTTTCCATTTCCATTAGGAGTGAGAATAAATAGATTTCTCCTATTTCAAACTCTTGAGCATCCAACATAGAGCTGACCATGAGAAAAGCAAGGCTGTAGCAAGTGAAGTCCCACAACCTTCAGGGATTGGTCTCGGGCTTTGTTGATAGACATTTCAAAGCTGACTCTAATATGAAATTGCAGTCTTTGGAATTCAAATGGCATATCTGGAGGTATCAGTGGAATCCGTGGAATGAGAACCAATTCTCCTTTCCCCTGACTAGTTAAAATTTCAAACTTAATGAAGGTGAGGCATCATTTTTTTCACAATTAATCTTGTTCTATTACATAGCTTCGGAGGATCAAATTTCTTAACAAAATCACTGGCGCTCCTTCTTTTAAGGAAAATTTATGAGAAGACATTCCAGGAGGATCAAAGGAGTTAAGGAACTCAGTGGGATAGTTAACTGCTTGGTCAGGGTCAACAGGGCAATCATAAGAGAAATAATTTGTTATCTCTTTTGGCAATTCATGAAGAAGTCTCCAGTTTATGACATGCAATGTTTCATTTCTTGGGGCTAGAATTGCCCTTTGACAGAGCCAGTTCTTGTTTTGGAAGTGATGCTGTAGGTTTTAATAAACTCTAAGTTGCAGTTCTTCAATATCCTTCACCAAAATTCCACAGTGAAATTTTCCCATCTGCAATATTTTCAATTGTACCAATTCCTAGCTCCATAAGTTAAGAAGTAAATATCTCAGCATTGACACCTCCATGTAGGTGAGCCCTCATGTTTTTATTCAAGGACATTCTTTGAACATGAATCCAAAGGTAAGAATTCTTTAAGCAGGCATTGAGTTCATCAGCTGCTGTTCCTCTCTTAATCACTGGCAGAGTTTGTCTGAAGCCTCCTGACAAAAGAAGGGTCACTCCGACCATGAGCTGGTTGTTTTGCCTAATGTCCTGCAGTGTTTTATCCAAAGCTTCAAAAGCTCAATACCTATATCTTCTTCTTCTACACTTGTGTGAGATAACATTTCATACGATGGCAAGAAGACATCGTAGTACAAGTTGTTCCAATATGCTGAAGTGATGATTTTATTTGCGTTTTCATCATTGATAATTATCAATGATAGGTTGCTTCCATTAAAAATTTGTAGTATGACATATTGAGACGTGGAATATTTCAACGATAAAAAAGTACGAGATACTTTAGTCGAGAGTTTAGATACAAGACCCTGTTCAAGATGGATTTCTTTCGAAAGAAGTTTGAGGGTCCAGGATTTATAAAGATCACTCTGCATGAGCGATGATCTGAAAAGTTTAAAGGGTCTTGTATCTAAACTCTCGACTAAAGTATCTCGTACTTCTTTATCGTTGAAATATTCCACGTCTCATTTGGATTTTATTGTTTTAAATGGTTTTATATCACGCCAAATAGATAAATATATCTCTTTGACCTCAAATAGATTAAACCATAAACTTAATAACCTGGGTCTTAATTTTAATTTTAATATATCTAGAGATGAAGTCATCTTTAACTTTTCTGATAAAGTCTTGTCTCCATCAGAAAAGCGTCTTATATCTTTAGGATTAGATTTCAGGCTTCCTGTTTTCAAATTGAACTTCTATCGATATTTCCTTGCCTTTGAAAGACTTTGTCACCAGCTCAATACTCTTCCATCACTTAAATCAACTCCCGATTTGATTAATGAGATCAAAGGCTTGGCTAATAAGTTCTACTACAAGTGGGACAGTTTCAAAGTTTCCAATCCTGTTTTCAGTTTTAAACTTTTCAGTGTCCTCTCCACCTTACGCAAAGATCAATCTATCATAGTTTGTAAACCCGATAAAGGCAAAGGGGTAGTAATCTTAAATCGTACTGATTATATGCGCAAAATGTATACCATTCTATCAGATTTGTCGAAATTTTCCAAAGTGAATACAGATCCCCTTAAGTATATTCTGAAAATTGAAGATAGAATTAATCATTTTCTACGTTCTCTTACTAAACGAAATATTTTAATTCTTGTTTATCATAAGCTTTTTGTTTCTGGTTCATCCCCTGGGGTCATCTATGGTTTACCTAAAACTCATAAAAATGAAATACCTTTCCGCCCTATCTTATCTGCAGTCAATACTCCAAGCTACAACTTAGCTAAATTTTTTGTTCCGCTTATTGATCCTTTGACACACAATCACTTCACCTTACGTGACTCTTTCGATTTTTCCAAATATATTGGTGATCTCCGTTTGGGGAATTCTTCTTTTATGGCCACAATCGATGTGGATTCTTTATTTACTAATGTTCCGGTACAGGAAACCATTAATATTATTTCAGATACTCTTTTTCATAATACGAGTGAAATATTGGGTTCAACTAAGCAACTTTTCATCGCTAGCCGTGGGTGATACTATTTTCCTTTTCAACAATGAGCTCTATTTACAACACGAAGGCATGGCTATGGGTTCCCCACTGGGTCCCTCCTTTGCCAATAGCTTTTTGTGTCACCACGAAACTCGGTTGCTCGTCATAGTCCTTTAGAATTCAGGCCTATTGTCTTCAAAAGATTTATAGATGACTGTTTTCTAATTTTTAAGCACAGTGATCATGCACCCCTATTTCTAAATTATATTAACCAACAACATCCCAACATAAGGTTTTCTATGGCAACAGAAAAGGACAACAAAATCTCGTTCTTGGATGTCAACGCTGTCCGAACAGGTCCCTCTTACAAAATATCCATTTACAGAAAACCTACCACCTCTAGATTAGGTACACATTTCTTTAGTAGCTCTCCCAGTCAGTTTAAATTATCCAGTATTAAAAGCCGATTTTTTAGAGCCTACCATATATGCTCTAACTGGATATCGTTTCATGAAGAACTGACTTATTTAAAGGATTTCTTCAAATTTAATTATTACCTCGATTTCATCTTCGACCAGTTAGGATCCAAATTTATCTCCAAAATATATCCTCCTCGACCCTTACTTACTACTGTTTCTAATCAGAGGGTTTTAATTAAGCTACCTTATCTCGAGCATTTGACATCCGAGTTTACCATCTCCTTCTCTCTACCCTCAACAACCATTTCCCTCAATGCCAATTCATTTGTATAAATTCCAACCCTGCATCGTTAAATTCCTTTTTCTTCCATAAGGAGCCAATCCCTTTGGGCTTGCGATCCTGTATAATTTACAATTATACATGTACGACCTGCCACAGTCGTTATGTAGGCCAAACTGGCTTACAACTCAAATGCACGATCGCGAAGCACTTGGGTTTGTCTCATAGGACTGGTATTCCCATTTCTAAACCTGAAGCCTCTTCCATCAGGCAACATTCAGAGTATCACCATCATCCTCTTAATTCTAATTCATTTACTATATTATCTTCAGCCTTAACTTCTCTCGATTTGAAAATCTTAGAGTCACTATATATCATTAAAATAAATTAAAATAAATTATTCACAATATAACCAACCAACACTTCAATAGATTAACTAGCCAACCGACCAACCGAATAAATTTCGTCAGTAATTTTAATGTTTAGTTAGTTGATTTCTCAACTCCCACGTTAAAGGTCAGTCCCTTTGTTCATTCTGATTTATTTTCGTTTTTTTTGTCTTTTTTTTTGGTGTGTGTTTTTACAATTTAATATAATGTTATTTTTTGTTTACTTCAGTAACTTTTAATACGTGATAATCAGGTCAGTTTGTTATAATTTCACTTTCTAATTTTTTTTTTTAAATACCACTGGGTAATATTATTTAATTCTATATATTATTAGTGTTTTTACTTTAATTTTAATTATTGTCAATTTTATTATTTTAACTTGCATTCTTCCGCTTTTTTTTTAAATGCATTATTTTAAGTGTTATCAATTAATGTTCCTTTCCCTTCTCATTAGACGATATAGTCGCTGAAGATGGTCCTAGTAAAGGTCCGAAACGTCCGGCCAATAAATGATTAGTATAATCACCTGGGTCTTCATATTCCTTATATATATATATATATATATATATATATATATATATATATATATATATATATATATATAGAAAAAATATTGCAGTAACGCAATTAATTATGCGGTTAAAAGGCTATTTTTTGGCAAACCAGTCTTCATCAAAGCCTTGGGAAGGAGCTCCTTCCGAAGGCTTTGAGGAAGACTGGTTTGCCAAAAAATAGCCTTTTAACCCAAAGCGTTACCCCCATCAAAACCCTGTACCTCTCTAGGTTAGGAACCTCCAAGGAATTTTTACCGCACTTTGCCTGGTAGCTCAGCGGTAGAGCATCTGACCGGCAATCAGCAGATCCGGGTTCGAGTCCCTGCCAGGAATTTCAAACTTTTTCCCCTGGCCTTATCTCTGTTTTCTCGGTAAAAGGATTGCCTTCATTGTGTCGCCCTCTCCTCTCTTTGATTCTTGTCTTCTTCTAATGTCCTTTTCTCTCACCTCTAAAAAACTCCTGTTTCTTGTCTCATTGCTCATTCGCGTCCAATTTCTCTTTCTTGTACTATATATATATATATATATATATATATATATATATATATATATATATATATATATATATATATATATATATATATATATATATATAGTTTAAACTTATTTAACAATTTCCTTAAAAATTGTAACGACCTCCATCCCACTATCAATTTTGAAGTAGAGTGGGAAAAAGATAATTGTATATCCTTTCTTGATGTAAAAATTGTTAGTCATTGACAAAATCAAAACCAACCCATTCTAACTCTTATATCCATTTCTTTTCTCATCATGATACCAGGCAATGAATGTCTTCGCTATTAAGATTAAAATTGAAAATCTAAAAAAAAGCAGCCACGGTTAAATTTTATACATTTTCTGAACTTCGCCAATTATAATAATTTTAAAAAGGAACTCTAAACTAAATGTTCCCCCTTTCCAAATATCACGTTGCTAAAATAATTATAGAAACGGATATATAAAAAAAAAAATTCTGAACTTCACCATTTGTAATTCTTTGGGTTTTAAAAAATTCACAAAATTTCGATACTTATATTTATTTCTGAACTTCACCATTTTTTCTATATTATAAAATAATTATTTGAAATAACTTTGATAAAAAATAAATAAGTCATAACCAAACTAAGATGAAATTATTATTCAAATACTCAAAAAATCCTCTTCTTAAATTATAGTTAGTGATGATGATGATAATGATTAACATTAAGCGAGCCGTTGCATCAGGTATGTTTTTGAGTCCACTCAGGATATGTGGCCCATGCTTTCTAGAAGACGAGATTACATATATAACCTGCAGTTTCATTAAATTAAATTATCCCCTCCACGTGATCAATGAAAGTTTATCTAAAGCAAAATCTACTCATTCCCGTCCCAAGGCTAAAAAAAAATTTAGTAATAGGAAGTGTCTATCCGTCCTTTTTTCTCCCCTCCTCAAAGGAGTGAACAAAGTTATTTCTCAAGGCCTAACCACATTTAAATGCCTTTTTTCTATCCTTAAATCTTTTCCTTCGACCAAGGCCGTGGATCAGCCAAATGAAGCAGGTGTATATTTAATCCCGTGTTGCTCTACAAACTGTCCCTCATTCTACATAGGAGAGACCGGAGAACCTTAACAAAACGAATTTATGAACATAAAGGTGATGTCAGACGAGGCAGTGCCACATCCAGTATTTTTAATTACATTAGCAATTTCAACCACCAAATTGACTATTCAAAGGCACAAATCATATATAATAGTAAAAATTTCCGTAAAAGAAAAATAGTAGAATCTATATTAATGGGAGAATTTCCAATTTTAATTTGTCAGATGGGCAATTGAGATGCAGCCCCCATTCCCGTAACCTAATCGTGAACAGCTTAGTCAACGATCTTAGACTCACACCCCCTGATTAATGACTTTTTCCCCCTTTTTGTGTTTCTTTGTGGTGTTTTTTTTTCTGATCTGTACGCTATTTATAGACTTTTGTAACAATCGCGTTCTCAGTATACGATTGAAGACGGTATGATAAACTACATACCGAAACTAGTCTCGTAAATTAAACTTTTGGCTCCTATACAGTGGTTTCACTATAGACTATAGACCATATTCATTTCATATATATATATATATATATATATATATATATATATATATATATATATATATATATATATAATGAAAAAACTCACAAAGTGGCACGTGAGGAAAGCAATAATATGAAAATTAACGCACATAATATATATATATATATATATATATATATATATATATATATATATATATATATATATATATATATATATATATATATTTAAAAACAATTGTTTTTTAATATAGACAATGTTTTTTCTTGGTCAAATTATAAAAAGTGCTTTTGGGGGGTGAGGGGGTTGTTAGGCTATTGCAATCGCATCATATTGTATTATATATAATTTTTAACTTAACTGTGGGGGGTGCACGCCCACCCAACCAGCAAATTAAAAAAAAAAATCGTAAATACTCCTAATTCGAAAAAGTATATTCTTAGTTTCGAATTCACAGGCACGATTTCCAAATCTCGGTAGGCCTCTATTTGTGTATAGCGTGTTACGTAACCCGTTCGCACACATATTTACAAAATTATAGCATATTAATTAAAAAAGAAATATTTAAAGTGTTTTACAAAAATAAAAAAACTAAACTATATAAACTCCTACGTAACTGATTCTTTTCAGGCGAAGACTTTATAAAAATAAAAAAAATAAATCAAACTATTCTTTCAATTCGAAGATGGCGGCCAATCTATTTTTCGTCATAACATGATAATTAGAGATTTGCCCACATTAAGTACTGAAACTGCTATATAGTGTATATCATAGATTACACTATATAGCATTTGCGTATTTTAAAAAAAAAAATGAGAGATATTTACATATAACAGCGCCCACGAAATTCGAGGGCGAGTATAAACCGAAAAATAACCATATATATATATATATATATATATATATATATATGTTAATAAAACAACTGTTGAGGAGCGTAGTATTTATTATCTCGAGACCAGTTTCGGCATGGAGTTTTTCATGCCATCCTCAGTCGAACACTATATATTGTATGGTAGCGATTGTTTGCCCAGAAAGATATTAATTAACATATACTAAGAGCAAAGGAGAAATTGGAAATACACAGGTTGAGAATGGCAATTTAAATCGAATACAAATGGCAGATATTTAGACGAGTTAAGTGTATTATTTAAAAGTGAATCAATATACACGCGCGTGTATGAATACGAAGCTTGCATATGAGTAGTATGGAGAAAGTTGTAAGAACACAGGGAATAGCCACAAAGAGTATGCACACACAGATTATAACCTCTTTGGGGACTGGAAATACTAAGATTAAATGGGAAATTACACTATGAACACTTGGACATTCTAATAACTGAATATAGGAACATTATTCCTACCTGACCTTCTCTGGCAGGCGGAGAAAACACAAGCGGCGTTGGGGGATGAAGCGATATAAAGACAAAAGGAATCTCGATTCTGATTGGTTAGTTTAAAATGCGTCAGACAAGGGTTGTGATTGGCTAAAAGAACTCTTACAATCGAATGGGGTAAACAGAATCGGAATATCGTAAATTGAGGGTCTTAATTGAATTTAGTGCAAGATGTCTAGGTTCTTAAACGGGGAAAATGGCAAAGGAATTTTGAGAACTTTTGCAGGAGCTGGCCAAGGCACAGCTGCTACATCTGCACGTTCACATCACGCGTCAGAAGGTGCCTCAAGTAACATATTCTTCTGAAATTTGATTGTTGATTTTAATTGCTCTCTACCCGGTACCATAATAAGGTGATTTCGTTTTTTTATGTGTTTATTTTAGATGTCACTCTAGTGCAGGCCTTTATCATTTTGTTGTCATTGGCCAGTTTCTTTTGTACATAATGAAAATGACATGATATCTTCAACAAAGCAAGTAGATCCTTCAAACCGCCCATTTCCTCTACTTTTTCTGTCCCATCATTAAAATCCGTAAATCTCAAGTACACAATTTTGAAGAAGTTGAGCCTCACTGTCTCAATTTATTGTTTGTTTGCCATTGTTAGTAGCTATCCCCTAGTTTATGAAAAAAATACCCAAATCCTTGTATAGAAACTGTGCTCTTCACAATTCCAGCGCCGTGGTGTTTGGCTGTTGTACGCATGCTCACATGTCCGAGATAGAAAGCTGCACGCTAGGGAGAGAGAGCATTATGGGCAGTGTCGATCTTGGTGTGCTGGTGGAAGATAGTGCTTCTTTTTATCTCGGCGTGTGAAGTACTTAAAAACATGTTTATATTCTTGATTATTATGATAAAGTGTAGAATTTAATTAATATTTTTAGGTTCTTTTATTAATTAATTAATTAATTGAGATCCTGAAATTTATCTTGGAAAATAATCTAGATGATGTTCTTAGTGAAATTACGAAACTGATAAAAATCATCTTAACCATTCCCATGACCAAATCAGAGGCACAACTGCTTTTTAACACTGAAAAGAATAAAAACTTTTCTAAGGAGCACTATGAATTCTAAAATACTAAATGTACTTGCAGTGCTTTCAATGGAGAAAATATTCCTCAGTAGTCATCCAAAGATCAAAGAGAAAATAATTAATCTTTTCGCGCAAATTAAAACAAGAATGGATTTCGTTTTTAAATGAATGGATCAAGCTTGAACTGTAACAATTTAGGCTATTAGTAAAAAATGTTGGATTTTGTTCTGTTTAGGATATTATCAAGTTAATCTATAAATTTTCTTTTTGTGTTGATTTCCTTTTACACAATATTAATACAATGCTAAAAAAAAATTGATGCAGCACCCCCACTAATTATTTCAGATATACCAACCCCACCCCAAATTCTATTTAAATCAGTGATATTTCTTTAAAATTGGCTATTATTAAAATTACTTATTATATTTTGATTCAGAAAAAAATCCCCTTCAAAATGCGATCCCTATTAATAACATGGGGCAGGTGTTTTTAGGTTAGACTAGACTAGGCCGTGAACGAGGGAAATTAGTGCCGAATCATGTAGATATACAATTATAGCATCTTAATTAGAAAGGGAATATTTTTAATTATGTACAAAATGATAGCATCTTAATTAGAAAAGAAATATTTTAAGTGTTTTTTAAAAAAAACTAGGTAATTTAAGACGAAGATAGCGCCGTCATTTCCAAGGTTTCAGAGCCTTCTAATTAAAATAATTTATAGAAGCAATGTTATTCAGCTCGTTGAATTACATAGGAATACCTATTTATTTGCCCTATTGCCCGGGGGGGAAACCCCCCTCCCGTTCGGATCAGAACCTTTACGGGTTCGGATATTATTAAGGTTCTCGACGGGAGCCTAAAAGGGCCCCTCTCAATTTTAGGTCACTCAAATTGAGTAAAAAAAGTGAAACATAGTGAAATATGGACGAAATATTATGCGGGGAACAGCGGAGGCGAGCGCGTGCCTAAAACATTGGAAATGACGGCGCTATCTTCGTCTTAAATTACCAAAAGATTGCAAAAATGCGGTCCAATCTATTTGCCCACATTAAGTAGTCAAGAAACTATATAGAGTATATCTATGATATACACTATATAGCATTTGCGTATTTTTTTTAAAAATGTAGATATTTATAACAAAGCGCCCACAAAATTTAAGGGGGGCATAAACCCCAAAATAACCGAAGCAATTTCGTATGAGCGCACTTGCCCGGCAATCGTTGGGTCGGCAGTTCGAATCTCCGCCCGGATTATTTTTAAAGCTGACACTTTACTGGGGAGGTTACCTCCGTGACTGAGCGTCACGATGGGCACGGGTAGGTGGAGCTCGTAGCCATGACAGGCAGACTACCTAAGAGAAGGATAACTCTGACTTCAAAACCCTGCAGCCACAGGCATAATTTGCCTCTTCAAGAAGATCCTCTGTGAGAATGGTAACTTCTGAAATCTGTTTATTTGGCCTCTAGTTCTTCCATTCCTGCCTCTACATTTTTCTAAAATGAAGTAAAAGTGAAGCTGTGCTACCGGTATACAATTGAAATCATCTTGACTGTGCAGTGAAATTTTGGTCACTGTATCTTAGGATGACTAAGATGCTTCATGGGCTTAGGAGCTTACCCTATGGTGAAAGGCTTAGGAGACTAAATCTTTATACGTTAAAAGGAGAAGAGTTCGATGGGACTTGGTTGAGGTCTTCAAATGGGTAACAGGTTATAATAAAAAACAACAAAGGTAAGGTTCTTATTTTTAGTGAAGAGGATAAGACACGTAGTAATGGGTTTAAATTAGACAAGTTTAGGCTTAGGTGTGAGATTGGAATAAATTGGATTACAAATCGAATGGTAGATGGATGGAATAGGCTGACTAGTCATGTGATAGAAGCGTCCTCCTTACGTAGTTTTAAGGATAGATTGGATCGCTTTATTCATGAGGATGCTTGGGTGGACTGAATTGGGTGATGGGAACAGGAGCTGTCTCGTATATACACACTTCTTTTCTTACATTCTAATGAAGAGCAGGTGAGTGGGTGAGACATTCTCTTCGCCGGGCGCAAAGTTCTTACTTTATATTCCTCGTCATTGAGTGGGAAGCTGATATTTGGTGTCTGGTGGTCATTGCTATCATCTACTTCCTCATTGATTCCTCAACACCTTCCATGCCGCTTCTTCTCTTCGCGATTTTATTTCTCACTTTAGTGGCCTAATTTGCTGTGTGTCAAGTGTTAGGTGTTGTTTATTCTATTCCATTGATTTCTTGTTTTCATTGATTCTCTTTAATAAATTTTAGTTCTCTTCTATGATTTTCCGCGGGCTGTTCCTTGATAGTCTTGAGTTTGTTATATTCAATTCTTCCTCTATTGTTCCATTCCTCTTAGTATTTTTTTTATTTTGTTTTAGGTAATAAGGATTCTCACTCGCCTAATGGATAAGGTATAGGATTTCTACACCTGGGTGTCCGGTTGGATTTCCGGCGATAGCGGAGACAAAAAATGCCGACCCTCGCTGGCAGTTGCCGCCTATCATGCGTTGCGTCGAGTCTAAGTCATACGTGCAGACAGCTCCAGCCACGTTCGGCATCACCAACCATCCATAATCCCGCCGTCGCCCCCTTCTCTCTCTCTTCAATCATACAATATGACACTTCCGTCCAGGAACCCCCCCCCCCGAACTGTTTTTTGTATCCAAACTCCCCTACTATGGCCCTCTCTTTGATTTCGAAGGGGTCCTCGTTCGCGGTTGGTGGTAAAACAGTACTACCAATCATTCTTCACATTCTTCCACAATGAAAACCGGCCCATGGTGCCAACGAGCGATATTGTCACTCTGATCTTGATGTGAATTCCATTATCCGGTCGGAGGACCTCGTCCACCATTGAAAAGGGATGGGTGGCAAAATCTATTTTAAATTCGTTAAAATAGTTTACTGGTGTAATTTTTTTTTTGGGGGGGAAGGAGTTTTATATTATTTTGGGTGTCAGCTTTGGTGTGTGTGTTGGTTGTGGTGTGGGGTCTGTGCGGGGCAGTCTGGCGTTGCAGGTATCGAGGGCTTGTAGGTAGTAGGCCTACTTTTAGTCTTCTAGTCGAGTTTGTTCTGACTCCCAAAGTTTCTCACGGGAAATACGCTTTTAGGCTGGGTTCCAGAAGGTGCTTCGGTAATCATGGGTTAAAGGAAAAGGACTCGAAAGGAAAGCGGCGATAAGTAGGCTTTATTCTTAGCTTGGGTCTACCTAAAATGGGAGGAAGCGAAACAGTTCGAGTCCTACGCGGCGGCGTGTAAGTAGCTGAGTCTAAAAGGGCAGGACTTAAAGACGAGGGACAGATTCGTGACTCTAATAATAACCAAATAGCAAGTATGCTATACTGATAGACGACTTAACTTATGCGCTCTCTATCTTAGTCTCCTCTCCTCTCTGTTTGTTTCTAATATATAGGCCGCTCATTTCCAAGAGGCGTGACCTCTTTTCATTAACCTGGGCTCAGGGCGGAGCTAATGATCAAAAATATGTTCGTCAGTTCTTTTGTTGACCGTTGGGCGGAGTTACAAGAGCAGATGCGTTTAATGCAACTACATATTTTTCCCAAGTTGTGCCTACATCCAATATCAGGAAAACCGTTTTGCATTTCACAGATCCTCGAAAATTTTAACCGGTAAAAGCTCATAGCACCCTGTATTTGTTGGGCTTGTCCCTGTTATCTATAATTGAGATCGTTTCGTCTGGCAGCTGTTTCCTAGCGTGCTTATATTTGTTTGACCGCGTTGGAAATTTGGCTATCCGCTTGATTGACTCATACGTCTCTTAATAAATATACAATTGCAATATTAGTATTTATCTCTATTTTAAATTGGTTCACTACTTATTACATAGCATATTCTCATTAATTAATGCGTCTACCCAATTTCAGGATTTCATAGATCCATCGGGCACCTACTTGTGGGGTTCCTCGCTGGGCCTACCTATCCTGCAATTTAGGTGCCACAGGCCTACTTTCCTTTGCAATTTTGAATGCCACAGAACCGGTATCCGCCGTTTTAGATTTATTTTAAACTTACCCCTGAGTAAATTAGTGGTCACTTAGTGTGTTGAAAGAGCCAACAACCCATTGTTGTTAAGTCCCACCCCTTGTCTTCCTTGGCTTTGGTTCATTTTTGGAGTTACTAATGGAAGTTTTGTTCCGCCGCGTCTCCAAATTCTGCCCATCAGTTTCGACGGTCATCTCTACCCTCCCGACCGCCTATCCATCCGTCTCCTCTCATCTTGCCATTAAAAGAGCTCCTGAATATATTGAGGTGATTTCTTTGTATGCGTGTACATGCGTGAAGATTGCATAAAAGTCAACTTCAACTGAGTGAGGTGGTGTAGGTGTGTATAATTGACTCATTGTTGGGGAAAACTTATTTAAACTTTCGTCTCTTTAATAACCCTGTATCGAAATCCCACTCCACGCTGCCGCTAAATCTCAATGACTCCCAAAGATTGAATTATGGTTACTACATAAAAGGGCATACCACTACTACTACAACTGGCTCGATGTAAGAAGAAAACATCTCACTACGATAACAGATCCTCTCAAAAGCGACTTCTACTATTAGGTAAGACAATCGATCATTAAAATAAATGTACTGAGTGAGGAACCGAGTAAATAGCGTCTTTTCCAACGGCTTGACCATATTTCACAATATTGACACAAAATTATAATGTGGTGGCTATGAACGTTATTCTTCCTTTATATTGCCACTAATCTTAAATTTAATGCGTGTTACCTAATTTCATTAATATTCACGTTAATTTTTATCGATTAGTTTAAGTTTTAAATTCCACAAGTGATACTTCAATTTGATCGTAGCTCATTTCATTTATTTTGATAGATTGTAGTTTGGAACCCTATACAAGTCCCAGCCGTAGTTAGAAAAAAACTCCTAAATGATAGAATGGGAACGGTACGCACAACTCCTCGAGAACTTTAGAGAGACAATTATCGAGGAGATTGTTGAAGCACTCGGCGCCCTTAATAACCATCTAATCGATGCAGATAGAGCTTGCATCCCGAAGTCCGTATCCGGGAATAACAAGGTTAAACTTTGAAAAGGCGTCAGCCAATATCATCGAAGGAATGAGAAGAATTTTTAGACCCTGTTTAAATACAGGATACTTCCTTGGTGCTTTCCACGTCGCTAAGACGAACTTCTTAGCTAAGCCCGGGAAGGATTCAACGAGGAAGTAGAGCTATCGGTCAGTTTCACTCTTGAAATTTGGCGGGAAGCTCTTTGAGAAGATCCTCAATCGAAGACTCATGTCTCACCTGGAGGAGAACTCCCTGTACAATCCATGCCAATTTGGTTTCGGAAAAAGCAAAGTACGAAGATAGCGATAAATGTCATCACCTAAAAGATTGCTCAAGTATGTCGGGATGTATCAAAAGCATTTGATATGGTTGGGCAAATGGAAATGCAATGCAAAATCCTGCGACTGGGACTAAGTGAAAGCTTAAACTTAGAAAGAACTCTCTGTGACTATGTCATGAGGAGAGCGGTGTATATCAGTTTGGAGAGCATTCACGGACCAAATTTCATGTTTAATGCAAACTCTTCACTCGATATACACTGCAGATGTCTCAGTCTCTGGCAACTCCTCTTGCCTCAACATTCAATTCTCGGAGGATTTCAGACAGATAATACACTGTCCTTAGCGGCACGCCCCTATGCAATGTCGTATAACGACGGCAGAAATCGAAAGATTAAACATCTACGAGGCCAAATTGAAAATAAGAACAAACCAAGACAAATTCAAGGTGGCTCCTTCTTGGAGATGTGCTGTTGGCCGCCAAAACTGGCTTGTTGATGTCATCCCAATGTACGAGGAAGTACAATGCTCAGAGTCACCGACGTTGCATGAATATTCGTACAAAAGATTACACTCCTGCAAGTGGTCCGTCGCAGGAAGGCAGCTATTCTTTATAACTAGAGCGCGTTTTCCTTGGTCTGTAATAAATTACTAATTTAATTTGGCTTATTGGATCCGTGGGTATAAATAACATTACGGTGAATAATGGCTTTGAGAACTTTTCGTCCTCCTTATATCCTGTGTTCATGAATGTTTGGTAATCATGGTCTATTTACTTGGTTTTTCATTTTTCTGTCTTGGGTTCTAGTATGAGTCCATCTTCTGCTTTATGACATTCTCAATTGACGTTTGTGGGTAGCCGTTGTTGACGAGCAGCTGAGTTACTCTTTTTAATTATGTACCAGTCGCTATCCAGTTGGAAAAATGAGAGAAGGCTCTGTTGATGAAAGCTTTAATTATGGAGTTTTTAAATCGATCGGAACATTCGGACGATTCACTCATGCAGAAGTCCAGATTTGTTGATTTGACGTAAACTTCAGTCGTAAAACGTCTGTTGAGAATCGACTAAGAAGTCGAGATATGGTAACGTAGAGTTGTTATCTGTTTCATAGGTGAAGTTGAGATGAATTTTCCTTGAATGTTTGAATGAGGATAAGGACAAGGCTAGGTTTATCCGCATTCATGAATATGTCGTCGATAAATCAGACGAAGATCAAAGGTTTCAATGGAGGATTGTTCTTGAAAATGGCATCCTCCACGGTGTCTATGTATAAGTTGGCGATTAGAACACGAGATGAGCAACTTCGCCACTCCTTACAGGAAGACCTTGCGTCTGGTGGCCTACGGACTATCCCGCTTTGGAAATGGCCTTTTTTGTCTAAAATTTTTTTCGACTTAGGTATAGATATTTTAAGTTTTTATTCAACTTATTTCAAAGAGTTCCTTTATAGTGTGAAAAGACAAAATGCTGAAGTTCAGAATAAATAAATATGATTATCGAATGTTTTGAATTAAAAAAAAAGAATTGGTCAAGTTTAGAAAATTTATTAAAATTTAGGCATGGCTGCATTTTTGCGTTATTTTTTCGTATATTCCCAATTTTTATCGAAGTTATTTCTAAAATATATTTTCAATTTTAATCGTTATCAGGAGCAAATAGCTACTGTCACCTATAAAAGAGTATAGCAAGATGAAATTATTAGAGTAAATTTAGATGAGAAAAAAAAGAATCGTGAGGATTGTTTTTTCCATATTTAAAAAGAATTCCAGAAGCAAAATTTTCTTGCGTTTTGGGCTATAAAATAAACATCGATGTGAAAAAAATAGACTAAGAGTAAATTATTAGGAGACAAACCACTTGCTCGCGCTCGATAACAGCCCGTCTGGCTGTTGCCCTCAGGCCTATTCGGCTTTTGAAACCACTTTTTTCAACCCCCTTCCATTACGGGGTCTTTTACTATTTGTTTATACACCCCCTGAACCCCTTTTAAAATTAAGGGAAACAAAAAAAAACCACCTTTAAATACAATAAATACTTTATTTTTTAATTATTAACCCGCACCGACAAAAATTCATTCATTCTGAATTTCTTTCTTCAAACAGCTTCTCTTTTAACAACCAGGAATTCTTCAATTCTTCTTCTTCTTCTTCTTCTTCTTCTTCTTCTTATTATTATTATTATTATTATTATTATTATTATTATTATTATTATTATTATTGTTATTATTATTATCTTCTTCTCCTTTTCGATCTCTTCTTCTCCTCATGCTCTTATTCATTCTCTTACGTCTCTTCCATTTCGCTCTTTCTTTTTGTCTCCCTCTTCTTTTTCTCATCTTTCTCCTGTCTTCTTCTTTTCGTTTCTTCTTTCTCTTATCCTTCTCCTATTCCTTTTATTCTCAACTCCTCCTCTTTCTTATTTGTATGCTTCTATATTTTCTTTTCTTCTACTCCTCCTCTACTTCTCTTCTGCTTCTTCTTCCGTCTCTTCTTCTCTTCTCCTTCTGCTTCTTCAGTCTCTTCTTCTCTTCCTACTCTTCTTATTCTTCTTCTTCTTCTAATCGTCATCCTTTTCTTAAACTTCTACTCCTCCTCTTCTTTTTTTTAATTTTAATACGTAGTCATTCATTAACTAAGCCAAAAAAAAGATTTAGTCTTTTTTTCCCCCCCTCTCAAAATTCCCGTTCTTGAAATATAGTTAGTGATGATGATGATATTCGTATGTACCCAAAAAATTTTAGTCGCGTGCGCCTCTATATCTCACTATGTAGGTAGGGCGGCCAGTCGGTCCGTTGTGCTTTTTTTTTGTAATAATATTGTAACTATTCGGCCGATTCTAACGAAATCCAAGGTCGTCCCAAGGTTAACCCGTGAATTATTTGGCAATAACATCATAATTATTCGGCCGATTGTAACGAAATTTGAAACCCTTATGTTGTTTTACATTCTCTTTCAACTGCTATAATTGTCAAGGTCCTCCCAAAGTTAGTCCGAGAATTATTGAAAGTTTTGAAGGTCGTAAGGTCATAAATTAGAATAAGTGAGAGCATGCGACTTTGGTCAGCAGACCTTGTTAATTTTTTGTAGACCAAAAGGCCGTTGCCAAAGCCGGATAGGCCATAGGCCACAGACCAAAGGTCTACCTATGAAGCGCAAGCTCCTCCTGTTATGAGGAGTGATGGTGGTGAAGCCGCTCCTCTTGTCTCATAATAATTTATTCTTGGTCTGTTTTTTTTATATATAGATGCTTATTTTCTTGGCCTAAAGGCAAGAAAAATAACTTTTCTCGGAATTCCTTTGAAATACGGAAAAATCAATCCGCAGCGCTCTTGTTCCGATCTAAATTTGTTGTAATAATTTTATTTTGCTTTACTCGTTTTAGGAGCCAGTAGTTATTTCCTCCCGCTAAAGATTAAAATGGAAAATCTATTTTAGAAATAATTTCGATAAAATCTTCGAATATACGAAAGAAGAAAAAAAAAACAGCGATACCAGAGTCGAGATGTGAATAGAAAGAACAGTAATGGGATCAGTGTAGTGGAACACAGAGATCGTGTAGGAGAAGAGGAAAAGCTTCAGATTTTTTTAGAGGTGAGAGGAAGAGTTGAAAGGTCGGTGGCCAGATACCGATGCGGCGTTTTGTTGTGGGTTTAGGGTAGTTGTATTTGGTACGATTGGGGCGGCGGGGGGATGGGGGTTGCGCGTTATTCATATTGCTGTTATCTTATGTGAGGATAAGTGTTAATTAATGGTAGGCGAGGCCTGCGGGGGATCTTAACGCTATCGCAACGTCTGTCGTGTATATGGATGTATGAGGGGTCTCTTGCGAGTTTCCCCAACTGTCATTTTAAGCCGGTGTGGGTGTATGTGTTAAGTCGTATTAGTGTGTTGTTTTTGTGTAGTGTATTCATGCATATATCCATAGGAGAGCGGCAAACGCTGTGCTTTTCTCTGCCATGTTTGACTCGTTACTACTAGTGTGACTGGTTCATATGTGAGGATCGGGATCGCGATAATGAAAAAGGTGAATGCATGGGAGAGAGATAGAAAAGGTAGAAAATATTGTGAAAGTGAGGGATGAGTGGTGTTAATGATATGGAGGAGATGATTATGATAAATGATTAGAATGAGGATGATGGTTATTTGTGTCAGGTTGCCTGGCTGACGCTTTCGTTTTGCTCTTAGTTTTACTTTTGGTTATATTATTTCTACCTACAGCGAAGCGCCAGGTCTAGGCATCGCTTTTTTTTCAAAAGGAGTAAAATTCAATTGTACCCATTTAGAGCCATGAAATGACCTATATAACCATGGGACATATGGTTATTCACCCTAAAGATTGCAAATCTGCCATCGGTTTGGCGCCATTTAGTGGCAGAAGCCTCATTTAGCAATTCAAAGGCGCTTGTAAGTGATTTGAACCATTGGAAACCATCAATGAAATAACCATTTATCATCTTATCACAAAACGCCGCAGGTCGTTGGCGGGACTTCCCCTCTTGTTACTTTTAGCAGAGGAGCCTTTGTTTTCTTTGTTTTTTTTCTTGATATTTTCTCTTTCGTTTATCTTCAGATTCGTTTAATTTAGCATTCGAGCATTTGTTTTCATATTGTATCTGTTGCGAGCCTTGTAATTTTTGTCCTCCCTAACCCTAGATTTTAAGAACGAGATTTTTGGAAGGTTTGAATAAGATTTTTTCTTTTAGTTCGGTTGTCACCTAAGTAGATTTAATTTTCTTATCAGTTATTTCTAATCATTCCTTTATAAGAAGAAAAAGAAGAAGAAGAAGAAGAAGAAGAAGAAGAAGAAGAACAAGAATAAGAACAAGAACAAGAACAAGAAGAAGAAAAGAAGAAGAAGAAGATGGAGATGGAGATGAAGATGAATATGAAGATGAATATGAAGATGAACATCAAGAAGAAGAAGAAGAAGAAGAAGAAGAAGAAGAAGAAGAAGAAGAAGAAGAAGAAGAAAAGGGTGCTCAGGGTGTTACAATAAAGAGTCTATAAAGGGGATTAAAAAAGGCGGTTAAGATTAGCAAATAAGGCCGTAGGCCACCCCCCCCCCACCCCCCGCAGGGGTACCTGTGTAACCAAGCTCTTCCTGTTAAGGAAGAGAACAGCGGCTTGTTTATTTATAATTCCGGTAATTGGTGCACTCTCGTGCTTTTATGTATTTATTTTTGTTTAGTTTTCTATTTTATTTATTTTTCTCCTTTTTTTGTCTTTTTAGTTGTGAAGTAGTTCTATTTCGTTTTGAACCTTTTCTCTACTGCTTTTAAATTGTTTTTTTGAAGTTAATTGTTTGCTTTTCTCTTTCTGTGATTTGGATTTTTTTCTAGGACTTCGTTCGGGAAGTTCTCTCGTATTTGTAGCCATATCTTTTGAGCTCGTGCGTGCATGAAGACGTTTATCGGCTTCAGTTCGGATCTTTGATATAGGACACTTGGTGGTGTTCCTTCTCTTATTGTCGATCTCGTATGGAAGCGGGTCGCTTTGTTTTGGACCTTTTACATTTGTCTTACGTAAAGCATGTAGGGAAATAATCGGACGTACTAATGCTGGGTATGGTCTTCGTTTATTTTTTGCAGATAGGTTGTAGAACCTGTACACGGTTGAGAGGATGCTCTTTGCGTAATTGTTTTTTTTCATTGACGTGCGAACTGTATCCTTTTCTTGTTATCTTCAAACTGAGGACTTTGCCTTCGGCATTGTATGGATACACGATATTGTTCGCTGTCGTCTGATGGACTTTATATCTATTTACTGGAATTGTCCGTGTTTGTTTTTATTTTATTTGGTTTCTCGGAATTATTGATGGTTTGGATTTCGCGACCAGTTCGCTGCGCGATGTCTCTCGGATTCTTACGTTCGCTTATAATAATCTGAGAGACATCATCTGCCAATTGGAAATACATTGCGCAGTCATCCATGGGTTGGGGAAGGTTTCTTGTATACACGGTATAGAGCGTGGTGCTGAGATACCCCTCCCCCTTTTGGGACCCCTGTATTTATGATGGGGGCATCGCCGGTTAATCAATTAATATAAATTCTTGCTTTTCTTCCTGTAAGATAACTGCAGAGGATTCGCGTGAGGTTTGAATTTAGTCAGAGGTCAGCTATTTTCAGTTTCAGTTCTGGCACCCATACCTTGTCAAATGCTTTGGTAACATTGCGGAGTGTTAAATACACTCGTTACCTCTTGCAAGCTCTAGCCGACTGCAAGTTTTTCAGTGAATAGTGCCAGTGTTGTCTCGATACTTCGATGTTTTCTTAGTCAAGGAGATCCAGTACAGGTCCTTTGACGGTGGGTCCTCGGCCTTATTGAGTTTTTCAGCATACGATCAAGGTTTTACCATGTTAACGAAGTGTGCATGTAAGATGCATAATATAAGATCCGGCTTCATGTTAACATCAATGTTTACTACGGTCATTTGTTTGGTTTCGACTGGTTGTGTTATCGGCTGCGTATGTGGTGGTTTTTTCCGCGTTCCTTTTGTTCAATCAGGGCAGGGTTTTTTTATTTGTTCTTGATCATTTCTTTCTTCTTGGGGCATGTCATTTCAAGTGTGCGGTGTGGACCTCCACAGTTCGCACACTTTTTAGTCGCATGCGAGTCTAGTCGTGGGTGACTCCACATCTCACTATGTCGGACGGTCTGTCGGTCCCCGTTTTGCTTTTTTGTTGTTATTGCAATAACATTGTAACTATTCGGCTGATTCCAACGAAATTTGGAACTCTTATGTTGTTTTAAATTCTCTTTCGAATAATATAATTGCCAAAGTCATCCCAAGGTTAGCTCGGGAATTATTTTGTTTTGTCAATAACATAACTATTCGGCCGATTCTAACCAAATTTGAAACCTTTATGTTGCTTTACATTCTCTTTCGAATAATATAATTGCCAAAGTCATCCCAAGGTTAGTCTGGGAACTATAAAAAGTTTTAAAGGTCATAAATCAGAAGAAGTGAAAACACGGGACTTTTTGGTCAGTAGACCTTGTTCTCTTTGCTGATACAGTCTTCCCAGTAGCCTGTTTTCCGCTGTTTTCGTCGCCATTTCGGTTTCTTTAAAGAGAGCTTTAAACCCATGTGAGTGTTCTGCTCCTGATTGTTTTTTGAATTGGATTATCTCTTCTATTTTGACCCATGATTGATTTTTTTCCAGTTCCTTCTTGATTTCCTTTGCGGAGTGTTCCCCGATCCAAGAGTCGAGGCGCCTGCAGATGGCCAATCTCTTGTTTGTTACGGCTGGTGGGGTCCGGGTAGTAAGTCCTATTTTCTTAAACTTCTTATTTGCGTTTTCGCTCTGAAGATTATCCAAGTCTTTCTCGGTTTCGCAAAGGGCTTTGTAGCCATCGCACTGATCCTTCAGTCTCAGTGCGATGACTCCAAGTTCCGTGTATATCGTATGAGGGAGGGGGGGCTTTTCTCGGTCGGATTTCGTGTGGACCTCGATGATCCTGAGGGGCACCCTCTTAGCGCCCTCCGGGTTCTCCATTATTCCACGGGGGGACTGTCCCCCACTTCTTTCTGTTCCTCTTCTGTCCGGTGATGTCTTGGTTGAAGATCGAACTTGTATTTCTTTTGCCTGGGAAAATATTATTTATGGGTTTCTTTTGCTTTTTTGGTGAGTGATGAGTTTCTCCTGCCTCTAATAGGGCTTTTTTGTCCAATTTGGGTTCGCTGCCAAGGATGAGTTATGGGATAAATGGATGGACCCTGGTGGGAGCCCCTGATGGATGAGTCACGACGGACTTTTTTTGGATGTTGATTGAATCAAGTCCCACCAAAAGGGTGCCGTCACCTCGGGGTTTTGGCTATTTTTCACTGCCGTCCGCATACATAGAGACGGTTTCAACTCCCTATGTGGTCTTGGTCGGAGCGACAATCCTAAGGTTGCAGTGAAATCTCATTATCAAGGAGACCTATGCCTCCGAGTTCTACAGTGGGCTATTCCTCAAACCTGCTGTCCTCGGAGTCTCAAATTGTGCCTTTTCAAAGAGAATCGCAGCTTCCCCAACATGACGATGCACCCCCGGGGCAGGGGAAGGTGTTGAATTTAGCCAGACATATTTAAATATGAAGGCCCAAAGAAAAGGATTATTTCTCTTAACCTCTATAGGGGATAGGGTGAGGAAAGGTGAGATGAAGAAAGATGATGGCAGGCAGTGCTGTAAAAAGTACTCTGCTTTCATACTTAAGTAAAATTATTGTTACCCTGAACAAAATTTTACTCAAAGTAAAAGTAATAGGGAATCTTACTCATTAAGTACTCAAGTACAGAAAGAAAAAGTAGTGGCAAATAATAAAGTACCTATCACCTCAGACAATATTCAGTATTTGTATAGTAAATCTTTTTATACCCGCTGAAATTCAGTTAAACTGGACTTAACAATCAAGCTGTAAATATCCCTCAGAAAGTCTATTTTATAAGAAACGTAAAATTAACTCTACAAAATTATCCAGTTTAACAGAATTCCAGAATATAAAAGTGTGGTTAACTAAACTAATTATTAGGTAAAAAAATATACAAAGGGATTAATAACTGACATATTTTTTATTCAGCTTCACAAGCAACTGATTTTCAAAGTTCTGGTTCTGTAACTGCGAACGTTTTGGGACGAAAATTAGTCCTGCAGAGCTAAACAGGCACTCCCAAGCAGCAGATGCAGGTAGTGGGGTATTTAACTTAAGTGAAATATCCCACAATGCAGGAAAGCACTTAGGATTTCAATATCACTCCCCATGCCTGACAAGTACCTGTCAATTTCTTGAGTAACTCCAGGCTGTGATTTTGTTTTCATTGAAGAAAAGAAGTCTTCATCATCTGAGTTACTATTACCGGCATCAAATACCTCTTCAGTGACATTAGATTTCTTCTCCTGACACAGGTTGATGTATCCCAAACCTAAAATGGTAGAAAATAAATTGAGAACCAAAACAACATTGTGAATAAAGAATTGGTTTACTTATAGAAAGGTTTCAATCAAGCAAGGTTGTTTGCATTATGACAGAAACCTGAAACAAACTGTGATTGGTTCGCAAAATAATTATGTGTGGTTGAGTGAATTCTCCTCTCCATTCTTATTACTTAAAATCTTAATTTAACCTAAAATTATACTTTGTTGATGATATCGCCATCGTCTGTCCAAATGTTGTTAAATTTTGGCAATAAAATAGCAGCAGCAATAAATTCAGGATCCTCCTGCATCTCAGCAAATCGATGTCTTATTGCTGACAGAAAGCCGGCGATGAGAGGAAGGCTCAGGTCAGCAGAAGTCTTGATCTTCTCCAGCTATCCAGTTCTACGGGGTTTAGCCTGGAAGAAAATGACCATATCAGTAAAACCACATACTTCTGATTATACAATATTAAGGTTCTTGAAGTTTTACTAATAAGAGATTAAATCAAACATATCACAGTCATCAAGGTAGTTTAAGGCTAAAAACTGTAAGTGATGAGTGAAGAACATATTGTTACTAAGTATAGCACATAACACTAGTCAACAATGATTTTGCTACTTGGGTATTAGCTTGTGATTTATACTAAATTGAGTATGCTGATTCCGAATCTGTAATCAGAATTGTTATATCACGTAAGGTTCCTGAGGTACACATATACTCTTTAGTTACACATATGTGCAGTGTTGATTCAGGCACCGTAGTGAGAGGATGTGTTGTGTGTGTTTGGTTCCTGCGTTACACTCCTGCTTTATCACGTTGTCAAACTTAGCCATTATAGTAGTGGTGTTGAAACGGTATTTACATACAGTGATTAATTACATTTTTCTTTCAGATTTATCTCTCAATTAATTTGTAAATGAAATAAGATTGTACAAAAGTATATAACAGGATATATACAAACTAAGTTGAAAACATGAATCGGCGAGGATGTATAAATAGCCCAGACAACTTTTGTTATATCTGTGGAAGATATACTCCAAGCAACCAGAAGTATGTGGTTGTAAAGTTGGTGATCAAGACAAGCCCTGGGCACCTCACAAATCTTGTACTGTGTGTTATACGGGGCTCACACAGTGGTTAAATGGCAAACGGAAGGGTATGCCTTTTGCTGTACCAATGGTGTGGCGTGAGCCAACAAATCCTATTTTTGATTGCTACTTTTGTATGACAAATATTGCGGGATTCTCAAATAAAAACAAGTCAAAAATGGTATATCCAGATTGTAAGTCAGCTATAAAACCAGTCCCCCATAATATGGAGATGCTAATCCCAGTTCCTCCATCAGCTAGTGCAGTTAAAGAAGATGATTCATCGCCTGAAGAGGAGGATAATAATGACGATGAAATGTATGAGGAGGATTCTAAGGAAAAGAAGATCCAGTTGATAAATCAAGAAAGATTGTATGATTTGGTGAGAGATTTGTCATTGTCAAAAGAGAACGCAGAAATGTTGGGCTCCAGACTACAGCAATGGAATCTTCTAGAGGACGGCGCAAAAATATCTACTTTCCGTAAACGCCATGAGGCCTTAGCTGCCTTCTATAAAGAGAAAGAGGGTGTTTGTTTCTGTACTGATGTTAATGGCCTCATGAATCAGCTAGGATACGAACATTTACCTGATGAATGGAGACTATTCATCGATGCAAGCACTGTTAGCCTCAAAGCTGTGTTGCTACACAATGGTAACAAAAAACCTTCAATTCCCGTCCCACTAAATGTTGGGATGATAGAGAAATATGACTCAATGAAATTTATTTTAGGAGGTGTTCATTACTCGCATCATAAGTGGAATATCACTGGTGATCTAAAGGTAATTTCTTTACTTCTTGGACTGCAGCTAGGATATACAAAGAATATGTGCTTATTATGCCTATGGAACAGCCGTGACGACAGGAATCATTATATTGTCAAAAGGTGGCCCGAAAGAGAAGAACACATAGTTTGCCGATACAATGTGAAGCACATCCCTTTGGTACATCCACAGAAGATCTACCTACCATCACTTCATATCAAACTTATCCTTATCACGAATTTTGTTAAAACAATGGCCCATGATTTTGATGGATTCCAGTATCTCAAAGAGAAATTTGGTACAAAGAAAACCGATGCTAAACTTAAAGCTGGCATTTTTGTAGGGTCGGAGATCACAGAATTGATACGTGACAGGGAGTTCAGAAATAAACTAACTCCACTTGAGTTGGCAGCATGGGATTCATTTGTCCATGTAGTTCAGAACTTCCTTGGTAATCCTAGGGCTGAAAACTATGAAGAACTAGTGGACAACATGCTAAAGACCTATCAACGAATGGGGTGTCGGATGTCTCTTAAGATGCATTTCTTGCATTTTCATCTAGATTTCTTTCCATATAATATGGGCGATATTAGTGACGAACATGGGGAAAGGTTCCACTGAGATATCACAATGATGGAAAGCAGGTATCAAGGCCGCTTCAACGAAAACCGGATGGGTCACTACTGCTGGTTCCTACAACGAGAGGATCCTATATCCACGTACAAGCGCAAGAGCAAGAGCCTCAAACATTTTTTAAAGAAATTTATAGTTAGGTGAGTATTACCTCTTTTATATGTAATACATATCTTGTCAGGGTCGCAAAAGGACGTACATAATGCCAAATAGGATGCCCCGATTCCAAACCTTTGCCCAGAAATGTCTCATTCTTCTCAAACTCGTAATAATTATAACATTAATTGATCTAAGGTGACAAAATGAGCCATATAGCCTAGTTGCATAACTCAGGAACCTTATGTGCTAGGACAGATCTGAGCACAGATTTGGAATCAGCGCTCCAAAATTAGTTAGTTACAATAACATTTACTCAAGTAGCAGAGACAAAGTTAAAATTTGTTGGCTAATATACATATATATATATATATATATATATATATATATATATATATATATATATATATATATATATATATATATCTTTCTCTTTCGTTTATAGGTTTGAATATACTTATTTTTTGACGATTGCAGCACACACATTCTTTATGGCATCTTCACCTTCTTCTTGGACAATCATCAATATTCTTTCTACAGCCAAAGAATGTAGAGTTTCACCTGGGTGCATTTGGACGAATAAGTTGTATCTTGCAGTGTTCGTCTACAGTCTCCGCAGCAACCGATGAACGCCCAACTCTGCTCCAAAGAGCATGGCATTTCGCAAATATAGAGCGAAACATCCTCTTGTAGGGCTCACTAGATTCCATTTTTCCTACATCAACATCTACAGTGGGCACAAGATTAAGGAGATGGCAGGCACAGCGTTGATGTTTTGATAGCCTGTACTCGTAACTTTCATCTTCATAAGAAGACAAAATGCTTGTTGTGACCTGTGTGATGATTTCAAGCCTATCACTTTCATCATCTTCGAATTGTTCGTGTACATCCTCTTCTGACTGAATTTTATCACTTCCGTATACGCTAAATTCTTTTAAGAAATTTGATCCGTTATCTGTTGTTGTTTTTACTACTTTATTTTGAATCTTGTACTCAGAAAAGACTTCATACAGGGTACTAGCCAAAATATTGTAGCAGTGTTTCACCTGCCTGCAAGCTAATACTGCTGAATGTCGTTCAAATGTGCTGACATCTATCCAGTGTGCTGTTACACCAATATAGGTGCGTCTCCTACATGCCCAAAAGTCTGTTGTTGTTACAATATACTCAGCCTTGCACATTGCAGCAATAAGTTTGCTTTTCACATTTAAAGCAGCTTCATGGATTTTTTGGGGGAGGGGGGGGGGAACAGTTGGCCTTGAAAGCATAGTATATCCCGGCTGTATACCCTTAAAAAGGCTGCAGAATTCCTCCGTTTCCACAATACTAAATGGACGAAGACCAGAAGTTATGAAATTTATGATTTTGGCACACTCGAGTGCAATGTGGAGCATATCTTAGGCTGCTTGTTTGGAATGGTGTCCTCACTTTCAATTTTTATTACTTTCCTCTTCCGAACTTGGGACTTCACAGAGTAATTTGCCGGGGTGAACACGCTGAAAACAAAATAATTAGTATCCTTACTAGATTTATAGGTCAAATCATCAAGTCATATATATTATAAGAAATTTCTCCCATAAAGGTCAGGACACGTGAATTTGTTTCGGCTGACTGGGCCAGAGTTTGTTAATACAAACTTTAAATATTTTAAGCCATTACCGGATTATATTATGGAAAAATGAACCTGACATAGGCCTTAAAAAGTTAAAATTGATCTAAACTAACCCCCCAATTGAAACGACTGGGCATAGCTGAAAAATTACTTCCAAAATTAATACCCTAGAAACAAATACATAATGAGAACACATAGATTATTTAAACGTTTTAATACACAATAAGATATACCTATCCAAATATTTACCGGTACAAGTAAAGGATGATTTAGCAAACTAACGTAGAGATTACAGTGTATGGGGTCTCTGACCTGATAAATAGCTTATACGTTTTCCTCTCCAACATGTGGGTATTTTTACTAAATAGCGTATACACTACATAGTTTGACGCATAAATACTCACCTAAATGTGTTTGTTTTTTTTAATTTGAAGGCTAATGGATGTATGCGGTCACCTCGGCAATTTTCGGCAAACACAACAAACATTGCAGCTTTACCGAGCTTCCCACATTCTTCTGGTAATTTAACAAGGTCTGCTGACCAAAAGGTCGCGTGCCCTCACTTATTCTGGTTTATGACCTTACAACCATCAAAACTTTCAATAATTCCCGGAGTAACTTTGGAAGGACTTTGGCAATTCTCTCGTTCGAACCCCGTAAGGGGCGCGGTGATTTGCCTTCCTGGCCGCCGTGCTGACGGGACTCAGCGCCCCACCCGGCTCCAGCTTAGCCTCTTCTTCTTTCTGACACCCTGCTTCCTCACTTTCCCTATAATCTCTCCCACAACTTTCTCTGGCTGGCTTCTAATTTCACAGGGTAGGGGACGTTGTCCCCTCACCCCTGAGATCCCGTTTGAAGCGGTGAGTTTTAACTACCTGCTTCTCACCTCACCTCCATCCTCCTCGCAACCCTTTTCTTCATTTCTGTAGCATATTAATTTTACGCCGAGCCCAAGGTGGCGCTGCCATGCTGATGGGCTGCCTGGCCACTCGGTGGGAGGTGTGGCCTTGAATAGTGGCAGCTCGCTTAGCCGGCTTCTTTTTCACCCCTTGCAGAGCGGGCTACAGCAGGGGATGATTAGCGTTTGCGTCCCGCACTCACAACAGGGTCCCCATGCCCAACAATGAAAAAAACCCAACTAAATCTCATTTTCGGACTGATCTCTCTGGCACAGGGACCGAGTCTCTGACTAATCTGGACCGTCTTAAGGATTTTGATTTGGATGCTCCTTCAGCTCCTGCTATTACTAATAGCGGAGCTACAGCAGACAAGCCAGACGAGGTGCTTGCTCCTCGTTCATCTGGTCTTGCTGCTGACAAACCTAAAAACTTCACACTACACACTTCTATGCAGACTATCGCAGCAGAAACTACTGAATTAAGCACTGAAACTGAATGCACTACCGTGGTTCTCACAGACGACAACAATGCAGACAACCATGCTGAAACTATACATGAAAATGACAATGAAGGCTCTAGGGAGGTTCCCAAACGACAATCTAATGCTGAGGCAGTGGCTCCTCCGCCCACTATTACCCAAGATACTAGAGACTCAAATGTTGTAACACTGGAACCTTACGTACCACGTTCCACTCATAGTCCAGGTAGGTCCACAGCTGAGAATCCTTGGATTCCAGTAGTGAGGTGTAGAAAGGGACGACAGAGACGGCATCAACTGCGAGCTACTTTTGATTTTAGTTGTGCAGTCACAGCTCCAACTCACTACTTTGAGAAATACTTCCCCATCCAGTTTCCTGGATTAGAGTTAGCTACAGATGTAAATAACTGGATCAAGACATCCAGTCTAAAGTTGGCCAGACATTAAAAATTGTCAAGGCTACAAAAAGTTCTCTACTGGTGGAGGCCCAACCAACTAGTGTACAGGCCACCAAGATCAGATCATATTAAAGGCTCTAGCCGGATGTCAAAGAATGGCCAGACTCTCTCTCTCTCTCTCTCTCTCTCTCTCTCTCTCTCTCTCTCTATATATATATATATATATATATATATATATATATATATATATATATATATATATATATATATATATATATATATATATATTTCAGGAATATGAAGACCCAGGTGATTACACTAATCATTTATTGGCCAGGCGTTTCGGACCTTTACTAGGACCATCTTCAGTGACTGTCCCGACTAATGAGAATGGGAAGAACATTAATCGATAACAGTTAAAAGAATGCATTAAATAATGGCTAAAAAAGAGGATGAAGGCAAGTTAAAATAATAAAATTGACAATTATTAAAATTAAAGTAAAAACACTAATAACAATATATAGAATTAATTAAATCTACCCAGTGTGATTTTAAAAAATAATAGAAAGTGAAATTATAACATAAACTGACTTGAATATCACATATTAAAATTTATTGGAGTAAACAATAAAATAACCTATTACATTAAATTGTAAAAAACAACAAAAAAATCCGAAAACAAATCAGAATGAATTAAACAAAGTGACTAACCTTTATCGTGGGAGTTGAGAAATCAACTAACTAAAGATATAAAAACTAATAACGAGATTTGTTCGGTTGGCTAGTTAATCTATTGAAATGTTGGTTGGTTATATAGTGAATAGTTTAATTGAGGAGGAGTAATTATTTAGGTTTGGATTTATTTTATTGATATACAGTGACTCTAAGATTTTCAAATCGAGAGAAGTTTACGGCTAAAGTTAAGATTGTAAATGAATCAGAGTGTTGCCTGATGGAAGAGGCTTCAGGTTTAGAGATGTGAATACCAGTCCTATGAGATAAACCCAAGTGCTTCGCCATCCTGCATTTGAGTTGTAAGCTAGTTTGGCCTACATAACGACTGTGGCAGGTCGTACATGTATAATTGTAAATTATACAGGATCGCAAGCCCAAAGGGATTGGCTCCTTATGGAGAAAAAACGAATTTAACGATACATGGTTGGAATTTATACAAATGAATTGGCATTGAGGATAATGGTTGTTGAGGGTAGAGAGAAGGAGTTTGTTAAACTCGGATGTCAAATGCTCGAGATAGGGTAGCTTAATTAAAACCTTCTGCTTAGAAACAGTAGTAAGTAAGGGTCGAGGATAATATATTTTGTAGAGAAATTTGGATACTAAATGGTCGAAGATGAAATCTGGGTAGTAATTAAATTTGAAGAAATCCTTTAAATAAGCCAGTTCTTCATGAAACTATATCCAGTTAGAGCATATATGGTAGGCTCTTAAAATTCGGCTTTCAATACTGGATAATTTAAACTGACTGGGAGAGCTACTAAAGAAATGTAAACCTAATCTAGAGCTGGTAGGTTTTCTGTAAGACGAACCTGAACCTGTTCGGACAACGCTGACATCCAAGAACGAGATTTTGTTGTCCTTTTCTATTGCCATAGAAAACCTTATGTTAAGATGTTGTTGGTTAATATAATTTAGAAATAGGGGTGCATGATCACTGTGCTTAAAAATTAGAAAACAGTCATCTATAAATCTTTTGAAGACAATAGGCCTGAATTCTAATGGACACTTGTCCAGCCACCGAGTTTCGTGGTGACACAAAAAGCTATTGGCAAAGGAGGGACCCAGTGGGGAACCCATAGCCATGCCTTCGTGTTGTAAGTAGAGCTAGTTTTTAAAAAGAAAAATGGTATTACCCACAACTAGCTTTAAAAGCTTGATGAAAAGTTGCTTAGTTAAACCCAATATTTCACTCTTATTATGAAAAAGAGTATCTGAAATAATATTAATGGTTTCCTGTACCGGAACATTAGTAAATAATGAATCCACATCGATTGTGGCCATAAAAGAAGAATTCCCCAAACGGAGATCACCAATATATTTGGAAAAATCGAAAGAGTCACGTAAGGTGAAGTGATTGTGTGTCAAAGGATCAATAAGCGGAACAAAAAATTTAGCTAAGTTGTAGCTTGGAGTATTGACTGCAGATAAGATAGGGCGGAAAGGTATTTCATTTTTAGGAGTTTTAGGTAAACCATAGATGACCCCAGGGGATGAACCAGAAACAAAAAGCTTATGATAAACATAATTTAAATATTTCGTTTAGTAAGAGAACGTAGAAAATTATTAATTCTATCTTCAATTTTCAGAATATACTTAAGGGGATCTGTATTTATATATATATATATATATATATATATATATATATATATATATATATATATATATATATATATATATATATATATATATATATATATATATACGTAGGTACTCTTGCGGCTTTGAGCCAAAGTTGGTTGAAGACCTTTAGTGAATGGGGAAATTGTTATATGAGTCCAGTGGAGATGGTTTATTATTAACTTTGCGGAGTCCTTTTAAACAAATATTTCAGAGTGCAAGTTGACCAAAGATTAAAAAGGTAGCTGGTACGCGTTGGAGTTGCAAAAGAAAGACAATGACAAAAATATATCTTTACTAACAACAAAATGATATTTATATTTACACAAAAATTGGGTTTAAAGGAAATGGTCGCACAGACGGAGTTAAATGTCTATGCAAGATACAGGTGGGTTAATTAGGGGATTAAGGAGGTCGGATGTAGGTCGGTGATTTAAAGGGGGATTTTAAACCTGGGTGCACACACAAAGAATGGATCGATTGGGTAAGCCAGATTACAGATCAATCTGCAGGCGGCAACGGTTACAATTGCTTACGTGCTCGTTGCAGAAAAGGGGCCAATTGGGATACGATGAATGCGAAGGGGGAAGTTGGGTTACCTCTCGCTTCAGATGAGGGAGCACTCTTAGATGGCCTTCTGAGATAGAATTCTCGTCAGATACTCGCCGATTGACTATGGCAGAGTTCACGGATATCTATTTAGCCTTCGTTCTCGAATCAAAATGGCCGATTGGGGGGAGGCGTGAGTCCTTTAGCTCGTTCACTGTAGGAGGTGGTAAGTCTATTAATGCTCCTTACTAAACTGAGTCGAAGGCTTATATAGACGCCGCCTCCATACACACGTGTGATTTTGGGGAAAAGTCGGCAACTCCTTCGGGGGAGGGGGGGGGAAATGTGATAACGCTGGCGTGGAATATTCAACGGACTTATGAAGGAAGGCAGGAACGTTGGCTGAAAGGTGGCTATGGGAGACGAGGAAATCGGTCCCTAAGCAAATACAGCTGGGGCGTGATAACGGCGTAGGCTGCACCCTAACCCTGGTTCAGCTATGCTTTCAAAGCTTCATGCGGTGATCTCAGGACCACGTGGATACAGAAGGGCACGTGGTCGCCCTTCGACCTTATTCTGCTACACAGGAAAGAAAATCATTGTTACTGCACACCACCACTATAACACTGTTAAGGATGTAATTCACACCCCTACACTACGGCAGTCATCAGAGGAGGGAATACATGAACATCTGAAGGACCAAAGTGTCACAGATGTCCGTAGAGTACAACAGAGGCGAGATGCACAATTAGTACCAACCGACACTTATATCCTCACATTTAACCTCCACTCCTGTCCCCCAGTTCTTCGTATCACTCGCTGGGTATTGGTTGAGGTGGATCAGTGCCACTACCGCTCGCAGCAGTGTTACAAATGCCAGCGCTTTGGCCATGTAGCAAAACATCGCCGTAGAGAGGTAGACACATATGCCCGATGTAGTGGTGGAGGTCATTGCAAGAATGCATGCACAAGTAAGGTGTTTTGCTTCCCTTGTAAGGGACCTCACTACAGTAATGATAGATAATGTCCAAAATACAAATGTGAGAAAGATGTCTTGGACCTACAGATTAGAATTCGAATTGCTCATTTTGTAGCCTTGCAAAGAATCTTAGACAAACACCCTATCTAGGAACCTTTATACTCTCTCTGCTCCTGTCCAAGAAAGCAATGTCGCAATTAACAGTACAATTGCCTCATCAAGGACAACACCTAATCTTCCTACAACGTCAACCGCTGCACATATTCCTTCCACATCCACGCCACAGTGATGGCATAAGCATTCTGATGCTATCATGGATGTGGATGTGGAACGTGAAATAGGACCTACTCCCCTTGTGAAAACTAGGGGATCTCCTCCAAAAGTACAGTCTGCAAATTAAATGGATTCATCTCCTATTTTGAAGAAAGCAGAACAAACAAAAAAGCTCTTAAAAGACCATCTGCGTAAGTCTGACAACCATCACACTCATACGCGATCGCAGACTACCTCTATTCCACCTAAAGAACAACACCAACCCATATAAGTCACAGACCCAAGCTCGCCTGGAACACAACAGTATGCAACTTCAAGACTGGAAACACCAAAAACCAAGCCTAGTGAGACTTCTGAGACGGCCTTACAACTGGAGACTCGTACTACTCACAGTACAAAAAAAAACCCGTCTCTTTGCTTCCCTTACAAAAGCCTCCAACCAAAAAATATCATGTTACACCTCGTCTACCAGAGAGTAATGTGTAAAAGATCCCTGTTATTGGCACTCAAGAGACTCAATTTCCGTCGCGCTCCCAGAAAAGTAGGTTCTCCTACCTATCAAATTAATTCCTTCAGGCTTCTCTCCATCTACCATTCTGCAATGGAACCTGGGATCATTTTGTACCAGGTTTCAAGACTTAAAAATTTAACAAACATAGGTCTCCTTGGAGACCTATAATATGTTGCTTTTATCTAAATTACAATTATATTGTTATTTAGTTAGATATTTATGCTTTTAATAGAAATTTATGATTTTAAATATGACTTAAAATTTATTTTAATGTCTCTTTACTGAAAGCTCCTCATCTCACTATAATAGATATATCTTATTTTCGTGTACCCTATTTATACTCCAGATTGCTTCTTATATTCCCGAAATTTTAGCCACATAATTCTATTCGAGATTACCCTGTTGAATCATCCTATGGTGTCTACGGTGGTAAAACACCTAATATAATAATAATAATTTTATCATTTCAAAGAGAATGTAAACACCGTAAGGGTTTTAAATTTCGTTAGAATCGGCCGAATAGTTATGATGTTATTGCCATAACAAAATAATTCCCGGGCTAATCTTGGGAGGACTTTGGCAATTATATTATTTGAAAGAGAATGTAAAACAATATAAGATTTTCAAATTTCTCTAGAATCAGCAAAATAGTTATGTTATTGTCAAAAGAAAAATAATTCCCGGGTTGCTTTTTAATGGAATTTGAAGATGTGGTTGGTATTTTTAATGTCGCTTCATAAATTCAATCCTTTTCATCTTGAGCATCAGCTATTTGTTCTTCATTTTCTTCAGGAAAGAAAATTATTTCACTTGATGGCATTGAAACGTAGGCCTACTTATAGTCGCTTTTACTTATTGACTGATGTGGTCCAAAAGAAGTAATCATTTCTCTCTGACCTTTAATGAAGGAAACTTCCTTCACAGAGATCTTCACCTCTTTAGGGGATTTAAATTAATTTGAGTTTCGTTTTTGCAACCGGGTTAGCCAAATTCCAAGTAAAAAACAATTTTACACTTGCGCCTGAGGATATCAATAGGTTGTCTAGTTTTGTAATGAAATTGTCTTAGGCCTGTAGCTCTCATCTCCCAAGGGATATGTTTTTGGCCTACTCACAGTTCTTTTGGATCTGTTTAAGATTGTGACTCTTGAATTTACAACGGGGGCTAGAAAAGAAATGTTTCCTAGTTCCCACTTTTCAAGCACTTTAGGGTAAATATCCTTTGAAAAATTGGCTGCTGGGTAGTTTCTCACATCCACATTTCAGAACGTCAACCTTGGGAATTGAGATGGCAGCAACTCTGCTATTTTCAAGTTAGGTGTTCAAATGTGTGAATGTCGCAAGTCTTGTCCTAATTTTAAAAGAAATTGTTGGTCACATCCCACTGGTAGGATGGTAGTACTGAAGGCCACGTAATCTTCAGCACACTGATGAATATGTTTCAAACGGTGAGATAAGAAAAAAAAGTGAAATAGATATAATTATTAATATAATAATAGTCATTTAATTCCCCAAGATGACAAAAATAAGTCAAAACTTTTCAGTAGCTAACGAAGTAGAACTAAAATTATATTAAAATGAAAAACAACTTTAGAATTCATAAGTAGGGCTGCAAATTTTAAGCGCACCATTCCTTTATGACGCACACTAATAGCACAGTATTCCATAGTATAGCATAATATACCATAGATTAGAGCATAGTATATTATCGAATATTATTGCATATCATAGTATAGCATAGCACAGCATTGCATAATATAACACAGCATAGTACAACAACATAGTATAACATAGCATAGCATAGCACAGAATAGTATAGTATAGCCACATACTTTAGCATAGCATAGCACAGAATAGTATAGTATAGCCACATACTTTAGCATAGCATAGTAGATAATAACATAGCATAGTTTACTATTGTCTAGCATAGCATAGCCTAGTATAGCCTAGCCTAAAATGCCTAGTATAACCTACCATGTTTTAGCCTAGTATAGCCAAGCCTAGCCAAACATAGGATAGCCTAGCTGTGCTGGGGTTAACCTAGCCTAGCTTAGTATAATCTAGCTAGCCTGGTATAACCTAGCATAGTATAGCCTACTTTATCCTACCTTCACTTAGTATAGCCTAGCCTGGCCTAGCGTTGCCTTGCCTAGTGTAGCCTAGCTTACTATAGCCTAGGCTAACCTCACCTAGAGTAGCCTAGCTTAGTATAGCCAAGCTAGAATAGGCTTTTATACACTAGCCAGTATATCATTGCATACGATAGCTTAGCCTACCATACTATAGGCTAGCTTGGTATAACCTATCCTAGCATAACCACCCCTAACATAATATAGCTAAGCGTATCATATTATAGCCTATCTTACTATAGCACACCACATCCTAAACTAGAATAACCTTGCATAGCTTAGCCTATTATAGCCTTGGTTAGCTAGCCTATCGTAGCTTAACATAGTATAACCTAGCATAGGCTAGCATAGCAGAGCATAGCCCTCCAGCGCCTAATATACTTTACCCTACACTAGCATTATAGTATAGCCCTGTCTAGCCTAGTATAGCTTAGCATAGCCTAGCCTAGCATAGTATAACCTAGCCTAGCATTAACTATCCTAGACAAGTATAGCTTATTTATCCTATTATACCCTAGTCAAGCATAGCTTACTATTATCTAGCCTAAGATACTATATGCTATCCTAGCAGAGCATTTTATAACCTAAATTAGCATAGTATATCTTACCCTTGTACATTATATCTTAGCATAGCTTAACATAGTATAGCCTATTCTAGGCTTGCCTAGCAGAGTATAGCATATTATAGCCTAGTCTAGTCTAGCAGAGTATCAGTCGAATAGTTATGATGTTATTCTCAAAACAAAATAATTCCAGGGCTAACCTTGAGAAGACTTTGGCAATTATATTATTCAAAAGAGAATGCAAAACAACATAAGGATTTCAAATTTCGTTAGTATCGGCTGAATAGTTATGATGTTATGACCAAAACAAAATAATTCCCGGGCTAACCTTGGTAGCACTTTGGCAATTATAGCATTCGAAAGAGAATGTAAAACAACATAAGGGTTTCAAATTTTGCTAGAATCGGCCAAATAGTTATGATGTTATTGCCAAAACAAAATAATTCCCAGGCTAACCTTGGGAAGACTTGGGTAATTATAGCATTCGAAAGAAGGTAATGTAAAACAACATTTCGTTTTCAAATTTCGTTAGAATCGGCCGAATAGTTATGATCTTATTACCGAGACAAAAGAAAAGCAAAACGGGGACCGACCGACCAACATAGTGAGATGTAGAGTCTCTCGCGACTAGACTCGCACGCGACTAAAAATGATTCCAAGTATGTCCATGGGTGGGAATCGCCACTATTTTTATTTTCAATGGTAGGAGTAGAACTCATGATGGACCAGTAATTGCGCGGCAGCACGCTAGGAGTCTAGGACAATGAGGAATAATTTAATAAATTGACGAACTCTCTCAGGCGGGAAAGCAGGAAACAGAAACGAATTTTCTATCGGGTGTGAGATGATGTATGTGATTGGTCCACATATGTACAAGCGCTTATGATTGGCTCAAACCAGAGTAAACGCTTGTGATTAGTCATCGTCTGACTTTTGCTTCTACGCCTGCGATTGGTCAAAATTAACTGAGAAGTAATGAATACTTCTATGCTTTTCAAATGTAATTAAGTAAAAGTTATGTAAAAAATTACGAAAGTAGAAGTCAAAGTACTCAAATTACTGAGTATATTTTAGGAAGTTGAGTGCAGTACTTAGGTTATTGTACTTCGTTACTTCGTAACTCTGATGGCAGGTGACAAGGGGTGTCTGAGAAAAGAAATGAAGACGGTGGCTCTCTGAAGACCATACTGGTTGGTTTCCTCGGGGAGACCTTTGCACAGGATAAAGCGCCTTCCAGAGTGATAATTTCTTCCTTCCGGGAGGTATTGCTTCCGAACTTCTTTATAGATAAAAGAAGTTCTTCCTTCGGTGAAAAGCGAGTGCGCGGTATCGGAGTCGCGAGCGCCGAAGAGTTCGTGCGAGCGTACCAGAAGCGAGCAGTCATTTGTGAGGAGTGGTAGGACTAGTATTTTATATAGGCGTAGTTGGAGTTTGCGGCTGTCAGGATGGAACCTACGCAGCTTCTTTTATGCTTTTGGCTTTTGTTTCTGTGAGGTCTTGGTGTGAGTGGAAATTTTAGAGTTTTCATATATATATATATATATATATATATATACAGGGTGGCCCATAAGTCCCAGGACTTTCCACGTACAACTTATGTATAAATATTTTATTAACGGAAAACAAATGTATTTTTTATGTAACTATATATATATATATATATTTGCTGGGAGACTATAGCCCTAACACACGTTTCTCTAACTGCGACAATGTCAAAATCTTCTGACGCAACTAAGAACTTCGATTCAGTGATCTTTTTACTCAGTTGGAGTAAAAATAACAAATTTCGTGTTAGATTCACATACCTTTGATGGTGTACATGATTCGTACTCTCATATGTGCTCTCCTGTCTTTAATAAACTCCTATCGGAAACTCCATGATAGTAGCATTTAAAAGTCATCCCATTGTTGGCCCCGTCTCTCAAGAATATCTCACGGTGGTTGCCCCACCAAATCGATATGAGAGCATTGCCCTCGGGGCAGAATGTCTGACTGGCACACTCAGAGTCTGGATTACCCACGGTTGAAGCACATCGGACATCATCGTGGGCCCCTTTCAAGTGCGCACCCGGTGTCAAACGGCCTCCTCATGACCCCGCGTCGAAACGCAGCACCTGCAATTTGTTAGTTGGATGGAATTTAGACCTGTAAGTGTCTACGCATCCCCTGCATCTATCAGCCAATCCTTCATAGGGAGCTAACAAAGAAAAGCCACTAAAGACGCAACAGTTTCCTTTCTGGAGAACCATTCTCGCAGACTAGTAAGCCTGAATTAGAAAAAGTGGAGAGAAAGAAATACGATTATTTTCACGTCCGGAGGGTGAAAAAAGGTATATAACAAAAAATATGATTTTTAATTCAAAATATAACCTAGTTTTTGTTAACAAAATGTGATGGTTTTCCAGTAATAAAAAAAGAGGATAATTGATAACTCGTTAAGACCCTTTTAAAGATCGAGCTGAAGTGCAGGTAGGGAATTGACCATCGACACCTCAGTCAAGTTTATGGGATTGACTGAGGATTAAATTAATGTGCTTTGATAAGGAGGCCGTAGTGATCGTAGAATGGAAAAGACCCCTAAAAAATTAGCACTTCGAGGTTTTATGAAATCTTATAATGGGTTCAGGTCGAACACAAATAACATTGATGTAAGGGAATCCGAATGGATAAGTGTTCTAAAAAGACCATTGTTCGCATTGGGCATTAACTCTCTTTTGGTGAAAAGTCAGAAATTGCCGTTTTTTGTGTGTTCTTTAAGCTGGTGGGATCAGTGCAAGCAATGCATTACTATACTTAATTATATAAATGTAATAACGAGCACTTAAAGATACTGTCAGATCCCTTAGGAGAATGAGAACTCATGCAAGGTCAACCGATCTCTACGTAGGATCTCACACAAATGAGGAATTAAAAAGAGAAATTGACAAGGAAAATTAGCACTTAGAATCACGGAGGTCATTAAATTTGGCCATGTGTTCAAAGTCGTCTGAGCAACGGCAGAAATGGCAAATAGAGCAATCAGAAATGGAATTCTTGCTTTCGGCAGAGGATCCCGCCGGGGAATATGGAAAAGGAAAAATTCACGAACGTTCAAACATGCTATCAATGCTACGCTATTGAAGCACATGGCGCAAAACTACGCGCACAACGACAAGAAAATATGTTCCGAGTGCGGCGGCCAAATTGGTCATATTTTCTGCGAATGTACGTAGACCACAAAAAGATGTATCAACTGCCAATGTCCACACAGGACTATGGTGATTAACTGCCCCAAAAGAAAGGACGTAATAAACAGAAAAGAGCAGGATTAATTAAAAGAAACAGAAATAAGAATTAACCAAACCTACGCGAGTGTAGCGAAAACTAGGGTTAAGATCAACGAGGCACAGGAACCAAAAATGAACATTAACGTGAATGAAGGGACAGGCCTAGACATCCCCGCATGTATAATGTTCGCACGTGTGCAGAACATTGCACAACCAGGGACCCTTGCAGATACGTTAAATCTATTATTGGAAAAATGGAATACGAAAGGTGCGGTTCCCACCCAACCCCCCTTCAGTTCTAATCTATGGGGTCACGGCAGGCAAAACCTTTCAAATTAAGGATATACTGGAGATGGGGGACCATACTAGCAGATAGGAAAGAACACGAAGACACAAACGAAAATGAAAGAGAAACCGATAATACAGAAAAGGAAACCAAAACTACGATGAAAAAGAAAACCCATAAGAAAACAAAAAGGAAACTACAGACACAGAAACCGCATCGGACTCCGAAATGGAAAACGAAAACGAGGGCTGCCGGTTCGAAGCGAAAGACTTCCATGTCTTCGTTCACGAGGCATACTCCCTACCGAAAGGGGCCAAGCAAACTGATATTAAAAATAAGGAATTGAAAAAAGAACTTGCAAATGGACCTACGTCACAGAACATGAAGAATCCTCCATTAAGAAAATGATAGACGAAAACCCAATAAGATTCTACCCCACCGATATTAAGCTGATTAAAAAGGAGACCTTTTAAAAACTAACAAGCAGGAAATAGAAGAATACAAAGCCAAAACAAGGAGCAAGCACAAAGGAATAAATTTATCAGAACATAGACCACGTCAATAGAAAATTAAAAATTTCCCATCTAAATACAGATGAATGGAAAAATAAAACCAGTCAATACGGAAACATCTTCCGCCAATTATACCCGGACATTATAACCATTTCCGAACACGGAATCAAGGACGAAGACCGAATAGAAATCCACAACTACGACATTCTAAAGAAGAATCCCACCGGCGAAAGATAGGAGGGTACTTCAATCGCCATTAAAAAGGGTATACGCTATGCCCAGGAACGAGAGGTAAATGAGGAGTATGCTGCTGTGACAGTGCAGATGGAATTCTCCGCACTCACAATAGCAGCAGCTTAACAACCTCCTCTCCGCTCATACATTCCGATCCACTCGGTAATGGAAATATCCCACAAGAATGATCCAACCATATTACTGGGGAAGCTGAATGTAAGATTGCAGCAATCTGGAAACAGAACAAAAAACAATACGGGACAAAATTTAGAACTCCCGATGGCCAGAAATATCCCAACACGAGCAGGAACAGAATTCCCAACCTATATAACTGGAAGAGCATCAACCAAACCAGATAGAGTGCTAACTAATACTAACTTCCCTATAACATGCAGATAGAACCAGCCCCTGTCCCATGTAGTGACCACATTGTAATTCTGGTGACCATCAACCAATCTGACCAATCAGGCCAACACAAGGGCAAACTGGGAAACTTATAGTGCAATGCTGGAGGGTTTTGCTCCACCAGAACTGGAAGGCAAAATCATTCTCTTACGCATTTCTCGTCTGCTTCCGTGATATGCGTACCAAGAATTAAATATAGAGCACACCCCGCCCTTCCAAAAATGGACAGAGGAAATGAAAAGAAAAGCAAGAAATATAGAACGAAAATACGCAGAAATAAGAGAAACTGGCACAAACTGGCAAAAAACTAAAGAACTAGAGCAGCTAAAGAGCGAAATGATATTCCTCATAGAAGAATAAACAAAAAAAAACAATGGAAAGAGTTCATAGGTAAAGTAGAAAATACGGAACAACCAGATGAAACGTGGAAATTGATAAACATAATAAAAGGCAGACCTACTAGGAAGAAAATCCAGATAATGAATGAACGAGGAGAATACCTAAATAGCAACGAGGAAACAGCAGACAAATTTAAGGAGCACTGGGGCAAAGTCTATACTATTGAAGAAGAGAACAACAAACGTTACGACGGAGAAACGGAATAAAGTCAACAGATTCGTACGGATTAATGGGCATAGACTTATCCCAGAAAGAAGAGTGGATTATTGTACCCAAGATAATGAAGGACTATGGGCACGGATTACAGAAGAAGAACTGAAAAGTGCCATTAGATCATTCCAACAGAAGACATCCGGAAGGATAGATCTCACAAAATATAAGTATAAAAAAAAACCAGGAAATATAACTAAAGCAATTACCGACCTATTCAACGCATATCTTATCATAGGAGCTTCCCAGAGAAGTTTAAGATAGCAAAAATGTTCTTCCTACTGAAACAAGGGAAGCCATCTCACTTAGTTTCCAGTTTTAGGCCAATATCTCTACTAAACTTCCTGGGTAAGGTCCTCGAAAAGATATTGAACCAAAAGCTAGTTGAATTCGTAGAGGAAAATGGAAAATAAAACGACCACCAGTTTGGTTTCCGAAAGGAAAGGGACTTAACCACGGCAATAGATATGTTAAAGGAGAAAATCGCACAAGCTAAAGCAGAAAAGGGGTACGTGAACGTGGTCGTCCGCGGTGTCGAGAAGGCCTTCGACAAAGTCTGGGTTGAAGGACTTAAATATAAGCTCCTTCAACTGGGTCTCGGCATCGAGATGGAGAGAATGTTGGTTAATTATGTCACCAATAGGAAAGCCTACGTCTCCATCGAGGACTACGAGGGAATGACCTTCTGTTTACAGACGGGAGTCCCGCAATGGGGGTGCATGAGCGCACCCCCCCCCCCCAACACAATTATACCGGGATGCCTAAACATACATACAGTACGCGGATGACATCAGTCAAATAATTTCGTCGCGCTCCACGAACTCAACATGGCAGGCGAGAAATTAAAAATATCAACGATTACGAAAACAAGTGAAAAATCAAAACTAACATCCACAAGTTTAAAAACATTTCAATAATTAATGAGGAACAAAAGGCCCAAATTACCGTCGACGGTATTAACCATGATTACGCGACGGATGGAAGTGTGCTGGGACATATCGGCTCAAGAGGTTACCGCGCACAAACAAAGGCGAGGGTAGCCAAACGGGCATAGGACTGCTATACGTTCTATGTAACAATAACCTAAGACGTAAGCTTTAATTGAATCAGTCTCAGTATACCCACCGATCCCATTGCACACTATCTCGAAATCTAATAAAAAAATACAACGGATCCAAAATAACAAATACAGAAGAAGAGAAGAAAAACGGATCAGAGACAATAAAAATTGCCGGAATCGATCCGCTAAACTTAACGCTGGAAAAAAATATATGGAAAAAGATCGAGGAAAAAAATATGGAGACGAGTAGAGAGTTAAGAATACAGAATGAAAACTATATTCGCAAGCGGTTCCCAAGCAGTGGCTCCACCTACGGCGAGCGGAACAAGCGATATACACGTAAGTGCATAAATAATTATACAATGAAAAAGAGAAAACCAGAAAACCCAAGCAAAATACTGAAGACAAAGGCATAAATGCATTAAATACATTAGAAAATAAAAGGACATGAAAACAGTAAAATGTAATTAGAAGCAACGTAACACAACCCGGAAAAACGCTAAGGAGAATATTACATGAACCAATGAAAGTTTAAGAAGGAAAATGGGAGCTGTAGAGAACGGAAAGATAGGGCAAACTATTTTAACAATTATATGAAAATAAATAAAGAAGTGGGATTCGAACCTGTGTCATCAAGCGCTCATCGCTTATATGACCACGACGCTCATCGCCAGAGCTACCACACACACACACATATATATATATATATATATATATATATATATATATATATATATATATATATATATATATATATATATATATATATATATATATATATATATATATATATATATATATATATATATATATATATATATATATATATATATATATATATATATATATATATATATATATATACGAGAGGCGGTCAATAGGTTTTGCAAATCGGTAGGGCAAAATAGAGGAAGGGGGATGGGTGTTTGTGGGGGTGTTAGGACAAGTTATGACAAGTCAGGACCTGCAGCCGCACGCTCCTGCCTCGTCTATTTAAGAAGCAGTAGTTGATCGCAGATCGTCAGTCACAATATTTCAACAATGTTGAAGGTTGAGCACCACGCAGTGATCAAATTTTTGACCAAGGAAGGCAAGAATGCAAAAGAGATCCATGAACACATGGTTGCAGTGTACACCGATACCGCTCCTTCCTATACAACCATTGCTTGCTGGAATAGGAAGTTCCGCCATGGTCGTGAGTCCCTTGAAGATGACCCCCGTCCAGGACGCCCGTCAGACGTGACCAACGAGGACAAGGTCGAAGAAATCGAGCGAGAACTTGGAATATCACATAGAAGTGTTATCAACATCATCCACGACAATTTGGCCATGACCAAGGTCTTTGCTCCTTGGGTCCCTAAAAACCTCACGAAACCTCACGCCCCATGATCGACTTTAACGTCGTCAAAGTTCGGAGGAGCTGCTGCTTCTGTATAACCAAGTCCCGGCGGGATTCGAGTCACGCATAGTGACAGGTGATGAAACGTGGGTCCATCACTGGGATCCCGAGGCCAAGCTCGAAAGCATGGCCTGGAAGCACAGGGTCTCTCCGACCCCCATCAAGTTCCGGACGCAACCCTCGGCCGGGAAGATCATGGCCAGCATCTTCTGGGATTCTGAGGGAGTGTTGATGGTGGACTATGCGCCTCGTGGAAGGACCATCACAGGCCAATATTACGCAGAGGAACTTGTTGGGTTGAAGAAGTGCATCCGTCAGAAGCGGCGCGGCAAGTTGACACGCGGTGTCCTGCTCCTCCACGACAATGCCCCTGTCCACAAGGCCAGAGTTACCCAACCGCCCTGCGTGAGTGCGGATTTGAGGAGCTCAACCATTTTCCCTACAGTCCAGATCTAGGCCCCTAGTGACTACTTTTTTATCCCGCCAGCTCAAGGCTGCACTGCGTGGACGCCGGTTTGGGGACAATGAAGATGTCCAGCTCGCCGTCCAGGAGTGGATTGAACAGCAGTCGGGACATTTCTGGTTGTCGGGAATTCGAAGCCTCAAAGACAAGTGGCGCAAGTGCATTGAAGTCGAGGGTAGTTATATTGAAAAATAATAAAACACTTCTCCTCATATCTCGTTTCCTTATATCCGAATTGCTAAACTTATTGACCGCCCCTCGTATATATACTATAGATAAGTGAATTAGAACTGACGTACCTGAAAAAGGTACCCCAAAACAAAGCCTACAAAAAAGAAAAATTAGAGCTCGTCAAAGCAAAAAGAACAGACAGTCTCCAGATACTTACACTATCACTACACATATTCACATTTCCTTCTCCCCCACCCCCCAAAAAGTCCACTCTCATGCTATCTATCTAACTATCATCTCCCTTACTTCTCTCACCTCATCCTCTCCCTCCCCCGCTGCGTTCGAGAACGCCTAGAAGACCCATCTCCTCCGTCAAGCCTTCTCTTTAGAGTGGATGAAGGCTTACAGCCCTCCATTATTATTATTATTATTATTATTAAAGAATGATAAGAGAAGGGATAATCAAGGGCGCTTAGAGCCGGCAAGAGATGCAGTGTAAGATGGTAGGTTCTCCGTTGAGGGAATCGCAGACGGAAGGTTTTCTCCTCGCAAGGTTCGGAGTGTGTGGTGGTAACCTGTTGATTGCTATTGAAACTTTGATGAGGAGTGGTGAGCGATCTTCCTGTGTTGATATGTGCTAATAACTTGGTACTAGTGGATAAGAGCGAGAGGGGTTGGGGTATGCTGACTGAAGTGGTTGTCAAGTTTCATGAGGGTGCTAAATGTAAGGACAGGAAGGAATAGAGAGGTTCGGGGTGTTGATTATGTGAGGGTTGATATGAAAGCGCGTCAGGTGCTCCTTGAACAAGTATAAAGGGTATAGCGTGAATGGTAAGGGGGTAGTTGAATACCTTGTGAATGGTGATGTTTCATTGTCTAAGGGGCAAAAACGTGGTTACCATGGCAGAGTAAGTGAGCCATTTGTGAGGGATGTTTATGTGAAAAAGGAAGAAATGGTGGCGAATGAACAGGTAAGAATGTTCTGATCAGGTGTGGACAAGTAATTGAATGGAGAAGAGAATGTGTGTAATTGGTGGTGTCCGGCGAAGAGTTGTGAGTGATTGGTGTCCGGCGAAGAGTTTTGTGTGATTGGTGTCCGGCGAAGAGTTGTGTGTGTGTGATTGGTGTCCGGCGAAGAGTTGTGTGTGTGTGATTGGTGTGGGAATACCGCGTCAAAACGTGGATTGATAAGGTAGGCAAATTTTGGAGAGAGCAGGGGAGGTCCAAGGGACTGGTGACAGGGGTGCAGGGGACTTTCAGTCCAAGGATGAACCCTTTATTGGACAAAATGCTACATTACATAACGACCCGCTGCTATGATAGGCCAAGGGCTTTAAAAATGGCCTTGACCTTGCACTTATGGATGGAGGGAATGAATATTGTTTACTAGCGCTGATGCGCGCCGAACTCACCTTGTCCTTGGTTGGTTTATAATGTTGCAGACGTGAAACAAGAAGGATCCCGGCGAAGAACCTTGCAAGACCCTTCAGGTGAGTACTCATCTGAACTCTCTTCTCTTAATCACTATTTTATTTTTACCAGGCAATCAGCCAGTTACCAGTACTCTTTTCCCAATACTTACGCCATGTCGATTGTATGGGTCAGTGGTCCTTTAGCGTCCTGAAGGTTGACGACTCTATTTGCTACAAAGCCCTACCCCAGATTTACTACAAAAACGATGTGGGGCTAATTGACCGAGAGCTGCTCCCACATTCGGGCTCTCCCGAAAGACGAGTCCCGTTAATGCTACCCATTTGTCCTGACACTAGCCATTTGCCGAAGGTCTATCGACTGTGCTTTAGAGGGGGATCCCCAACTAAAACGGATCCTTGGGAGGGACCCATTGGAACCAGAGAGAGAGAGAGAGAGAGAGAGAGAGAGAGAGAGAGATTCACTCGGCTCGAGCAAAACGCAAGGGTTCTAGTCGCGTCGAGGCTCGCTTTCAAGCTGCGGATCGCACCTGCGCTGAACATCACAAGAAGACTACTGCGCAGGCGTCGGGCGAGCTTGTGCGCTCCGATCCTCTATTATTTACAAGCAAGCGCCTCTGTACTGCGTCTGCCCCGCCAAGGTGACGTGATCATCCCTCTTACCCCCTCCCATCCCTCTCGCTCCGCTCTCACGATCTATGCTTTGTCTTTCTCCAATTCTTCAGATTTCAACATTCTCTCAAAACTCACGCACCCACCCATATACATAGTGGTAAAGTATGTCGTTTACCTATGGTAAATATCTCACACTAATCGCCTGAGATGGGTGTAAATTACCTATATAAAAAAAGAAAAGATTCCGCTTTGAATGAGGTCTGTTTAATAAAGGCGAAAGGGTTCGGAATCTTATTTTCTTTTATTACGACGGGTAATTTACCTTGCTACTCTTTAGTCTAGGCTGCGATCTTTTCTCGCCTCTATGTGTTGAGAAAATCAACCAATAACCCCTAATGGGGGACTTTATTTTGAAGCTCTCCCCTGTAACCTTTCGAATACTTAAATTGGATATAAATGAAATTATTCAGGTACTGCAGTCATATAAAACTCCCATGTATGTAAACATGATGGCGTTATGTTTGTGTGTGTGGGCGGGGGGGAGGGGCGTGTAAGATGTAAGTTGATTGTTATTTTGTTGAGCTCGCTTTTCCTCGAGAGGCGGATGATGAGAGTTTAATTATAAAAATAGAAGTTCCAAGCTAAACAGTTAACTTGGGGCAGCCTCATCAGAGCTGTTTACTTAAGTTATTTAACAAAGAGGTCGTTTCTAAGCTTGTTCTACCTCTTGAAATGCTGCCCCCCCCCAACATTCCCTCACCTCACCTCCCCATTCACTACCATTCCCCCAAATTTGTTCTTCTCCCTCTGAGCAGTCTCCACTGGGCGGCACCCAGCAGCGCATTCCTGGCCACATTACCCAGAAATTCGGTGCATCAGTGACGAAAGGGCGAGAAATAAAAATGTCTCTAATATCCATTGAATTCTAGCTCAATCGGCTATTTCTTTTCATTTCGGCGTCACTTTTCCCTAAAATGCTTATAACTCTCCGCTGGCGGCGTTTGGAAACTCTACCGACCCCAGTATGGTCTAAACACGACAGGGGGTCGGCTCCACAGTTCAACTTGATTTTTCCTTCGCATTTAACGTTCGTTCCCACAATTCTGCCTTCTCTCTTATTTATTGCTGTCTTGTTTTCCTGTCTCGCAACACATTTTGATCCTTATTGTACAAATCTCCCCTTTTCTTGACCTCCATTTATGTTTGTGTGCGATACAAAAGCGACCTTGTGTATCGACCATTTCTCCTCTGATCTGAATCCGGCCAGGAAGTTATACGTCTTACTGCGGCCGAGAGAATTTTCGTTGATAACGGATTCTCTACCCCTTCCCTCATTCTCTCCCTCCCTAACCCCCTTCTATCTTTCTCCCCCCCCCAATCTCTTGGAACTCCTTCTTCAAGGAGGTCCTTACGTACTCATGAACGAGCTCTTCGTAAAGCACGCTCCCGTGGGCAGGACACGACCTCCCTCTCACTTGCCTATCGCCTTACTACTTCGACTTATTCTTCCAAATTAAAATCAACGCGTGAGGCTCATTCACACCAACTTTTGTCTAAGAGCAAGAATGACCCTCGGACTATTTTTCGTCTCCTCTCTCATCTTTCCTCGCCTAGCCCCATTTCCCCCACCTCTCCCCCCCATCAATCCCTCTACTCATTCTAAATTTTTCTCTGATAAAGTTATTAACCTTCGCGCCATACTACCTCAGTCGTCTGAAAAAGCCCATACTGTTCTCCTTGACCATACTCCATTGCCGCTTAACGGCCTCACTCGGGCGTCCTCTGAGGAAGTAACTGCCCTGATCTCACGCTCTAACAAATCTGTATCCCCTAATAACGTCTTTCCACCCAAACTCCTCCACTAAATTCTCCCTGCTGTCCTCACACTAATTCTTCATCTCATTAATACTTCACTTACCACAGGGGTGGTTCCCTCTTTCTTCAAACATGCCTCAATTCGTCTTATCCTTAAAAAAAACACACATTAAGGCCTCTGAACCATCTAGCTATCGCCTTATCTCACCTCACAGCTTCCATTTCTCTCTAAGATCCTCGAGAGAGTGGTTATCTCTCGCTTTAATGACCATATTTCAAACTGCAATATCGATGAAATGTACCAGTCTGGGTTCAAAGCGAAGCACTTTACTGAACCCGCTCTTATTAATGTTTCATGCGGTTTACGTAGAGCAGCCGATAGGGGTTGTACGACCATTCTAGTCCTCCTAGACCTCTCCTCTGCTTTCGACACCATCGACCACATGTCCTCCTTGATCGTCTTCACACTTTCCTTGGTCTCTCGGGCACTGCACTTGATTAGTTCCGCTCATACCTCTCCTCCCGCACTCAGTCGGTCGCACTCTATAACTTCTCTTCCGAGCCCGCGCCCATTCATTGACGGCCGAATATTCGACTACTACGCTCTGCTGACAACCTACGGATAAATCATTTTTTACTTGCTTAGTGACGGATTTTGAGCACTGCCTACATAGATGAACGCCTATTCTGGAGGTTTTACGGTGAATCCCGCTTCAACCTTCGAAAAGAGAGATATTTATTTTTCGTCGAAGACTCATAATTCAAGGAAGGCTTAAGCACCTCACTGCTCCCGGCCATCGCTCTGCGTGCGAACCTGCTCGGATGTCTGCCATTCATTGATTTCGTCTTAACTATGCCAGCCACTTGGACTGACATAATTAAGGGCTTATGTGAAAACTGGTTTGAGGCCTAGCCCACAGCGGAAGCGGAAGTCAGAAATTATCTCGATACTGGGGCATAACTGCGAGTTCCGGACTGAAGAGAAATTCTCATCGCCCGGGTGACCCGGCCAGAATCATAGAGGAAAGTACACCCGTCTCTATGTAGCTGGATGCAGTTATGGCGTATGTACCCGTGAGGGGGTCGCAAAAACTTAGCGGTCCTTGATTCGGCCACTATGCATCAAGTCTACCAAACTCAACCCTCTGAGGTTCCCACTCGAGACTCACCCTATCCATCTATCACCCATTATTCTGGCAGCAAACGAGCGGGGGAACAACAGGAAAATGGATGGGGGCGTTTCTCACCATTTATTGGACTCGTACCCAAAACTACTTCTCCATCCTTTACCTCCTTTACCACGTCATAACTTTCTTTTTCACTCCAAAAACACAATAACTATACTTTGGTTTCAAGAAAAGAAGGCATCACAAGAGGACAACGAAGACTATGGAGGCCCTCAATAAGAGGGTCTCCCTAAGGACCATCCCCGAAATGAAGACTCACGTCAAGAAGAACCTATGCGAAACCCTCTACATATAACTGAAAGTGGCACTAGTGAAACTTATTGAAGTTTCATCTGGATTCATCGCCATGTGTGCCGAGACCAAGGATGTGGACCAGCTCCTATCGGAAGAGAGAGCGAAGGTCTTAAGGGACACCGGCCTAGAAGCCAAAACCCCTCCACAAGTGGCAGCGAACAAAAGCGTGATCTGCCGCGAAGTGGAGAGCTGGGTGGGTGAACATAAACCCGAGGAGCTCAAGGAAGAAATTACCAAGAGTAACCCATGGGCTCAAGTTCGCGAACACACCCACGTCTTTAAAATAACTTTCTCTACGACAGACATGCCAAGGAAAGCGACACAAAATGGAATACTGGTATTCAATATGAGAATACCAGGCGAAAATATTCAACAAGAGAAATTCAATAGCATACAAATGTGCTTTGTATGCTATAAACTCGAAGAGCACACACCGACGACATGCCCGGATAAGAACAAACTGTGGCCACAGAGGGTCACAGATTCGACAAATGTGAAAGCACCATGAAAAGATGCTTAAATTGCAAAGGGAAGCATAGGACCATGGATGGCCCTGAACTGCCCCAAGCGCCGCGAAATTATCAAAAGAAAGGAAGAAGAAGAGAGGAATGCTAAAAGAAGTTACATATGAAAACGCCGCCCAGAAGAATGCAGAGGTAAAGCCTGCATCGGCACTCGCACAAATGAGTATCACCGGAGATTTGAGAGCAAAATCTTAATCTGCCTAACCCACGCAAATGGGGCAAATGCAGTAAAACCCGGCTACTACAATCAAGTGTTTAACGCTCTCCTGAAGGCGAACAATCTCAGTTCAGTAATTATGCCTGAAGATCCCGAATGCTCCGAGGCATTCAAGGACTCAGTCATAAAGAACAATAACGTCACCCTGGATAGAGGAGATTATTGAAGCTCCCTCATCGGAGGAATCCGAAGAAGACGACGAAGAGGAAAAGGCTGAAAGTAAGGAGGGATCCTCCTCTTCTGACATGAAGATGGCCCCTGCACTCGTACACGATCTACGAAGAGCAGGTCCATAACCTCGAGTCCCCCTCCAAAAAAGAAAAACCCTGTGCCGAGTAAAACCACCCAGTCAGCCCCCAAGAAGAAAAAGAATAAGAAGAAACATAGGTAAAAACAACTCACCATGATACGGAACGCACTGAAGATAATGGAAATTATTACCAAAGGCTGGACGACGAAAGAAACTCTTTACTGAAATGTATTCGGGGAAATTGATGAGGACATCATACTGATCTCAGAGCACGGGATCGACACGCGTAGAACAGAAATGAAAATCTGGAACTACGATGTGTTGATCACAAATTATTCGCAGGAGCGGTTCGACGGAGCCGCTATTGCAATAAAGAAAGGGATTAAATACAAGCAGATACGGAATCTAGAAGAATCCTACCTCGCGATTGAGGTCGAACTCGAGTTAGGAAAGTTGGTCATTGATACCAGATATCAACCGCCAAGGAGAGATGTGTTGCCTATTCACACTCTCACTGGCCTATTTGGCAGAAGAGCCCCCACTATATTAATAGCGGATCTGAACGCCAGATGCCGAGAATCCGGTTTTAGGACCTACAACGGTATAGAAAGAAGCCTGGACCTGTTGCTGGAAAGAAATATTGCGAATAGGCCCCGACTTTCCCACCTGTGTCAGAGCACGAGGTGCCACAAACCAGACATCTGTCTGGCGAACGTCAGCTGCCGTTCAATTACTACATGGAACCAGTCCAGGTACCATGTAGTGACCATATAGGGATCCTTCTAGCTGTAGTCAGAAAGAACTACAAAAGAGCAGATTGGACACAACACACGCGCTTTCTCGAGGCCTACGATCCACCCAACTTGGACGAGGCAATTCTCGAGGAGATTAACGAGGTATTCGACGACCTCAATAACCATCTCATCTACGCAGATAGGGCTTGTATCCCTAAATCCGAGTATGGAGCAATCTCTACCTACGAGTGGACTGAATATATGAAGGAATTATACCGTGAGCTGAAGTTATTGTATGAACTCAACATCGTGAATGCATCAGTTCACTCAACTAAATTCATCGAAGTAAGGAAGTCAAAGAAGAATTGAACCAGTTGATCCTCGAACAGCAGAATAGAAGATGGGAGTACGCGATCGATAGCCTCAATCACAAAACAACTCCCAAAGAATTTGGGGGAAAGATCCAAAATATCAAAGGATCGACTGGGAAGAAGAAACATCAGATCGAGCTACAGAAGGAAGATGGAAAAATTGAAGATATATTCCGAAGATATTGGGAAAAGATCTTCAGTATAACTGAAGAGGAAAACGAAAACTATGACCTAGAGTTTGAAAGCAACATCATCGACGAAATAAACGAACAAATACACAAGACGCACCCTCACCACCAGGTGAATAGACAGCGCGACGGAGACGCCGAGATTACAGAAGAAGAACTGCTCGGCGCGCTCCGCTCATTCCAACAAAAAGCCCCAGGACAATCGGGGTTTACAAAGCTTAACTTTGAAAAGGCACCAGCCAATGTCATCGAAGGGATGAGAAGAATTTATAACCCTTGTCTGAACACGGGATACTTTCCAGATGCTTATAAAACGGCTAAGATGATTTTCTTGCCTAAGCACGGAAAGAACCCAACGTTGAAGGAGAGCTATCGGCCAATTTCACTTCTAAAATTTGGCAGGAAGCTCTTCGAGAAGATCCTCAACAAAAGACTGGTGTCTCACCTGGAGGAAAACTCCCTCTACAACCCACACCAATTCGGATTTAGGAGGAAGCAAAGTACGGAGATGGCGATTAACGTCATCACGGAAAAGCTAGCACAAGCAAAACGGGAAAAGAGTTATGTAGACATTGTTTGTCGGGATGTATCAAAGGCGTTTGATAAGGTGTGGCAACGGAGAATGCAGTACAAGATCTTACGACTGGGCCTAAGTGAAAACTTAGAAAGAACGCTCTGTCACTATGTCATGGAGAGAGCGTGTACATCAGTTTAGGGTGCACGGATGGCCTAAAGTTTCCGCTGACTGCGGGCCTCCCGCAGGGGGGAGGGGTCTGTCCCCCACTCTCTACTTGATTTATACCGCGGATGTCCCAGCCCCTGTAAGCCCCACTTGCCTCAACATTCAATTCGCCCAATTGATTTCACCCAGATAATCACCTGTCCATGGAGGAATGGGCCTTGGCAAGCTCGAATGACAGCAGCAGAAATTGAAAATCTTAACACCTACGAAGCCCGGTGGAAAATCCGTACCAACCAGGAAAAGTTCAAAGTTGTCCCCATAGGCAGGAGACTACTTTATGATGTCGGAGGGTGGGGGGAGTAGACGATATACTTACACCACGGAGTGCAATGTACTCAGAATGAAAATTACCTCATCCGTGTACAAGAAGCACGTCCAAAAACGAATCACCAAGGCCACTGCTGCAGTCACAACTCTATATAGGTTCAGAAATCTTCGTCAAAGCAACAAGAAAAAGATCTACAATGCACTTGTAAGATCAACGCTGCTATACCCCGCTTCCACCTTCTCGTGTGTCTCTAAGACACAGAAGAGGGCACTACAATTGGTGCAGAATAAATGCACGTACCTAATTACAGCTACACGCAGAATAGAAAGAAGACGACAAGAAGAGCTGCACCGGGAGGCGAAGTTAAGTCCCATTAACATTGTCATACAAGAACGGACAAGGAATATGCTGGAAAAGGTTAATCGTGAATTGGACGATAAAATCGTCCAAATGATTGACCAGAATAGAAGAGCAATAAGTCGCGCCAGATTTCCAAGCTGGGCCGGGATTTTAGCTGGTGGAGCAGAAGGCCGTTCTACTCATGATGATAGGAATGTTTTTGCCCCAAACCAAGAAAAAGCTAACTTAACTGTGAAACCTCACCGATTTCTACAAACTCACCGATGAAGACGAATCTACCGATGAAGACTCAAATCTACCGATGAAGACCGAAACTTACCGAACAAGACATCTACGAAGAAACAAAAAACACAAACTACACACATTACAAAATATACGAAAAACAAAGACACTAAGCAAACATTAAAGTAATTAATAATACGATTATCACCACAATAGCAAATGCACACATCATATACAAAGACATTAATTGATTTGAAGACAAATGGCTTGAACGCCATATTTTATATATATATATATATATATATATATATATATATATATATATATATATATATATATATATATATATATATATATATATAAACAAACTGAAAAATAACAAAGGAAATACAAAAGAAAAATTATTTAAAAGCGATAGGCCTGATCACTAGGCTCTAGCATCACTTGGCACCCTTCCACATTTTTTTCTCTTTTCACCACTGGTCTACTTTCCGCTGTCTGTCCACATACCCTTTCTCTATCCCCTACCTACATATACTCTTACACCATGTCGATGCCATTCATTTTGGGGTGCCTCAGGGCTCAGTCCTTGGCCCCCTCCTCTTTCGCATCTACTTCCTTCCTCTTGGTTCCCTTCTTCGCGATTTAGGCCTGTCCTTTCACCTCTATGCTGATGACACTCAGAAATACTTTTCCTCATCTCCTGTGTCCTTCTTTCAATCAATTACCAAGCTCCTTTCAGCCTACACCTCAATAAACGAATGTCTGTCTGCCAACTTTCTCAAATTTAACCACGATAAAACTGAAGTTCTCCTTGTTGGTATGGCTTCGATGGTGGAGAAATCTAAAGCTTTATTCCCCTCTCTTAACCTTGGGGAAACCAATGTCGCCTTCTCTGATACCGACAGGAATCTTGGTGTTATTTTCTAAAAGCAACTCTCGTTTAAACCGCACATCCATCGTATCTGTAAGTCTTCCCTCGGTTTCCTTTCCCTTTTGATCAACGAAGCCTTGAGACTGTTATTCATGCCTTCGTCACATCACGCTTAGACTACTGCAATTCTCTTCTAGTGAATCTCCCTTCTTCGTCACTTCGCCCCCTACAACTAGTTCAAAACTATGCTGCCCGGCTCCTTCTTCGCCGCCCCCGGTTCTTTCCTTCGATGCCTCTGTTACAGGAGCTACACTGGTTACCTATTAGCTCCCGTACCCACTATAAAATTCTTCTCATTACCTACAAAGCCCTAAACCTTGAGGCTCCACCTTATCTCTCGCCTGCCCTCTCCCGTCGTCAAACTCCTCGGGCACTCCGGTCTAACCTCGATTCCCTCCTGAACACTCCTCGTTCTGTCCTCTGCTTGATGGGTTGCCGTTCCATCTCAGTTTGTGCTCCTAGACTCTGGAATGCTCTTTCTGCCGAAGTCCGATCCTCTCCCTCGTTTGCTACTTTTAAACGTCTCCTGAAGACTCATCTCTTCAGAATTGCCTTCTCTCCCCTCTAAACTTTCTCTACACTCGCTACACAACCTACGCTCTGTGAGGGCTAACAGCCCTGAAGGGCGCATTATAGATACTTATTATTATTATTATTTTTTTCCTTTAGCTCTAATTGTTGATTTTCCTCTCTTTTTTTATATTTCCCTCTCTCTCTCTCTTTTGTTAGGATTGCAGGGCCAATTGCACAGTTTTGCATGTGTGTCTGTGTGAGCTTGCATGAACGATTGTAAGTCAAAGGAGAATAGTTTTGATTCCTTCTTGTATTAGGTTCCCCGCCCCCTCCTCTCTAGCCCATTCTAGGCTATTAAAGACACAGCGAGTGGCTTATGAGTATTTATGGTTGGAGAGAGTGTTGTGAGCTTAGGACCGTCCTGGACAGATGGCCTTCTCCAACCCCTCGGCAATCGGCACAGTGGACAAGCTAGTTTATAGCTTTACTATGGGTAGAGGGTGTTTGGGCTCGGACACATGCCTCCTAATCATTCCCCAACTCCCCTTTCCCCATTCCTTGAACACCCCCTTGCAGGAGGGATAAAAAGCCAATATTTATCACATGCTGGAGGAAGAAACAACTCGCTGAAACCTCTATCAACCCAAACTCCTGGTCTCTGGGTAGAACCGTTTCGAAGCTTGGAAGAAGAAGTAACTATCTACACTCAAAACTCTCTTCAAGCGCTGGGACTCGGACGGACGGAAACCTTCTGAAGTGTGAGGCACCGCGAGCGATTCCTCTTTGCAAGTAAGGTCCTTGCCCGGGTTCTCCGGCCAAGGTAAGTTTTTATACCCTCTTTCTCTCATTGGTTCTGCGAGTTTTCCCTAATTCCCATCAAACTCTCTTTCCCCTTTGCTCCCCTCTCTCGCATTAATTCTTTAACCTTCGGTCCTTCAAACTCAACCTTCTATCCATTTCGGAACCATCAAACTCAACCTTCTATCCATTTCAGAACCATCAAACTTCTCTCAAACTCTCCTCAAACTCTCAACTACCCTTAAACTAAACTCTAACAAACGAGGGCATTCAGATCTAAACATCGTTTCGAATAAGTTTCCTAGAGAGATCACTATACTTTCCAAATCAATTGGACTCTAATGTCTCTCACTTAAGCGCTAACCATCTTGCTTAGCCCTGCCCTGCTATCAGGGTAATAATTCTGACATTTTCACACTTTCTCACTATTAGCGAGCAGCGAATCTACTGCGCCATCCTGAGTCTAAAAAAGAGACTCATTCAAGCAAAGCTTTTAAACTGCATGCTTGAACTTCTCGGCACGCTACACTCTCTTTCTTTCCCTCTCTTGTTCTCTTTCTCTCTCTTTCTTTAAGGAATGAAGGGGGGACATTAAAGCATTCAGATGCAGAAAATGCTAACCTCCTCAACGACTACTTCTCTTCAGTGTTTACTGAAGAATGTGGTCCCATCCCCCAGCCGACGGATTCCTACTCGGCAGAAAAGCTGGAGGATATGGACTTCACCGAAGGGGAAATCAAAAAGAAGATCAGTGACCTAATGACGAATAAGTCACCTGGCCCGGATGGGTTTCTACCTAAAGTGTTGAACGAAGTGCGTGATCAAGTGGACGACACCTGAGCGCAATCTTCAACATGTCAATCCGGACCAAATGCGTTCCTAGAGACTGGCGTGAGGCGGAGGTGACTCCTATCTTCAAGAAAGGAGACCGAAGCCAACCGTCAAACTACCGACCTATCAGTCTGACTTCGATAGTCGGTAAACTCATGGAAAGCATCATGGTGGACAAAGTGACGTCGTATTTAGAGTCAAACCTGCTACTGAGGAGTTCCCAGCACGGCTTCCGAAGGCAACGGTCATGCCTGACGAACCTTGTAGAATTCTTCCACTTCGTTTTCAGTGAGCACGATCGGGACAAGGCGGTGGATGTGGTCTACCTAGACTTTCAGAAAGCCTTTGATAAGGTACCACACCACCGCCTTCTCCGGAAAGTGCGAGTGCCGGGCATAGACGGAAAGGTAGCCGGCTGGATCGAGAACTGGCTAAGTGGCAGACGGCAACGGGTGGTGGTAAATGGACAGTCTTCTGAGTGGGTGCCCGTTACTAGCGGGGTGCCTCAAGGTTCTGTCCTGGGACCACTACTATTCATCATCTACGTCAACGACATGGATGGTGACATGGTTGCCAAGATTTCTAAATTTGCCGACGATACCAAACTTGGTATGAACGTTGCAAAGGGATGGAAATACTGCCCGCCTGCAGGAAGATCTTGGGAAGATTGGGGAGTGGTCGGACACGTGGCAAATGCCTTTTAACGTGAACAAATGCAAAGTGATGCATATCGGCCACAGAAACCCACAATCTCAGTATATCCTTAAGGGCACTGCTATTGAATCCACCGACACTGAGAAGGACTTGGGTGTAACTATTACTAGCGACCTCAACTTCTCGAAACAGTGCATCGAGGCAGAGAAGAAAGCTCAAAGAATGTTAGGCTACATAAAGCGCCAGTTTGGATACCGTAACAAGGAGATAGTACTTTGTCTGTACAACTCCCTGGTTTGGCTGCACCTGGAGTATGCCGTACAATTTTGGAGTCCTTCGTTTCGAAAGGATATCGCAAGGTTGGAACGCGTACAAGCCAGGGCAACCAAGCTGATTGCCTCTATCCGGCATAAAAGTTATGAGGATAGACTAAGGGAATTAAATCTGTTCTCGCTGGAAACTCGTAGACTGCGTGGTCAGCTCATCGAAGTTTTCAAAATACTTCGAGGGTTCGACAATCTTGACTACCGGGATATTTTCACACTGAGTGAGAACAGAACGCGCAATCACGGCTTCAAACTTGAACTGAAGCTTTACAACCGCAATCTGTGTGTAAATTTTTTCACTTACAGTATCTGCGGTATGTGGAACGCACTTCCAGTGGAAGTTGTCAACAGTGAATCTGTTGACCAGTTCAAGTCAAGACTAGACAAAGTCTTGAAAAGTGGCCGTTTAGGGACGCAAAACAATTGAGCAGCCTGTTCGATTGCTAGTCCAAAGGTACCCTCTTTGAATGGACCGTAAGGTCTCCTAGGGTACTTACTTTCCTTGTTACTCCTCTCTCTCTCCTCTTTCTCTCCCTCTCTTCCCCCCCCCCTATCCTTTAATCTGTCCGCTTGTCACTGTCTGCATGTCTGTCACTTTCTGTCTGTCCCTCTCACTATGTTGTCTGCCTATGCCTGTCTGTATGTCTGTCTCTTTCTCTCTGACTGTATGTCGTCACTGTCTGTCTGTCTATGTATACCTGCCTCTGCCTGTCGGAAATCTATATGGCTGATCTGGCTGTCTCTATCTAAGTATGACTGTCTCTTTCTATATCTATGTATGACTGTCACTGTATATCTCTGCATGCCTCTATGTATGTATGTCTCTGTGTCTGTCTCTCTCTATGTGCCTGTTTTCTTTCTCCGTATATGCCTCTCTCTCTCTCTCTCTCTCTCTCTCTCTCTCTCTCTCTCTCTCTTTTAGAATTTCAAAATGATATTGATAAGGTTGCTCAATGGTCTGTAGAATGGGAACTGCCCTTAAATCTTGAGGAATGTAAAGTAATGCATGTAGGGTATAGAAACCCATGGGAAGAATATAAACCTTTTGATCAAATAATTAAAATAACTGATAATGAAAAAGATTGTGGAGTCTAAAGTCATGGCCAAAGGTTTTGTGACTAATATATATTTTAATTTTTTTCATTCGTTTTTAAAATTTACGTGCTAAGAATACTTTTTATAATATTTAAATTATTAGAGGTGTATTAAAAAGTACTAATAAAAAGTGTGCATTATTTCGCTGAATCCAAAATCGCGCTCTAGTTTTGTTTCTGTAAGAGGGAAGCTTCAGTCCCTGAAGCTTTGCTATTCGATCGAATGGGTAAAATGATCACAAACATAAGTTAAATTAATGATGTTGTATAGTGCTAATCTATTTCGTAATATTCTTTTATAAAAATAAATGTTTGGATCTTTTTCAATTCTACCCTAATAAGCAGTGGGCAGATGTGCTCTTTAACAAAAAAAATCTTTTCAATTCCCGCAATGGTTCTTTCCAAAGAAAAGCGTGCAATCATTGTTGCTCTGCACCAAAGTGACCTAAACTGTAAGGAGATAGTTGATAATGTTATTTCCTCAAAAAACACCATTTTTAGCGTCATTAATGACTTTAAAAACGCAGGTTACACTCCTGTGAAGAAGTTTTATGGATGCCCAAGAGCTTCGAATAAACGCCAAGAACAAAAGTTCCAATTAAGAGAAGGAATGAAAGAGTCCCTCAAAAATGGCGAGATAACAAAGGCGATCAGGTATGTGGTTGGACAAGTTCATAGTTCACCACCAGGAGGCATCCCTGCTTTTCTCAACGTTGAGAGCCTTTTCACCAATGTGCCAATAGGAGAAACCATCGAAATAATTAATAGGTGCGTCTACCAAAACCCTGATCTGTCTCCCCCAAGAATGGAACTTCAAATATTAAAGCAACTTTTAAGAATATGGAAAACTGAAGCTCCATTCCGAAGATAGAGGGAAATCTTTAACGCAAAATTGACGGAGTAGCGATTGGGTCCCCATTGGGCCATACCTCTGCGAGCTTCTGCATGAGAAACCTAGAGGAAATGCTCTTAACAAAAATGACGAACCATCCAAAGATTTGCACCAGATTATTTGATGAAATATACCCTACAACAAACGACGAACATCAATTACGACTCAAAAGGTCCTTAGACTCCCATTCTTTTCTCAGATTACCATACGATGCCAGTGTAAACGGCCGTATTCCTTTCCTGGATGCAGACGTAAAACAGAACAGTGACGGAAAATATACGACCACCGTCCATCGAAAAGGAACAGACTTCGGTCGATGCATGAACGAACGCCAAAAGTGAGTACACCGAGAACTATAAAAAATCGGCAATGCGACTGCTCAACGTGGACCGCACTTGACCAAAACTTTTGAAGGTAAAACAGATCCTCATAAACAATAGCTACTCCAAAAGAGACTTTGACAAACTACATAAGAAAATTTTCAACTCAAAGTTTGTGGTACGGGGGAAAAAGAAAGGGATAGATAATATCACTCTACTACAAGAACCAAATGACAGATGCCTACAACACAGACGAAAGAATATTCCAACATACCATAAAAAACAACACTAGAATGAATAAGTTTCCTCTACGAATACATTATAAAAAAACACAAAAGTCAGCAATCTATTAATAAGGAACAACCTCTGTGAAACGCAATCCATTCTAAAGGCTACAAATGTTGTTTACAAATTCGAATGCTCTAATGAGGAATGCAAGTCTCATCCAAACAATAAATATATTGGTATCCCCACTACTAGCCTCAGCCGACGCCTAACGATGTACGTGCCAAAAAAGGAGGAATCAAAGAACACTACAACGTACAACATAATGAACAAATTACAAGAACAATTCTGGTTGAAAATACTCCCATCCTCAGAAGAAAGTCGGAGCTTCGCCTCATTAAGATTCTGGAGACTCTTCTTTTATAAGAGTTGGGCCCAAACCTTAACACTCAGCGCACCAGCTCGGAGCAAATAACTGCAGTTTTTCTGAGTTGAATTCTGTCGCGGCGTAGTTTTCTCCAAATGTGAAGATATTAAATGAAACGGTTTGGGAATTAGGAACGTACACTCAGACCAGAAATGAAGTAGTGAAATAAAAGTCCCTACAGTAAAGTGCCATCAATCAGCAAGATACACTAAAGGACAAAAATAAGATAGATGCATAGAAAGAAGTGGAAGAGACTGTCCTCACAGGTAGTCAGGAGTAGGATGAAACCAGCAAGGCAAAAGGTGACGGAAGTTATCAACGGGAAATTGAATGTTGCCTTTATTAGACTCGTGTATTTCTACTCCGGATATGTGGCAATGTGTCACTAGGATGAAGATAGGGAAAAGCTAACAAGATGGGAAGCGAGGAAAGTGTTGGGGAAGATCGACCTGGAGCCTGTGATACCACCTGATATCATGGCTCATAGGGCTGTAATTTTCAGACCGATAGACCAGCAGATAGGAGAAAACTCAGCTGACATGGAGATCATGGCAATGATAATGTACGCCCATATGGCAAATATTGCAAACTTGAGGTGCTTCTCGAATGAACTTAACACCCGACTGGAGAAAGAAGGCTATGAAGAGGACGTTGTGGTTCACGGAGAAACATTCCCCGAATTAAAATAGTCGAGAAAGAAGTTGTGGTAGAGGGTGAAAAGTACAGTTATATATGCTAATAAGAAGCAGGACAAAAAGAAGAAAAAGAAGCAGGTTAGAAGGAATAACTCTAACTCAGAGTTCTCCACTTCGTAATCGGAGATTGAAGATTGTTTAGAGGAAGAAGTCCCAAAGAAAGCAAAGAATGGTAAAAACAGAGAAATAAGGGAATTAAAAAAGTAGTTGCAGCAAGGGAAGAGGAAATCGAGAACGAGAGTTTGAACAAGGCATTACCAACTTGTTAGCAAGTAGACTTACACATCTACACCACTCTTGGAAACGAGTTCCCGATAGATTTGGACATAGTGAGTATTATAGACGGTGTAGTCGATGCGAGGCTTAAGTGGTCTCACCAATTTGAATATCCGTCGGATGTAGTCCAAAGAGCTCTACCTCTCAGGAGTCTACAGGTAAGAGCAGATAGATACCATCTCCTGAGTACGGAGAACTTCAGAAAGTTAAGGAAAGGGCAACGGAAGAGGTTTGGAGGGTAATTTAGTAAAAAATAATGGGCACTACAGTTAATAAACTGAAAATGGTTGAGGTGAACGTAAATGGAAAGAAAGAGAAACTATTTCTGGAACGTGTTAGTCAGAGAAGACTTTGATGTAATAGTGATTTGCAAACAAGAGTTGAGTATAGGTAAATATGAGTTGAAACTGCAGAATTATTATAGCTACACGAAAAAACACTCTAATGAGAGGTATGAGGGTATAATAATAGCTGTTAAGAAATGTATTAAGCATAAAGAGTTGGAAGAGTTAGACGAAAGTTATATGGCAATAGAGTTGTATACCCAGACGGGCCCAGGGGTAGCAATGGAGGGTTACCAACCAACTATAAGAAATTATTTGCCCCTCAATAACTTTTTTAGGGTATTCGGAAGGAACAATCTGGTGACTTTCCTTAGCGACCTGAATGCACGCTGCAGGAATTCAAGGTATACCTCATAGAATAGGACGAAGAAAACTTGAATCTATTGATTCATAGGGGTATAGTGGAACGAGATGGGCCGGAGTATTAACCAGTAGGTATTTCCATTGGAACATATGTATCTGACCGTGCCCTGTGTTCCCTACGGATCACAACTCCATTACCATATTGCTGACACTTAGTCCTATCCAATTTCCATGTTCGATCAGAAAACAATGTGTGAGGGTGATTTGGGCAAATTCTCAGATGTGCTGGAGGATTACCGGCCGCCACTGCTGGGAGGAAAAGGTGTTAAAGATATTGACCTGGAAATAGAAAGAATAAAGGCAAAGATTAAGGCAACAGAAATAAGGACGGTATGCGAGAAATTGAAGCAATTAACCAACTGACGCGAAGTAGAGAAATAAGTGAAGTGATGAGAGAATGGAAAGACAGATTTTGGGAGGGTTTGATTGATAGGCTAGACAGAAAACGGAACCCGACATTATTCAGGCAAACAATCAAAAAACTGTAAGGTACTATATCACTGAGTAAATTAAGAATTAAGAAGAAATTATTATATAAGGAACGAAGAAGAAATAGATGAGCTATTCAGGGACCATTGAAGGCAGGTATTTAATATTACAGGATACGATAATGCTATTTTTACGTGAACCATGAAACCAGGATTATGGAGGAACTTGACTTCCAAATGGATAAGATCTATCTGCTATACAGGATCCCTCGTTATAACACGGTAGAGGACAGTAACGAAGCCGGTGGTATAATAAACATCGATGAAATAAGAACAGTAGTCAAAGCCTTCAAAGAGAAAGCCCAGGGCCATCTTGACTGACGAGAGCTAGCTTAAGTCAGTTCCCGGACAACTTACTTGAGAAGCTATTGGAAATTTTCAATGCAAACTGGAACATCGGCTACTTCCCAGACAGACTCAAAGTGGCCAAAATGGTATTTGGGCCGAAACTGGTTAAGTCGCGTACGGCCATTAACAGGTACATACCCATCTTACTACTCAATTTTCTAGCAAAGGCTTTTGAAAAAAAATACGTGTAACAGATTAATGGTGGTTCAGTAGAAAGAAAGGCCCTAGCGTTGATAATGGAGACGCTGGCCAAGGCAAAGAGTGAGGGTAAGATGGCTGACTTAGTTGCACGTGACGTGCAGCAGGCGTTTGATATAGTAGAGGGATGGTCTCAATATAAGATGGTAAGGATGAAACTTGAGAAGAAAATGACCAGGCTGTTATACAGTTTCCTAAGCAACAGGAAGGTCTATGTGGTGTTTGGTTGCTGTGAAAGCCCCACCTTTAAGACAAAGAAGGGGCTCCCCCAGGGCTGCTGTCTTTGCTCAGTTCTCTAGGTCATTTATACAAATGATTTGCCATTCTCTCTTACCCAAGAAACAGCCTATTTGCACTTTGCAGATAACTTTACCTAGATTATTGTGACTTGGAAGAGAACAGCAAGAAAGGCGGCCAAAAATACATCAAAAAGATCCTGAGCTTAAATAGTTACGAGAGGAAATAGAAGAGTAAGACCAGTAACTATAAGTTCGAAGAGATACCCATCAACAAGAGTTAGGAGAGAACATAAGGGCTGAGGGCAAGAGATACGAATATAGGCGAAGATAAGTTATTGGGTCTTAAAATAGGTAAAACCAGATAGAAAATTCATGAAGCGGAAAGGATAAGAATAGCTAAGGTAAAGTTGGCTCAATCAGTGAGGTTTTCAGGACTGTCGCCCAGACACAAAAGAAAACTTTATTTGTCGATGGTCAGAGCCACCCTATTGTAGCCGACAGTTCCGCTACATGGTACTTCGAAGAGAGCTATGACCAAACTCCGGCAGGCATTAGGAGGTTGGACATAAGAAGACAGGAAGAGCTGCATAGAGAAGATAAAAGGAAACTGATCAATATAGTGCTATATAAGAGGGTCAAGAAGGTCTGGAGGAGGAACGAAGAAGATTGAGGTTAATGGAAGAAATTGGGAGGAAATCTCAATTTCCTACCAAAAGGATAGGAATGAATATAGTCATACAGTTTTGTGTAAGCCTATAAGTAGTAAGCAAGAGAAAGACTGCTAACGCAGTAAGTGAAAGTAAAATACAAGGTTTAAACGGGTATAATATCGAGTGTTTAGATCGAGACTAGAAGAGAATCGTCGGAACAGAGTACAAATTTTTAAGATAGAGAAGGAAAAGGAGTATCCATTCACCTGGAAATTATACACACATGTTTACACAACACATCTCTCAGCTCTTAGTTCTAATTTCAACGTTTTCCTATAACTCATAGAATTAATTTTCACCACTGTCATACAACTTAAGAACCTTAAGAACGAACTCCATTTTTTGCTGTTC